>JAEAOA010002038.1:0-212500 GCA_016746295.1 Potamilus streckersoni | reverse complement strand
ATACCTTTTATAGTTGGACCCGACTTATAAGGGAGTATAGATGCAATATGGTAACTATGTACAGCTAATATTAGCGTGATTTTGAGGACAGTTCATGAGTCATGACGTAAACATTAAATATTGCACGTGACTTGGGAAATCTGACCGGACACAATTGAATGAATCGCTGCTTACAAATCTTGCTGAACTTGGTAATCATGGTGTTGTTATATAAAAAAAAATCAAAGGAAACACAACAAAAACAAAGAGAAAACAACAAAGCAACAATAAAAAATACAAAACACTCACACACACAAAACAAACAAACAAAATTACTACAACAAAAACCACAAACAATACGAATTAAACAAAAAACTTTATTTTTCATTTTCTACTTACAATGCACAGCTATTAACGTTTCCCGTAGTCATCTTCTGCTCCTTTCTTGGTTCCTCTTTTGTTATCAGTTATGATGTAAATTGTGAATTGTTGTACACAATTTTGTTGTTGTTGTTGTTGTTGTTGTTGTTGTGGGGTTTAACGCCATTTTTCAGCACAGGAAAGGCTATACATGGCGGCCAGTATTAATGGTGGAGGAAGAAACCGGGAAATCACCGGAAAGAACCACCGACCCACGAGAAGCTACTGGCAAGCTCTCTCACATATCCACATTCGCCGAATCTTAGACTCGAACCCACGCAGATAGAGGTGAGATGGGAGTGATCCGTAACGGACAGCGCTTTAGACCACTCGGCCACTCGGGGCCCCCCACAATTTTGTAACCTCCAATCTCAAAGAAAACAACAAACAAAAACCTAAACTAAGCGAATACAAGCCCAACCCAAAAGGAGTCACTTAAGTTAGAATTCAACAGACATTTCTGATATTTGCTCCTAACAGTCCAACTATAGTCGGAGATTTCTTTGCCTCTCTATGTCTGTCTGTGAGAATAACATATGCATGTATATCTATGTTTGCGTGTATGCGATATTATGAGATCTTGTTGTAATACCCCATTTTAAGAATTCCTAAAGGCAATAAAATAAATTTAAAATTAAACTTATAGTAACTGAAAAATAGGGAGCTCGCAGTTTATAAATGTATCTTTGGCAAGATTGTTCATCTTATTCTAATTTTAAAACATATATCTTCTCATTAGCATCCACCACGGACACGAGCATCAATTAAAAGGTACGTCAATGGTTTTTGAAAACGCATGACCAATGAAATTGTCAGAAATGCACTATAAATAAACTTTCGGACTTTGCATCATGAATAAAGAATGAAATTAATTTGAACGGAACTGTTCCTGATTCTAAAAATAACTTGATTGGGGAAAACATATAATACAGCTAATCTAGATATCTGGTCATCCATCCAACGTAAATTTCGACATTTCATTGGCCGACTGTATATCGGACGACAGATTCATTGCGCATGTTCAGATTGGCAGGTTGCCCGTGTGAAGATAATATTATATCTGACGTGAATTGATGATTTTTTGTTTCTCTACACATATAGATTTATCGGTGCTAACATGACTTTTCGCCCAAATTTAGACCTGCTAGCTATCTGTAATATCTTTCCGCTGTCAATTAACCGATTTTATGTTGGTTCAGTAACGACACTATTTAAAAGATCTTTACGGAGCCCTCGGACTTTTACGCGGGCCCCTTTTACACGGCATTTGAAGAAAAAACCTTTTAAACAAGTTGTATATCATATTGAACTTAAAATTTTCTTACAATGCTTTAAAATCATTTTCTCTCTTAAGATATATTTTAAAAATTATTGACGATCGGAGCTACTGTGAGTGCGGAGCCAGACTGAGCGAAATCTGTCCAATAGGCGTAAATTCGGCCTTGGTTTTAGTTTAAGCTTTATGTTATAAGGCAGGGTAGCTTTAATGATGTTGCTGACGTAAGCAACTGTACAATATGAATAGCTAAATCGTAATGTTTGTTTCTTGTTTTGGTTTTGTCTTTTTTATGAGAGATGATGGGGTTAGAAACTATATGTTGAAATAACATAAACAACATGCAGTAATACTGTGATTAAGCTAGTCACATACGGCTCACGCTTTCCCTCGTGTGAGGTATAAATTAGAATACCAGAGTAGATCATTAAAAGGAATATGTCCTAATCTGAAGGTCATAGTTTCCTTGTCCACAAAGACGTAGTGGTGGTGGTGGTGTGTGCGAGTGAATGTGTGCACGAGCGCACTTTCGTGTGTGTGTGTTTTGTGTGTGTGTGTGTGTGTGTGAGAGAGAGAGAGAGAGAGAGAGAGAGAGAGAGAGAGAGAGAGAGAGAGAGAGAGAGAGAGAGAGAGAGAGAGAGAGAGAGAGAGAGAGAGAGAGAGAGAAAATTGATGCAGAGTTTAAAATGTGAGATCCAAAAGCAACATGAACAGATTGGAAGCTGGATAAATTTGAAATGATTTTCTCCAACTTTTCAGTCATGTGATGGATATGAAAGTTCTTTTAAAGGCAAAATTGAAGCCTTTTTTGTCACTAGTTATCTTGGATAACGATGAGTAGCCGATAATACATCAAAAGTCGATATTATCTTGGTTAACGAAGCTTAGGCGATAATACATCACAAAAAATCGATGCTATCTTGGATAACAATAAAGCATAACTGCAATTCGATATCATCTTGAATAACGATTAATAGGCGATAATACATTACAAAAGTCGATATTATTTTGGATAACGATGAGTAGGTGATAATACATCACAACAAATCGATATTATATTGAATAGCGATGAGAAGGCGATAATACACCACATAAAGTCGATAATATATTGAATAACGATGAGTAGGCAGTAATAAATCACAAGTCCATATCATCTAGAGTAGGCGATACACAAGCAATTATTGTCCTGTGCATCATCTAAATTTCAGGAAGGAGTTATTTTTCTCAATTCAATGTTGTCATGCCAGAATGTTTATATGACGTTTTCTAAGAGACATGATTTTCTTCTCATCTTTATAATATGAATGAGCAAACTCATTCCAAAGATTTTAAGGATTTGAAAATATTTTGTTTATAAAATAATTATTCTTAATTGGATACTCAATTATCAAATAAATAAAAACTAATTCACGCGCACGCGCACTTGTAAATGTCTCCATGTAATGAGAGCTAATAAAGACCACTAGTTTTGTTATTAACAAAACTCTGAAAGTTTGCACAGTCCAAGTTAAAAAAAAATTGATATAACCAAATTACATTGAATAATAGTAATGACTGATGGGGATGCTGGAAAAAGAAATCATATTCGAAAATGAATTTGTTTCAACGCTTATTTATTTATTTACTTACTTACTTAGGGTTCCGAATGCCCAAGTGGTCTAAAACGCTCTCCGTTACGGATCATTGCAATCTCGCCTCTGCTTGCATTAGTTCGAGTCTCGGGTTCGGTCAACGTGGGTATGTAAGAAAGCTTGCCTGTAGCTTTTTGTGGGTCGGTGTTGTTTCCGGGATTTTTCCGGGTTCTTCCTCCACCAGTTATGATGGCCGCCTTGTATTGCCTGTCTTGTGTTGAAAATGGCGTTAAACCCTACAAGAACAATAATTTACTTATTTTAAAATACGGTTATTAAGTATAGATTATTGAATTTGTCAACATATCAGTGACTTTTAAATAAAAACAATTATTCATCTTTGTCATCGGGCTGAAGATGAAAATTGACAGAAATACGCCATAAACAGTCAACCAGTCCTATACAAAGTATAAAAGTTCAAATCAATTCCATGCAAAATTATCCAGGATATAAAATTTGTGGTAAACATTTTACCTGTAGTCAAAAGATCAGCTGATCGAATATTCGGTCCACAATACCCCGAAGTCTATTCACCCATATCACCTCATGTTTTATAAACACCACCACCTGATATTGCTCAACAAAGAAGAAAAGACTTCAGTTCGCAAAATATGGCGACGACCATACGTTTGTGAGATGTGAAACGTTAGAATTGAGGAACAAAGCAAATGATCAGAGGCAATAACGATCATGTAAAGGTTGGTAGAGTTTGCTTAAATTGCTCATACATCGAGTTTTGCAGACAAAATTATGCTATGTTCCTAATCTGGAGTATAATTGATTTTGCTAATCCGGGACAAAGGAAAAACACACAGGATCCAGAAATGTATTCAATTCCAATATATATTTATTCTTTTTTGAACAGTGTAATCCCCGCTTGAGTAATGTAAATGCTTCTACACCTATCTATCTAGTTACTTAAAGTGACTGTCGCATTATTGAAATGGAGGTTGGGGTGTCAGTAATTCTGTACTAGAAACACTTATTGTTGTTGTTGTTGTTGTTGTCGTGGTCATATTGTCGTTCTGGTTCTAACTTTTTCAAGAACAGTTACATACTGTATGCTAGTATTTCTCTTTTATATAACTGGAAATTTACCATCTTACCCATGTACCTCATTTAACGAAATATAATTGACCATATACTGGCCCAAGCTTTTTCTCTTATATATGTAATTATTTTGTGGGTGTTGTTGGAGTCTCTGGATAAAGATGATTATCTTACAAATAAGGGGTATAGTACAAATTGGTACGTTCATTTACTAAAATCAAATTCAAACTAACAAAGATTTCTGTGGATGTTCACTGTACCCAACAACAACAGTGGAATCAATGAGTAATATTAGCTGTTACAATGGAGGGGAGGGAGTATTTTAATCACGTACAGCTTGTGTCTTTCCCTATACCACATTACTGCCCTTAGCATATTTTTTTGTATACATACGCCTTGCTTTAACAAACGTCATATAGTCTGTTAGTATCCTTTTGAAATCAGCGCACGGCAAATAATTGTTATGAATCGTAAGCTCGCTAAAATCATGAAGATAAAAAGGAAGCAGAAATGTCCACCCGTCTATATCTGCATGCCCATTTCGTTATTGCTTTCTTCTACCCATGTGTTTTTCATAGATCCACTTTGTTAGGTAGACTACCGTCTGTCTGTCACTTTAGCTGTCTGACTACCTGTAAGCTTCAAGCTTTTCCATGTATTTCACTGCCATTTAGCTTGCCTGCCTGCCTGCCTGTTTTTGTGACTGGCATATATGTTTAATTTCCCATCTCTCTTCCCCGCCTACCCCTTTTTATTGTGTCAAAGTACAATTAAATTTGTATCCATAATAAACACACAACTGCCTACCTGGGCGTATCCCAATCATTTACGTATAAATGATGAACGTAGATTGACAGGCAAGTTATTGCGCAGACTCTTTAACAATGATGCATCTCGGAAAACATCATGAGCTAGATGTTTTGTTAAAATATCACATCTTTCCAAAACACACACACACACACACACACACACACTAGCATATGGCTTTGTGTTGTTGGTATTATAAAATTTCCAGACCTGATGGCCGAGTCATACCAAGGACTTAAAATAATTTTACTAATAGCTGCCTCGCTTGGCGCTTGGCATTACGAGGTAGTGTTAGGACTGGCTGGCTTGGTGTGAGGATAATGTGACTGGGTGGGACATCATGCCACATATCTGCGAAATGATGCCCCAATGCTATAACCATTATAAAATGTTACACTGGAGACATTGTAGCGTTATTATAAAAAAAATTGTTAAAGCTAAGTTAAAAATCTAATTCACACACACACACTTTTCAAAATTCGTGGTTTTTGTATTACATTTTGTATTTAGGTAATTTTTCTTAGGTACCGTTTGCCTCATATGTTCTCGCGCGTGTGCTTGTGTGTGTGTTGAATTTTTAATGTAGTTTTAAAAATTGTCCAGTCATATCGCCACGATGTTTGCAGTGTGGCATCTTATAGCTATGTCTAGCTCTGGGGCATCGTGCTTCAGGCATGTGGCATCATGTCCCAACCAGTCACGTTATTCCGACACCAGGCCGACCACTCCCAACACAGCCTTTTAATGCTGAGCGCCAAGCAAGGCAGCTGTAAGAACCATTTTAATGTTTTTGGTATGACTCAGCCGTGGTTTGAACCTGCGACCTCCATCATTTGTGGTGCACGCTCTAACCATTTAGACCACAGGAACGGTCTGAGGAGCGAACATATGTTTGCAGATTTGTGTGTCAAAGTTATGCTTATATTATGCCATACAACAATTTTCATTTGGGTCTGTTTTTGTGATAGTTCTGGCTACATCGATCTGCAGTTTTATTAATGGATGTGCCTTGGGTAACACAATTTTTGTCCAACCAAATTTAGGTCAGTGTGACCTGTATTTCATGTCTCAGTGACTTCAAGATTTGCGTTAAAACTGGCTTCCTTGGTGTTGTTGGATACAGAGTCAGTCATCTTTGTTTGGGGATGCATATCGATGATTACCATACCATGCTTACAAAAGTAAGTTACTGTTGCCTACCTTTCACGCCTGAGTAGCCTTCGCTAAGTTTTGAGTTTAAATAGATAGGTTTATGATGCATGTTTAACAGCAGGGTCATACAAGGAAAGGGTTGGGGTCAAGCAAGACATTCTGTGAGCACATTTCAGTTTGTTTAAACGTCAAACATATTCTTGTTGCCCAAACATAGGATCTAATTTGTATTATTCACTACATAGTTGTGAACGGAAAATAGCATTCAATCAACAAAAAATTGTATCGCACTGTCCAGGTAAGTAGCCTGCACGTCGATACAGCCAACCAAGATCTTTGTCTCACTTTTCTCTTGAAGATAATATTGAGACAGAACTAATACGATGGATATGATTTGTTCAGATCCAGTTCAAATCAGTGCAAGATTCCATTTTTATTTTAAGAAATCACAGGCATCACTCTCCCTCCCCCTAAAAACAAAAAAGAAAAAAAGGAAAATACACAACGGAAAATTAAATGGTCGGTTACTTAGGCTTGATGTGAGCAGTTGCATGATGTTGCATGAAGAGGGATAACATGTGTCAGGTGCTACCACACTGGATTAACATGTGGATGATGTTAGCACATTACCACAACCTGGACTAACGTGTGGCAGATATTACACAACCTTGGCTGTCATGTGGCAGATGTTACACAACCAAGACAATCATGTGGCAGATGTTACACAACCAAGACAATCATGTGGCAGATGTTACACAACCAAGACAATCATGTGGCAGATGTTACACAACCAAGACAATCATGTAGCAGATGTTACATAACCTTGACTATCATGTGGCAGATATTACACAACCTTGCCTGTCATGTGGCAGATGTTACATAACCTTGATTAGCATGTGGCAGATGTTACACAACCAAGACAATCATGTGGCAGATGTTACACAACCAAGACAATCATGTGGCAGATGTTACACAACCAAGACAATCATGTGGCAGATGTTACACAACCTTGACTATCATGTAGCAGAAGTAACACAACCTTGACTAACATGTGGCAGATGTTACACAACCAAGACTAACATGTGGCAGATGTTACACAACCAAGACTAACATGTGGCAGATGTTACACAACCTTGACTAGCATGTGGCAGATGTTACACAACCAAGATTAGCATGTGGCAGATGTTACACAACCAGGACAATCATGTGGCAGATGTTACACAACCAAGACAATCATGTGGCAGATGTTACACAACCAAGACAATCATGTGGCAGATGTTGCACAACCAAGACAATCATGTGGCAGATGTTACACAACCAAGATTAGCATGTGGCAGATGTTACACAACCAGGACAATCATGTGGCAGATGTTACACAACCAAGACAATCATGTGGCAGATGTTACACAACCAAGACAATCATGTGGCAGATGTTACACAACCAAGACAATCATGTGGCAGATGTTACACAAGCAAGACAATCATGTGGCAGATGTTACACAACCAAGACAAACATGTGGCAGATATTACACAACCAAGACAATCCTGTGGCAGATGTTACACAACCAAGACAATCCTGTGGCAGATGTTACACAACCAAGACAATCATTTGGCAGATGTTACACAACGAAGACAATCATGTGGCAGATGTTACATAACTTTGACTATCATGTAGCAGATGTTACATAACCTTGACTGTCATGTGGCAGATATTACACAACCTTGACTGTCATGTGGCAGATGTTACATAACCTTGACTATCATGTGGCAGATGTTACACAACCAAGACAATCATGTGGCATATGTTACACAACCAAGACAATCATGTGGCAGATGTTACACAACCAAGACAATCCTGTGGCAGATGTTACACAACCTTGACTATCATGTAGCAGAAGTTACACAACCAAGACTATCACGTGACAGATGTTACACAACCAAGACTAACATGTGGCAGATGTTACACAACTAAGAATAGCATGTGGCAGATGTTACATGACCAAGATTATTATGTGGCAGATGTTACCATAAGTCCCTGTTCCTTTGGCCTTAGTTAATTAGATGATAAATAAGTATAGAGCGTCACGACTGACAAGGTGCAAAAGTCTATTAATAAACTTGTGTACACTTCTTTGCTTCTCAAATATACTGAAATACTGTTCCGCCCTGTGTATTGTGTATTGACTATATGCTCTTATCTATACGTGATACAAAGTTGTTTTGTTGTTTTGCGTAGTATAAAATACTTTCGTCAAAATTGTGGACAAATAAACCGCACTTGCTCAGTAAGTTTATGTAACATTACTCCACACAATCGTCATCTGTATATAGCCTATGATGTGCTGAAAAATGGTGTTAACCCACAAAACCAAACTAATCCAACAAATACCCATATTGCGTGTCAGTTTCCTGCTGAACTGTACTCAGGACAAAATGAGCCGATAATATAGCAGGGTGAAATGAAACGAGCTCATTGCGTCACGAAGGAAATTCCGTACCGGATCTCTATAAATGTTTATATAAAAATCCCCTTCCCAAAATAAAAAAACCTCATAGATGACGCCAATATTATTATTATATGACTTTCTAAACAAGATCAAGACAGTACTGGTCATTTAACCGACACACCGTTGAAAATTTACCAAACCTTTAGTGGGAACGAATTAGATTATATCAGTGGATCCCGATATGGCATTATTTAAGGTACTTATTTCTAAAGATATCATGTAAACTATACGCCTAAAAATTAAAATGCAATTCTTATGTCGTTTGATTTAATAGAGGAAAAAGGTCATACTGTGAAATTTGCTTCTTTTTGTGTAGTATAAATTGTTTATTATTACCAGAATGTATATTTTCCTCGACCGAAGTATATAAGACATGCAATACATTATATAAGTTTACATTTTACTGTGTAATGATATAATTTACGGGTTTGCCTTTGTTTGTATTGGTCTCTTTCATAAGTCAATACAAGCCGAGAATTGTCCAGGATGTTGTATTTTTATAGCGCTCGAGTTAGTGGACGTGTTTTGGTAGCTTTGTTGATACGTTTCATAAATATTTCGTAATAAAATAAATTATCCATTTCGTTTGCATCTCAGTAACTCATAAATTGTCATCACATACTATCCTTCCCTCGTCACCACTTCCTTCCTGAATTCTGCCCCATGAGGGCAAGATAATGGAAATGGAACAAATTTTGGTTAAATTTGGTTTCTCACGTTGCTTATATTTCCAACTGCCCTGTTACCAAGTAACTGCATGTATATAGTATACCATCATACACAGTCTCTCGGTACCAGTAAGACACAGGGATATCATCTCTTGAGTGCGATCTCAGTAAAAATTACTAAGGGAGAAAGAACGAAGCACTACAAATTTTAGAATATATCTCGCTGAGCCATGACAAAAGCAGATACAGTTGGTAATGAAAACTAAATGCCAAATCTAAACAAAAGCAACAATTTATAGCAGTCGTGAAGAATGTTTTATCAGATCACTTTCTTGTACTGTTACTTACGTCATCATAATCTCGATGACGTCAGTAATTGCTTTAAGGCTGGGGTCAAAATATATCTGATTGCGGGTCCGGCCTTAGAGCAAGGCGAACGAGGCAATCGCCTTCGGGACCCGCGCTCATCGCCTGCTGCCTTGCGCCCCCTGCACATACGAAAGAGTCGCAGTTTTCACTGTATTTTCGCAGATACAGAAGAAGCTCGTATTTAACACAAATAATGAGGAATGCCACTAGAGCACAGCTTGTTTTTTTTTTTTTTAATTTTGAAAACTTCACCAAGGGGATAAGTTTATAAAATTTCACCAAGCTCTGGATTCTTGATTTCTCAACTACTTTTTTTCTTATTGCAAACTATAATGTAATGTAATATCATTATTTTCATTAGTGAAAAAATCGTTTCCTTAAGATGGGTACAATGTTCACTTTGGTATTTTTCCTGATATTTTACTCTGCTTGACATGAGCAAAATATAGTTCAGCTCTGATCAGTGACCAGTTTTGTTATTACCCCACGCTTTGTTGTGGAAAAGATGCCGATTGTCAACCTGAAAGTCCGGTGAGTGCGTGTGTGAACACGGTCGTGCATTTCCTGCTGCACTCTTACGCCTTTAATATTAAACCATTTGCCTTTCGGATATGATTGGGGGTGAATTGTAGATCGGTTGCATTAGAGCAAACATGTCGCCAAGTTTCAGTCAACGTTAAATACGTGTCGATACCCACTACCTCTAAAAATGGTATTGGATATTGTGATCTCAGACACAATCGTATATTTGACAAGCTTTCCACGTAACATATACAAATTTGTAAGGGTAGAGCTAAGCTATTTTGCAATAAGGCTTTATGAAATATTCAGTGTATACACAGGATTCGCGATGTCAAAATTGGATTTTGTGGTATACTAATAAGTTGGCGTGAAATTTCTGTTGTAAGATCATCTTTCAGTCTATTCAGTGGGATGAAGCTTGGATGGATGCGTAGAGAAACTTGATTGTGTATCTAATTGGGGGAAGATACGTTGGTATATTTAACAAGTGGTAATGGATAATGCTGCAGATATTTAGTATCTCTTTCTCTTCTCTCTCATTTGTATACGTTGTTAATGTTCTGTATATTTGTATTTTGTAACTGTCCTTTGTCCAAAATCAAGTTAACGGTCTTGATTAGAGGAGCTCATAATTTGTAAACAACATGATACATAGTTAAATTTCTCTTTGATTATTGATTAAATATTACGATCCTTATTACATGTTTATTTGTATCTGAACTGACATTAGTTTTTCACCTGGTACTTCCTAAACTTGTTGACAACTTAGTGTTTTAGAAAGGAAACTGACCTACATTTTGGCTGTATTATTATTTCTTAGCATATATTAATATATTAATATTTATATAATGTTATTTACGTCAAACTTACTAATTTTTACCATAACATCCGAAACGGAATCCTCGTTGTGTACAGTTTAGTTTGTCAAATTATTATTCACCGGAATGACAAAATGCTCAATAAAATGTCTTATGAAATCATTATTTTCGAATGATCCTGAATTCATTGAATGTTCTTTTGGGATATATTATTATTGTGCTACGTAAGGGCTGTTACCGATTTAGTGGCCTAAGTGGTTAGAGCGTCCACCTCGGATACCCGAGGTCGCAGGTTCAAACCCGGACGAGTCATGCCAATGACGTATAAGTATGGTAATAACAGCTGCTTCGCTTGGCACTCAGCATTAAGAGGTTAATGTTAGGACTGGAAGGCCTGGTGTCAGGATAATGTGACTGGGTGGGACATTATGCTACATGTGCATATATATCTTATTGCTACATATCACTATAATCTGCCACACTACAGACATCGTAGTGATATGACTGAAAAATTGTTAAAAAGTTAAAAATCTAAAATGACCCTCGCACACATTTAAGCCATTGGCACACCAGCACATTCGAGAATACAGACACATCAGAACAATCATTATAGGAGTTTCTTTGGATCAGCTATGACATTCAATGGGAACTATAAACTTGGACTTGAAATATAACCTTTAGTACTGTTTTGGGATTTAATTCACTATGCTGCAAGTTATTTTTAAATTTCTCTTTGTGTTCTTGGGAAATACAATATTTGTTGACTTTAACAAAACTTTGTTTTCGTCCTCTTATATTGCTCATATTAAGACCAAAGATTCCCAAGAAAATGTATATAATGTATAAATAAATTGATTTATTTCAGCTTGACTGTAGTGACAGGATGAGTTGGGTGATAGTCTGTTACGCAGTGGTTTTCTTGATGGATCTACTGGTTGGCGGCAGCATTGTCATATGGAAGTGTGTATATGCAAAGTGAGTATTTCCACAAGACCCTTGATCTTTAAAAAAATAAACTTTTTTAAAGGCAGGAACAAATCTGATCTACACTTAATTGTAATTAGTAGCCTATCACTCAATTGCTACTTACTCGGTGATTCTTCCCTGGGTTTTCCAGGGTTTTTCCTACACCATTAATACTGGCCGCCATGTATCTCCTATATTGTGCTGAAAAATGTCGTTAAACCCTATAATAACAACTTAATCTTCTAGTATGTTTGTCACGCCTCCGTTAGGAATGCTAATATAAGGGTAACACATTATTATTATTATTATTATTATTATTATTATTATTATTATTATTATTATTATTATTATTATTATTATTATCATCATTATTATGGCGATAAAGTCAACGTGATAATTTAGCAATTATTTTTTTACTCGTTTTAAAGATTTCACAAGTTTGGAACCCGGGTCTACAAGCCTGTATACCATATTTAACAAACCTCCACCCTCTTTTGTATGTATGTCTGTATGTCTGTCTTTCTGTCTGTATGTATGTCTGTCTTTCTGTCTGTCTGTCTGTCTGTATGTATGTATGTATGTATGTATGTATGTATGTATGTATGTATGTATGTATGTATGTATGTATGTATGTATGTATGTATGTATGTATGTATGGATGGATGTATGTATGTATGTATGCATGAATGCATGACGTACGTAGGTATCTGCTTACCTAATGTATATATGTATACTGATAATTTCATGAACACAGATTTCCGATACATATCGTTGATCTGTACAATTTGGATTCTAGTGATACGGTACAAATTATTATTATTATCATTATTATTATTATTATTATTATTATTATTATTATTATTATTATTATTATTATTATTATTATTATTATTATTATTATTATAGAGTTGAAGAATCCGATTGCCAACTAGCACTTGCCGGTACAATGGGCAGTTTGGGAGTATGGTTGATATTGCTGCTGGGAATGCCTTTCCTGTTGGTAAGTCCATTTTATATTTACCGTGTCTCATCGCTCCGGTGGCCTAGTGGTTAGAGCGTCCGCCTTGGATGCAGGAGGTCGTGGGTTCGATCTCCGGTCGAGTCATACCAAAGACTTACAAAAATGTTACTAACAGCTGCCTCGCTTGACGCTCAGCATTATTAAGAGGTTAGTGTTAGGACTGGTCTGCCTGGTGTCAGGATAATGACTGGGTGGGACATCATGCTACATGTTTGCGGCATGATGCTCCAGTGCTAGACATCACTATAAACTGCCACACTGGAGAGATCGTAGCGATATGACTGAAAAATTGTTAAAGCTACGTTAAAAAATCATTATCACATCCGTTTATGCCTGAAAGAGTTATGTACCTTGTATGACTAGGCTATTTTGGGAAAAATAAACCATCCTTTGTGTAGCTTGAAAAAATATGGATGGGGCTAGCCTAAGATGAGGACGAAGTAGCAAAAACAGTTGATTGTATGATTTCATATAAATCGCATAAAATCAGTTATCTTAACAATTTCTTCCATCTGTTATGTGTGCATTTGCAAGCGTCGCTAGATCTGAACTGTACATTCCTTTATTAGGTTGCTATAGAGAAAAGACGGCTTTAAATTTCGGGGGGGGGATTCTACTGGGTTTTTCTTGCAAGCTGGAATATATTTTTATATTTTATCTTAAGGTACTGTATTATCCTAATTATCCTTATCTTTTCAGTATACAGTTTATAATAGTTTTCTTTTCTTTGAATTATATATATATATATATATATATATATATATATATATATATATATATATATATATATATATATATATATATATATATATATATAATGTCTGTCGCCTAGATCTGACATCTGTCGAGAAAAGTTTGCTTTTTGAAAATGTTGGTTTTGATGACAAAATATTCATTGTTTTGCTTCACCATTTTTCTAAAGACGAATATGGTGTTTCAAGAGAAGATTCAAACAATTTTGTCAAGATGAAGAAAATTAACAATAAGACAAATACAGAAACTTTAAAACATATTTTGTATGCTACAACATAGTAGATCGAGTCATTGTCATAGTTTATATCGACATAAAAGCAGGGAATATGTTTGTGTGTCCTAACTAGGGTAGAACGGAAGTCTAGCACAAAAATGCAAAGTTATAGACATTTTTCATTTCATGGACCATTCGCTACGTACAAATTTTAAAACATAGTTAAATATTACAACATTTACCAGCGATCATCCTTAAAATAGATCATTTTCACTCTTCAGGTAAAGTTTGACCAATACAACATGTGCAAAGGGCTGACGAAGAAATTTAAAGGTGTAATCTATAACCTCCGTGGTATGCGATCACGTGAAATCATCATTCATAACAGAGTGTACATGCCAACAACAACATCCTATTGTTGTAAGGATGTCGGCTTTAACTACCCATGCAAGTGCAGTGATGAAACACAGATTTGTCTTCCAGCTTCAAGTTCAGGTATTGTTTGATCATCTGTCTGTTTTTGTGTCTGTATGTCTCTATACATACATGGCTAATGCGTTATTGTATTTTTTGTCTGTATTTATACATGCGTGACTAATGTATGAATGGATGCACGCATACATAATTCTACAGAGGGAATGATAGATAGTTGTACATCTTTTTGTAAGTTAGCTTGTTTGACTGTGTATGTTTATATGGCTTTCGTCTCTCCCATTTTAAAAAATCAACTGCTTAAGAAATTGATCGATATTTTAGCGTCAGTTTTTATTTTGTTTATAGCATTATCATTTTTATTACTGTTTTTAATTTTAGTTTACGAGGCGTTCGAACCGGAAACAGAATCAGCATTAAATTCAGAAAATGCATATGTGTTTTTGTGTCTGTTTGTTTCTATACATACGTGGCTAATGCTTTAATGTATTTTTTGTCTGTATTTATACATGCATGACTAATGTATGAATGGATGCACGCATACATAATTATACAGAGGTAAAGATGGATAGTTGTACATTTTTTTGTAAGTTTGCTTGTTTGACTGTGCACGTATGTATGGCTTTCGTCTCCCCCATTTTTTTTTTTAAAAAAAAAAACAACTGCTTAAGAAAATGATCGATATTGTAGGGTCAGTTTTTGTTTTGTTTATAGCATTAATTATCATTTTTATTACTGTTTTTAATTTTAGTTTACGAGGCGTTCGAACCGGAAACAGAACCAGTATTAAATTCGGGAAATGCAGATTCCTATTTTCAGGGGAGACAATTTATGGTTTACTTGACAAACGAAAAGTCCTCTGCATCGGTGAAATCCACTCTAGTACAGAAAAACAATTGAAGGCCACTCAGTAAAATCTTTTTCATTATTGGTCAGTTATCAAATCTATTTGAATTTATTCAGTTTTGCATGCCATTTGTATGGGACACAGTCTCAAGAAACATTAAAAATGGGTCTGTATATCCATATGGAGCTGTGAATCTGAAACGTGCTTGAGATCTGACTGAGTGATCACATGATCACATCCAGATATATAAGACAAAAAAGTTGTCAGAACCTTAATTATTTTGAACATTTGATTGATGATCGAAGCCCATCGTTGTATAGGAAAACAAACTGTATTGCATGCGAAGAGAAAAGAAAGCCTGACCTGATGCTTGTATCCTAATGATTTTATTGCAGGTAGATATCACAAGCTGACACGTGTACATACCAATCTTAAACAATGTACATATATGCAAAGTGTATATAATGATGCACGTGTATTTGTTATATTCACTTATGTTACCTCGAATGGCTGACGGCATCAAGCAAAACATAATCGGTAATGATCAAGAGGAAAAAGTTGCTAGTCAAGCTTTGTTATTTTAATATTCAACAAAAATTTATGGAAGTCAAAGACATTAAGCAGTTTGTTAGCGAAGAAATGCACATCGTAA
Organism: Potamilus streckersoni; assembly: GCA_016746295.1. Classification (NCBI taxonomy): domain Eukaryota; kingdom Metazoa; phylum Mollusca; class Bivalvia; order Unionida; family Unionidae; genus Potamilus; species Potamilus streckersoni. The sequence continues at coordinate 196,416 of JAEAOA010002038.1, read as the reverse complement.
CGGATAATTTTCAAATATCTTATAAACTAAATTATATATGTCAGAAAATCGTTCTTCTAGTGATTTAGATTTCTACATATATTTTTCTTCCTATTTGATTCTGTTACTCTTTCTTTTTGTCTTGAACTTATCAATGGACACAGTAAGTCTTTATCCGAACTTGTGAACATGAACACTTTGTATAATTTAGCATTTTGAGAAAAAACTGATTTTTTTTAACATCACTTTTTTTTACTAACGAGCGAAGGTAATGTTTTATTTTGAATATTTATCTTCTCTGTGCATTTTTCATAATTTCTTTTGCAACTGTACTTGTCACCATTCCGTTCGTAATTATATTCGTACATGCTTGTGTAAATTGTAAAAAATGTGTATTTATCATGTATTCGCTTAAAAATAGCTTAGAATGATTTTTGTTAACTGGGTTTTAGAGTCACAATCCTAAACTTACGCAGATGAAGCAAAGAATAGCTACAATTCAAAATATCCAAAAAAAAAGTTTTAAAGAATATACATGCATTTCAAGTTAAAGTTAAATAATCTTACAGTAAATACTCGCTAATAAGTCCAATTACAAATAATATAGACCCTGATCTGTCAGGCATGATGCGATGATAATCTGGGTTTGTTCAGTTTGCAGTTATACTCGATTTATAAACGAGTATACATAGTAGCGTTTCCATTGTGCAAGAATATCAATGCAAAATTCATGACACTTAATTTGCATCATATTGTTTTTTTTAAAGTCTGGTTTTGAAACTCTTTTTTAATATCAATTGAAGATATAATATATTTTATCTACAGGTGTACGCACATTTGCATCATACTTGTTTGCATATATTTTTATGATAAACATTCTTGTTCATATTTCGATATTTCTCGAATACCAACATTTTTGTTTTTTGTTGTTTGAATGTGCTCGTGTACCTCGTGAATGTATTGAATGTTCTTGTGTGCCTGGCTATGCTTGATGCATTTTTATACAGTTTGACACCTAAGAAATCAATATTTCTATCTCAGATATTTTAATTATAAAACTTTATTTATAGATAGAATCATTGAAAAGATATTGCCATCATTAACAGATAAACGAAGTTGTGTAGAGCGTTAACTTTGTCAAGCGAAACTACATTAATTCAAATTATGTATTTTACAAAAGCTTTCTTTAAGTCGGAGTCGCAAATAAAATTTATGGAAATCTGGTGTTAATGCTTATAAAGTGCGTGAAGGGAGAACGTGATGACATTTATTCTATTAGCATTCATGTGATTCAAATAAAATTATCGTTCAGATGTAATTTGAATTTTATATTGTACTCCTTGCTTAGCACGCTTCCGTCTCGTAATTTGTGTTGTTTGAATCAATCTCGGAAGTAGTTTTATAATTTGTTTCTCCAGTCCAAGTTGTTGGCAACAAAGACACAAAGCAGTCACTTTTTATTTTCATTGTTATCAACAGTATCGGGATTGTTAAAAGATTTTCGCTAGCATATAATTTTCAAGACCGTTGATTTTGATGATTGCCTTACTTGGCATGATACATTATGAAGCTAAAGCCGATGAATCAGATTAAACACTTACTTGCCCTATTGTTGTTGTTGTTGTTCTGGGGCTTAACGCCATTTTTTAGCACACGATAGGCTCTACATGGCGGCAACCGGGAAATCCGCGAAAAGAGCCACCGACCCGCGAGAAGCTACTGGCAAGCTTTCTTACATATCCACATTTGTCGAATCTTAGACTCGAACCTACGCAGACAGGTGAGATGGCAGTGATCCGTAACGGAGAGCGCTTTAGACCACTCGGCCACTCAGGCCACACTTGCTCTTTTGACCTTGGGGTCAAACTCAGTCATAGAACATTAACGTTTTGTTTCTTACGTTTTAAAGTTTGTTGTTAGTTTATATTTCCTAAACTTCTTGGATTATCTACCTACCTGGAATGAATCATTAAGAAGCTAAGAAAATAAATTCACCCTGCACTACCAATGATTGCCACTTTGACATTCGTTCCTCCGTTTCAGGTGTTTTTATTTGCAAAAGTTTTCCAGATTCCATGATGGATTTTCTGTATACGTGGAATGAATCATTATGAAGCTCTGATAACTAATTCAGCGACACCAGCTGAACAGTTTGAAAGGGAAATAATGGTTATATTGACATAAAATATGCGTTAAAATTTTATTTAAAAGTTAATTTCAAATATATTTCCTAACCTCTTTGACATTCGTTCCTGCGTTTGAGGTGTTTTTATTTGCACAAGTTTTCCAGATTCCATGATGGATTTTCTTTATACGTGGAATGAATCATTATGAAGCTCTGGTAACTAATTCAGCGACACCAGCTGAACATTTTGAAAGGGGAATAATGGTTATATTGACATAAAATATGCGTTAAAATTTTATTTAAAAGTTAATTTCAAATATATATCTTAACCTCATTGAACTTTTGTTCATACTTAAGATGAATCGTTATGGAACTAAGGCAGTTCGTTCAGCAACGAGCTTGCTTAGATATTTTTGTTTACCTTGTTATCAAGGTCGCTTAAAAATCGTTGAGCTATTTTGGTTTAAGATTTTTCATTTGCTTATATTATCACGTGCTTGCTCAAACTTTTGACCTTGAGGTCAAGATAACAAGCGTTTATAGCAATTCTTCTATAATGAACTTTACCTGTAGATCGTCGTTTAGTGTCTTGCTCTTCATCGTATCAGTCCTATCCTTGCTTTAAACATATTTATTTACAAGATAAATTATACTAATATGTTTATATACAATAATCCTGCCTATCCAGGTGCCAACACCTCACACCAACTATGGGTGTGGTTGAGGGGCACATTTTGTGGAGTTGGCGGTATTTTATCCGAGTGGAGTGCGAAGACGATGACTTTTGTCTAGAGCGCAGTTTTGTACTGCACAAAGTTTCAGCGGCTCATGCTACAAGAACACGCGCTACCTTCAGACTAGTCTTTCTAATAATGGCTAAAGGATTGGTATCCTTCGGTGTTTCACGACACGGTAACAGAGATAGATTATATAGAGCCAAGACACTTGGAGTCAAGTGCCTTGTCCAAACACACACTGTACAAACCGATCTGGGCTGATCTGATGGTAGGATTCCAACCCATACTTTTCAGTAGCGAGTCTTGCATGCTAACCAGAGAGCCCCCAATGCTCACTGTTTGTAACGAGGATCAAAATGACTGTTATATATCAAAGGTTAGCTTTCATTTACATAATAAAATGCAGTTAGAAGGCGTATAATTTTATTTCATTTTTCTTTTATTACCGAGGGTTGCGTCTGATTGTTTAACTCATTGGTAGTTAGAAAGGAACAGCCGAAAAGCCATCGAAAATGTTGGTGTTAGGAGGTATATAAAAATTGTTTCAATGTTTGAAATTGATAATTACACCGACCCCCCCCCAAATAAAATATTTTCATGAAATCAAAGACGAGTAGGACAGATGTGACTTGAAGTACCATTCTTCAAATACAAAACAAAAGACCAACTTGTCTATGGACTTTTCTAATCCAGTGTTAAATCTAAAGGTAGGATAAACTTTTCCATATGAAACTATCACTAATATATTTTAAATGATTATATATATGCTCAGTGGATTTCACCTATATGAGGTTCCAGACCACAAATGGCTAAAACCAAATAGATGAAACATAAAATGCAGTGTTTAAAATTAGGCTTTCCAGAAACATGGTGAAATAAAAACGTTTCAAAAGTACTCTTTCAAAAAGTGCCTAGTTATTCTTTTTAAAATACAAGATGAGCACTAAAACACACAAGTTTACAAATTATAACTAATGAGCAATTAAATAAACGTTTAATGAAAAATTCAAATGTGTATTTTCAGAAGTTAGTGTCGATTTTGGTTTTTTACCAAAATTGATATCAAGGGAATGTTTAAGTTAGTCAAAATTTAGCTGTTAACAATGTAATCAAAAGTATATGAAAGTTGTATTCATACATAAGTAGAAATCATGATGAATTATAAATATATTACTGGCTTCTTCCAAGGCATTAAATTTGTGCATATTTCAGGAAAGATTACCGAAAAAAAGAGGCCATTAACAGTGCTCATGAACGAATGTTTTCTGAAGTCAGTTAACAAGATATCGAATTTGTCATATTTATAGTATTCAAACTGCAAAAACCGCAACAAACTACAAACTGTAAACGATAACTATTTCAGACAAAAGGAATTCGGACTTGCTGAATTGAGACTAAATAAGGAAGTATTTTCTTACTGTGATGACGCAAGTGACTAAAGGTTTATACGGTTACTAATGATGAACCGAAAGTGCATCATATTGACATTTACGAAACTGCGGAAACTGGGAAGACTTGGATAATTATCAATTACAAAACTGCGGATACTTGGAAGAGCTGGATAATTAACATTTACGAAACTGGAAACTTAGATCAGGAGAAATAGGAAGACTAAAAATACTGTGACAGACATGTTAATGTCAAAGATTTAAATGAAAGATAATTGAGGTTTTAAAATTCATTTAACGCCTGTACCTAATGCTATTGCTTATAAAATACCAAGCACCAGTACAAAGATCACATGATGTGCATGTAAAAATCATTTCTTTCCATTTACTATCATATAGATATCATAAAAACCTTAAAATAGTAACATTCAAACAAGATAACACAATATATCACCTCCCCCACCCCCAAATATGTACGATCCCTACCCACCAAAGTTTGAAGGTGAAGGGACAATTTAAATCTTCAGCAACACTATGTATGCATGCTTGATCGATTGATTGACTGAAATACACTACAATACAAATTATTTTCGTGGGTCACTATTTTCGTGGTTTTGTAAAAAAAAGGGCATTCTTGTAGGATTTTATATTACTGGTTTTTCCTGTCGAGATATTCACATTTGTAGGTATTTAATTTCATAGCCTAAATTTCATACATTCCAAATAAAGAATGCAAAATACTATGCCGAGAACGGTTAAAACATCTGCATGTGCTCAAATCAATCACATGTCGAGATCACAAACATGCACTGAATATCAAAGGAATTCAACTCGGCAACATTTAACTATTTTGTTATTAAAGTGTGTGTGTGTGTGTGTGTGCATGAGTTTTTGAAGATCTTCCGTAAAGTGCTTCATAAAATTGCACCGTCAATTTACCTTCTGGCACTGGCATTAACACAGTGGCTTAAGAGTGGTAAAACTCAACTTAGATCACGGTCAGGTGGGATAAGGTCATCGTTCCTCAAGAAAACTAAAGACGTGACCAGCTGTCCCTTGCTCAATGCAATTACAACGCAGCGTCAGCATCCGATATTTTTATAGCTCATTGAAGTGCTAAAATGGCAACTAATTGATAAACAGGAGTGACTGATCACTTTTGTCATAAAACAGTCACTTTGAGCTCAGTAATCTGCAGTACTTGGTGTACTTACTTAGTACTTCATAGTAATTAATGTATTAAGTATTTACCTAATACTTCAGTGCATTTGCCTAGTACTTCAGTGTATTTACTTAGTACTTCATAGTAATTGCGCTTGAATCTGCACTTAAAATAGTTTAGTCATTTTAGTCATCGTGAGTAAAAATGCATAGATAAAATGAGACATGCTTCTTCGAATCTTTAAATTTTCGATAACACTTCACTTAAAGGATAAATTTGATTTGATCCAGTAATAAATCTAATTTCATACATTTGTATCGTTTTATTAATGTTTTTTCTTCATTTTCAATAATACTAGTGTTTAAATATTCTATGCTTCTTCTCGTTTCTCACTTCCGTACTCATGTGACACAAAATCGATTTAAGAAATTACGTTGATTTGGCAAGTAGCTTCTTAACATAAAGCATATTAAGAACGGGTGGGTGGGTGGATTATTTCTCAAATGTGGCTAATTTTTAGCTACCCCACGAAAATTAGATACTTTAGTAAATCAAAAAACAACCTGCACTGGCGTCATGATACAAATTATAATCACTGTTGTTTTTGTTTTTTGTAATAATTTCAGCATCCCAGTAACTTGAATACTTATTTGCACTTAAACGGATAAATCCGGTTATGACTTAGCCTTGAGGTTACGGTTTTCAGACCCATATCTGTCTCAAGGCAAGACTAATCGATGTTTAAATTCAACTTGACTCAGCCTTAAGGATATGGTTATCAAACCAAATGTTGTCTCCAGGCAATACTAATCGATGTTTAAATTCAAAGTGTCCATGACGATAGCAACAATTTAATTATGGTAAACAGATTGAGTATGCTCAGCGTAACAGAACACAGGGCAGTAGGATTATGGGTATGGCTTGCAGCTTTGTAAAGTCGCTGTTTGTATCTAAAATTTACTTTTCGGTTTTGTAAATTAAAAACGAACTCGACCAGTTGTTAATGTACCAAGTAGGGCTTCTCGCATAATTATTTTCAGGGTGGTGGAGCAAAAATGTATTGGTCAACCATTAAGTTTTGCGGATGTAAGTCAAAAGTATGTCTAGAAATGAAATCCGGAGTGGGAGGAGCAACCCATCCTTTGCCTCTTGGTGATGGAGGCCCATGCTATCAAACCATACGCGACCTGACAAAGCCGGAAGCGTCACTAATATATCCGGTGCAGGAGTAGATGCATTACCGTAAGATTCATGTTATCATATAATGTCCATACATTATTACATCTTCAGTATCCAAGTTTCAGATGTGTTAACCCTATCTACACCTTGGCTTATCAATAAGATATGTCTCTGTTTTGGGTCTGTGAATTGCATTGGATGCGGCAACAAGCCACTGCATCCAATCTCCAATCAAAATTAAATTCTTAAAATTTGAACACTGTTCCTACGAAATCGAGACAAGGGGATCGCACAATTTGGACTCGTAAGTAAGCAATTTTCCACTGCTGGGCTGTCTTTGTACAAATACCTTTCACTCTAATAAACCTGTATGGTTCGTTGTCATACATTCGATGTTTAACTTACAAAGTATCCTTTTAAAGCCAAGTGCATCCACCATTCTCGGCCGATGTCCAATGCTCCGCTGTTACAAGCTATTGGTTGGTTGTCATTACATACTAACGGAGGCAGCCCATCAATTCAAATAGATGACGCTAGAACAAAGCACTGATAAAGGTTTTGGACAAATGTTAGTCCGATATTTTGTTTAAGAAGAGAGCAAGACGAAAGTGAACATTATTTACGGAATGGTACTGAAAGACTTCAATTTATCTGGACGTTATCTCAGGGATAGAGAAACAGAAAGACAGAAGAGAAAGAGAACGATTACTGTTTATCACATTTAAAAGTTACAACATTGGTTAACGGAATTAACAGCAGTCAGTCAGACATATGAATATGAGTCATTCAAACTGTACAAAATAATACAAGCACAGACAATATTAGGATTTTGTACAAGAGATGAACTTTTTAAAAAATTGTTTAAATGTTATGAGCTTTTTGAACACTGAACTGCACATAAAATATATAGAACGATCTATTAATTTTGAAACTACATTTATACTGAAAAACAATTGACGGAATCATTCTCAAAAGGTCTGAATTAAAAATTTAGATTATGTATTTAGTTGTTTATTGCACGAATAAAGTTTATATTCTCGTTTTCTTATTAAAAAATAAGTTTCATGGATTATTTGATTGAACATTTTAATACTTTCGCTTTCTATTACATGCAGATATCTCCATACAGCAACAAAATGACTCGTTTCATTCAGAATGAACAGCCTTTTATACCTACTTGAGTAGAATATATATATATATATATATATATATATATATATATATATATATATATATATATATATATATATATATATATATATATATATCAGTACCAGATTTAGACAAAGCGAGGCCCTAAGCTGTGGGAAGCTATAGAGGCCATATTTGGTACAAAATAAATTTGAGGGGCCCCTTCAGACTGAGTTCAGACTATGAAGCCCTTAGCTGTAGCTTGTTTAGCTTATGCCTAAATCCGTTACTGTTATATATATATATATATATATATATATATATATATATATATATATATATATATATATATATATATATATATATATAAATACATACATACATAAATACATATATATATATACATACATACATAAATACATATATATATATATATATATATATATATATATATATATATATATATATATATATATATATATATATATATATATATATATATATATATATATATATATATATATATATATATGCATGCAAAATCCAAGGGAAGTAACTTTAACATCAGTCTCTTTTCATTCAATGGTGCAGTTCAAGAATGCATGGCCAATTTGATCGACAAAGGCAGACATTTATGTTTATGACTGGCGCATGGATTGAATGATTGATTGATTCATACATTCATTCATTCATTGATACATGTGCCACATAAGGCATGACCGCTCTTAGGAATAATAAATGAAGAGACATCTTTGATATATGTTTTGAAAAAAACAAAAACAAATTTGACTACCAAAAATATTGACCAATGGGGTCTCTTCAGTTTGGTTTTATGGGTTTTATCGCCGTTTTTTTTTGGAATATCATAGGCCATACATGGTAAGAAATGTGCATGTATAGCAGGATAAATTTTTATGGTTTCATCCAATTATTTGAAAGCATACAAATGTAGAGAGAGAGAGAGAGAGAGAGAGAGAGAGAGAGAGAGAGAGAGAGAGAGAGAGAGAGAGAGAGAGAGAGAGAGAGAGAGAGAGAGAGAGAGAGAGAGAGAGAGAGTCTTTGTACACTAACTAAAACTAACACACCAAAATAATTATTTAGAATAGTAAAATCAGATGATTCACACAAGAAAATATAACTACGTATGTCTTCAAAGCTTTGAATCCTTACAAACATGTAATAATTAATGTATTCTTTTTTGGGCGCGATGCATTAATTATGTTTGGGATATTTTAGAGTTGTAATTTTCTTTCATCTGTTTATACCATTTCACCCGAATGTTTTCGATTCGAAATTGTATAATTACGTTCGTTTTGAAAATATATTTTATATCTAAACAACGGTTTTCAGTGTTCCTCAGAAGTAAGTTAATTTCCTCTGTTAAGACCTCGATTAATAATGGTGACGGAAGATCTAAATTGTTGAGGAATGGTGCAGATGCCGAATTGCATTTTGGGCATTTTCAGGGCTTAATAAACAGCAGCATACGTAACTATGAAAAGCTTATACCTATAACGGACATTCTGACAGTGTGAATCAGCGTTTTCAGGCCTAAACTCGAAATTACAGGTGTGTTCAGACACCACTTTCTTCTCACCCAGTCTTTTATAATAATCGAATAAATACGGTTCAAGTCAAACGTTTTGTTTATGAATTTATCCCTAATTAAAACATAGTATCAACGACTTGTATAATCGAAATCAAAAGCACACGATAACAGCAAAAGCCAACAGCAATAAACAATATTTGTCCTATCACTCACAACATCTATTACGCATGCAAAGGTAGACAAATGTTCGTGCTGAATAGGGCATAAAATAAGAAGGATAATCAGTGGATCTATATCTTCAAATATTTTTTTAAAAAATGTTTGCATTAGTAAATGATTAATCATCCGTATTCAATAACCGTCTTTCTACTTTTGGTGTGAATATTAATGAAGTTGATCTAAGTTCATATGATATCGTAGGCGTTTGTCTCGCGTGTAAATCGCACGTGTGTACGGCCATTTCCTCTCGTGCCACCTTGGGTCACAGATCCTGGTCCTGAATAATAATAATAATAATAATAATAATAATAATAATAATAATAATAATAATAATAATAATAATGTTGACATCATCTTTTCGTACTTCTCCACATCATCATAAATTCAGAATAAATCTTTCATAAAAAAAAATTGGTTATTGAGTGTTTACTGTGTTGTTTGGGTTAATTATATCATAGTTTTCTACATGTAACATGTATAATAACAATTAATGTTACTGTGAATAACGTCGTTATGTCATTAAATGTAAAGGCGTAACAAACGAGTCATCCAAATGTATTGTCAAAGTCATTACATTACAATATTATGCTGTTTCGGCAAACAAAATCAGATTTCTGTTGTCGTCTTGTTATAAGATAATTTTATATCTGTGCTCATTCAAAATAATTTCAGTAAATTGATCTCAAAAGCTAGCAAGTTATCAAATTTGTTCGACTCGTTCATAATTTTTGTTTAAATATATGCACCAATATAGGATTCTATGTTTAGTTCAATTCATTCTCGCCCTACGGACTTAGTGGTGTATTAATAGGCTTTGTGAGTACTGCTGCTTGTTGTACTCGACAACTGAAAACTAATGGAGGCTTTTGTTTACCGTAGGATACGTCTCGATGAACACTGATGCATTTCGTAAGAAATAACCGACAACTAATGCATGCCTTTGGTTTGTTGTGGAGTACGTCTAGTAATGACCTATTTCCAACTCAGATCTTACACTTTTGAAAAAAGTGCAGTTTGTATATACACTTTTTGACCTTGTACTTTAAATTGTTTTAATCCTTTGCCTTTATGTTTGTTTCCAAGCATACGTTTTATTTTTAGTCTCATTGTGCCTATATACATTTAGTTAGAGGCTCTTCCTTGGTGATTCTGGCCAAGAATTGCATTTATATTTTTTGCTTTTGTTCAGCACCATATAATAAACTCATCTTTGGAAATTGATCAATAGTTTTCTTAAATCTCTTACCAGTTTTATACACTTACCTGACCTAAAAATTAAAAATAGGGTGGTAGTCGAAACCCGTAGTTGTACAGCCAGACAAGAGAAGAATATAACGACTTATTTATTACATATCGATGTTAATGATAGGGATTGCAGTACAACAATTATAGCAGATGCGGAAAAAATCACTATCAGCAATCTAACTACGATATAATGTGCAAATAAAACTGTATGCAAAATTATATATATATATATATATATATATATATATATATATATATATATATATATATATATATATATATATATATATATATATATATATATATATATATATATATATGTTTCAAAATGTGTAAACGAGAAGCAAGTTGAATAATTGAATAAATTTGACGTAGGTAAGAAACTGCGGTAAAAATATAACGATTTTGCATGGAGGAAAGTCGTTTCAATCAGTAGCGTAGTCTTCTTATATAGTAATCATTCACCACGACAGTCATGGGATTACTGAAACTGCCTCACCAATACAATATAGTGGCGTGACAAAAACAAATACCCGTTATTACTCTTGTAGGAAGTATAATCAGGGAAATTAAGGGACAGTTTGCTCCGTTTCCAAATCGGAAATGAATTTTCAATTTTAGTCAACTGATATATTTCTAAATACTTATATGGCTTCCTCCTTCACCATGCAGTTTTGGTTAATCCGATGATGTGTATTTTCATATATATATATATATATATATATATATATATATATATATATATATATATATATATATATATATATATATATATATATATATATATATACTCATCATTTCAATTAAATTAATCATAACATCGACATAAAGTGGTATCTTTGTTTGCTTTTTAGACAAAATACAGTCATTTACCTCTCGCTCCTATCACCTTCACTGCAGTAGCTTTACCTGGCACAGTCTCTACATGGATAGGCTTTGCCGCATTCGCCTTTTGAATACCAGGTATATGGCCTTGTGTGATCGACGATCCCCTATGGTTATTTGGAACATGATTTCTTCCAAATGAATTGAGACTTCCAATAGAGTTTGTAAACCCAAGCTTGACTCTCAGTGAATCCATATCAGTATTCTCGTGCAAAGCACGTGACCATAAATCCTCCATTAAAATGTCATCTGCTATCCTGTGGATATCATGGTCTGGATTGTAAAACCGACCCATTCTGGAATAAAAACATAAAATACTTAATTTTTAATTAACAAAGAGGCACAGTCTAGGAAGGAAGATAAGCCAGCTTTCCTGATTTATTACGCTGACCGACATCGCGAAAAACCACGGAAATCTTTCGCTCTACTTTCTATCCAGGACACTACTATCAAAATGAAAATGACCAAGATTTATTTTTTATCTATCTGGAGTATTAAACTAAATAGAAGAACAATGATAAGATGCACTACTTGATAGCTTTTGAGTCGAAAATATATTTATTTATTTGCGTCAAAAATGTTTTAGTTATAACTAAGAATAGACTAGAAAATATTATCTGTCATGTTCTTAATTGCACTTATATTTCATCTTTCAATTATTTTCGTAATTCCTTTTATCTGCATTTTACGTTTCCATGAGAAAGAATATCTATTATCTTTTTATATCTTTTGAGCTTTTGGCAGATAAATTTGTTTTGCAAAATACGGAGAATAAAAATTTATTGGTGCTTCCTAGTCCACTTGTAGTTAAAACTTTCATTATTAATAACTGGTGAAATGCGATAATATGCCACAAAATAGACATGAGATATGCCATCAAATAACCCAATTTACTCTTATATCTATTAACACAAAGTTTATTACGTCAGTAATTCGTGTTCGTATTTCGCACCTTGTGTGCTTCTTTTATGCTATTACAGCTGTCGCACTTTTTCCTTTAGTTAAAAAGCATCTCCTAATCATGGGTCTCCAATGCGCAGCCCCTGCAGGTATCTCCTACAGACCATAACGACCCCCGGATTTTTAAAATAACATGGGTGGGTTTGTAAGGGTAGACATATAATTACCGCCAATTATCATAACATATTAGCATACTCTTTATTTCTTTTATTTTTGACTACCCGTTTGTATTACAGTATGAAAAGTTTCGGTGCGGGACCCAGTGCCAATGTACTAGTCCTGATGCAGCCCTCGTGGTGATTTGAGTTTGAGAAACAGTAGTTAAGTATTTAAAAATATTCGTATGGCTGACGTTTCGTGACACGTTTGGTTCTACCCACAAACTATTGCATACTAGAGGATGCAAATCCATTGTTATAAATTAATGTTTCTTTTAAAATAGCTAATGAAAAATTGGTTATTATCATCCATCAAAACAATAGAACACTTAATGTGGATAAATACTCTTTTAAAACGCCTCTAAACTGGACGTCTTTGAATCCCAAAACTTTTGGAAAACGTGGCTAGTCTGCGGAAGAAGTTAAGTTGACGGTCCTCGGTTTATGCCGGTTTCACTGCATATTGTGTATACATTGGAAATATATGATTTTGACATCTAACAACAAAGGATTCACACAAGAATATATATATATATATATATATATATATATATATATATATATATATATATATATATATATATATATATATATAGAGAGAGAGAGAGAGAGAGAGAGAGAGAGAGAGAGAGAGAGAGAGAGAGAGAGAGAGAGAGAGAGAGAGAGAGAGAGAGAGATCATGTTCGCGTGCGTGTGTGAGAATTACTTTCACATCTGGGAGTCTTAATGTATTCAGTAGATTTCGAATGCTAAAATAGTGGTCGCCAAGAGCAAACTTGTGCACAATGCTTTGGGTCAAAGCGTAATATAATGTTTGAGATATTATTCTTGTAATTAATTCATGAATATTCTAGAGGGAAAACACTCGATTTCACTAAAAGAAGAAACAAATTTCCCCGACATTTTACCTTCTAGTGTTATCCTTTGTCCATCTACATTTGTAATGTACCAGAATTATCATGGCCAGCGTTAAAATTACTGCTGCTCCCCCAGCACACATCACTATTTGATAAAGAGACATACTCATTTTTGGTCAAAATCCGCCTAAACACAACAGAGCAATCCTCCATGCAACACATAACTATTGCACGTATCTTTTGGTGATTTATTTTCTTTCTCAGGTATCAGCCTCGCGGTTATCAGCAGTATGCGGAGTTGTTATCATAAACACTCGGGTCTAATGTACTGGTGACGACTTTTTGAGACACGCCTGGAACATAGCGGATAACGAACCGATAGATAGAATAAAATAGCGACAATAAATTCGTTCGTAGATGTGGTCCCTTTTAATGGCCGAATTTTGGTGAATATTCCTTATCTATTTGATCATTTGTGCATAATAAATAGCGATTCCATGACAATTTCAAAGAAATGACCAAGCGCATCGATTAACTCTTTCAGTCCCAATTCCGCCTGCAGGCGTGAAGAGGCTGCATCCTACTTCAGAGATCTGTATGGTCATGGTCATGGTCATGGTCATGGTCATGGTCATGTAACAAACACCAAAGTGGGTGTCATTACAACAATGCAGACAGATATAGATCTACAATGATACCACATAATCTGGACTTCATACTCAATTAACAAAATGCAGATAGAAAAATGTAGCTTTTGAGACCCGAATGTTAGTACCAAAAATCCGCCCCTTGTCAGAATCGTATTTTGTGTCCGGACTTTTGGTCATTTAATCTAAAGGGACAGTGGACAGTATTATGGACAAATTTCATTTCGCAATCACCTGCCAGGTATAAAAAAATCATAAAAAAATAAATACACAGATGATGTCGAAAGGTCCATATTTTTTATACCTGTAGGAAACAAAGCATATGAATATTATCCACTTGACCAGAGAAGTCAATGGTAGTTCATATCAGAAGATTTTATGCACTCCAACCCAAAGTTTATACTTGCAATTTTCACGTCCGAAAGTCATTTTCACCATGTGATGCTCACAGTGTATACACAAGCCCTTTTCCTAGCTGATAATTCTGCAAATCAGTGTGTACTAAACAAACTTATACAATTGAAAATTTTTGTCATCCAAACCATTTTTGAGATATTCCACTTACTACAAACCCAAGTGTTTACTACTATGGAAGGCTAGCTCTTCCTAGCCAACTATTTGTATTTCACTATCAGCATATGGAAAGTGTACATGCCTGACATCAATTTCAAGAACGACACAAGCCCGAAACAAGTAGTTCACAAATATGTCCGTATCTTTAATTAGTAAACAATAATAAATGAAAATGTCACTCCTTAGTCTTAAACAAAGAAGTTTGTCAGGGGACAGTTTACGAAACTATACCCTGCCACTTAAGGCAGACTGGTTTTAAACTGCACATAGACAAGTTGGTGATTGGAAAGTAAGAATTGTCCAGGAAACGAAAATGATGGGTTCTATAAGCCAACCTCATCCCCCCAACACATCCAATCCGCCCACCCACCCAAAAATAAAATAAAATAACTTTTACCCTTCTGTACATACGCGAGTCAAGTAGCCAATGAAAAAAAATCGATGTTTCTAGAACAACTAGGCATCAGTGAAAATGAAAAACTCCTGGAAGCAGATGTGTTTGGATGTATTTATAATTAGCCTCAAAAATGCGTTTCCTACACCCATTTCAGCCTAAAATGACTAATATTTTCTGGGCCGAATAAGTTAATGTTTCGCATGTTGGCTCTCTTTATTTTTCTCTCTTTTCTCCAGTGTTATGACCGTAATTATTCTCGTTATCCTCTCCTGCCCCGTCAAAAATTAAACACAAAATACAATAGAAAGCCCCCAAAAGCACAGAATAAAAGCTAATTTGTGTTTCAAAATTAATAAAAGCTAATTTGTTTTTGAGAATTAATCCCAAGTAAAAGTTATTAAAGCAAAGTGTAGAGGTCACCGATGGCAGTTATGTAAAATTGAATTTATTTGAAAAATTTTTTTATAAACGTATGAAATATAGTTCCTATCTTTTGTTACAGCGAGTGTCGAAAAGGTGCAAAACATCAATGCTCAACAAAGTCATGCTATTTGGGTGCAGGCAGGCTGTTGACGCCCATTCAGCAGACAGGGCCATATTATCCAATATGAACTGAGCTTAGGGCTTACGAAAATTTAGTCTGGTCCCCTGCTTATTATGCTACTTACGTTGCATAGCGGAGTGCAACGCAGGTAGCATACTAAGCAGGGGACTGGACTAACGAAAATTAAAGGGTCTACAAAGAAATAACTGTTTTTGCTTTGTATGATAACAAACTTTACCAAAGGCCTCATCTTTAATAATTATAAAATATGCTAATTACTATGTTACTGAGGAGTTGATAGATGCAGAGCCACGTCCAAATTGTGTCCGCTAAAAGGCATGTGAAGCATAAGACCCTAGGGCCTACGAGGACCTTAATTTTGGCCCTTTAATTAAGCATTATCAGTAACGGTCTTAGCAAAACGCTGGGCCCGATTTGGATCATTTTGGTGGGGCCCCCCTGAATTTAATCGTGAAAACACCTGTGAGCACGGCATTCCAAAAAAAAACTTTTAAAACAGTTTTATATGATATTGAACTTAATTTTCTTCCATCGCTTTAATATTGCTTTCTCTCTATAGATATATTTTTAAAAATTACTAATGCGCGGGGTCAGCTTACGGACTGCCCTGTACGTTATAGTTGAAATGCGGCACCAGTATGACACCTCGTGTTAGCCTAGTGAAAGCCCATGTATGTCGTCTGAGTGATGTGACATTATGACTGCGTAACGCGCAGCTTTCCTGCGGGTAAGGTTAATCTGGTGCACAATGGTACAGTGTATAAGTGTCCGATAACATATAGTCCAGATGACCTGCCTCAGTAGTTTTGTACCTTCAGGTTTACTTTTTAAGTAACCCCCCTATGGAACGTTCAAAATTTTTTCTGTCTTGCCAATTTTCTTGTCTATCTGCCATGGTCTGTCCAACTTCACCATTCACCCAGAGACATATATACACAAACTCGAGCGCGCGCAAGAGCAAGCGCCATGAATGCACAAACACCAAATTTGGTAATATAGATTCCAACGTAGTGACGAGCATGAACTCGTTTTTGTTTATTGGCCTCGTAGTAAAGGACGCCTGGGGAGATGATAAAAATGTCAGCAAAATTAATCGACGTGTTATCTTTATACGGTATTTCCACATTAATAGTGTAAAAGCAAATCCCACGATTCATAAGAAATTTCAAGTTACTCCCTAGGATTGATAGTTTCAGGAAGAGTGAACGAATGAGAAGAGGGGTGGAATTAATTTATTTTATACTTAAATTTTATCTTTCATACAAATTGTGTATATTTTGCCTACCATATAATGTGTGCAAGAAAAACTATATGAATTCAAAACATGTTTAATTTGCTTTGCATATTTCACACTTGCTATGAAAAGTTCTCCTCCGATTCCCCTCTCCAAATATACTCTCTCTGTTGTTACCTTTCCCCTACATACTTCATTTGTTTTATTTTTACATTGAACTTTGATAGCAAATGTTCTTGCACAGGAGGAAGCAAACCAGTTTGGTGTTGACTTCTAAATTGGATACCTGTGTAGGTAATAGGAAACAAGACAATTACATGAAAGTGTCAACGACTGAAAATATACTTCCTTTCCACTAGATTTAATAGCCTTGTTAACTGTTGATCTGCAAACAAAAGGCGTTCCCACCATTTATAACATGGTTCTCGAAATCACCAAACTAATCAATCTTGATTTCGTGTGAGTAAAGAAGTCAACATGCTTAACTTTTCAATTTTTAGAATTAAAGTGGTGTCTAAATTGGTCTAAATGAAAACTACTATATTTGTATAACATTTCAGATAAATGACTCAACCGATAATTTCGCATGTTTCGGTAACAATTATTACACGGTATAAAAAGTTTGTTCTCTCTCTCTCTCTCTCTCTCTCTCTCTCTCTCTCTCTCTCTCTCTCTCTCTCTCTCTCTCTCTCTCTCTCTCTCTCTGACAAAATTAACTTGGAATTCTACATGGAAGAAATAAACAGTACAGTCACGTTCAATCAGAGAAAACTTATTTTAATTGAAGAAAATGAGATAAGATTGAATCATAGCATAATATTTACGCATACTGATATCAATTCTTTAAGAACGTGCAACGAGGGAGGAATCAAAATTTATTCTTCCGCTCTTACGTGTACAGGGAAGAATTACAATCTCATGATCTGTTTCTTGAATAAAAGAATAACAGGTTTTTTTTTCTTATAAACACCCCCAATCTTACTTAACTTTATATATGAAAGCAAGGATTAAGAAAGTCATAAATAAGTGAGATTTTGGGTACCCAGACCCCTCCTCCTGCTCTCCTGCTCTCTTTAGATAATGCACCGAACAACAAACATTGAACTTGGAAATCTGTGTGGTTTTGCATTCATTTTATTTAAAATAATATGCATGTCTGTCATGCTTTAGTTTTGACTCTCTCTCTCTTTCTCTCTCTCTCTCTCTCTCTCTCTCTCTCACACACACACACACACACACACACACACACACACACACACACACACACACACACACACAGAAGCTTGGGTGGCTTTGTTGTTAGCTAGCTGGATTCGCAACCAGAAGAATTTGGGCTAGAATGAAACCCAGATCATATATAATTATAAATATATACCAGACAGAACAGACTGTGCTATCCCTGGATTCTGTAGTAGAATCTTGATAATAGTGGGCAGAAATAATAGTTTAATACAAACAATACTATCATACAGGTTAGAGAAATTAAATTCGTACTCTACCGAGTTTCGAACCCAGGTCCGCGAGTAAATGGCACCCATCGCCTTGCCTGCACGCACCAACCCATATACCGTCACGACTCAGCACGCACACACATAATGAATGCATTTGTTTTGTTTTTGTTTAATGTTGTCGCTGCGTCGTCTTCGTCGTCACTAGTTCAACATTAGGTTAAAGCATTTGGTGACTCAACACTCAAACACAAAGATACACTGATGGTACATATTTTTACTCCTTGTGGGTGATTTGTTTCATAGGCTTGACAAGCTCATGTGAGCCCATCTTAGAAAGATGCAACACTAGGGGTCATAGGTCGCCACCTAATTTCTACATTTCATGCAAAGATATTTTGGAAACAACACACGTGTATATGTTTTTTCTTAGAATATATTGCCACTAGTTCATTACTCTTTGCCATTCCCATTTTTGACCCGCCCCTCACACGATCCAGGTTCCTGGTAGAAAATTCTGTCTTACTTTAACCGCACGAGCCATGTCCATGGTCGAAGACTCGTCGTTTCATTATGCACACGAGCCAAGTCCCTTGTCGAATACACGGCCGTTTCTTAGCCCATTGTTCGGGACTCCTTGCGTTTGCTTACCCTTAAATATCAAACAATTGGTTCTTAGTTCGTAAACGTCCAAAAAGTGCTGTTGTATCTCAGATGCACTCTTCCGATCATTGGCGGAAAGGCTCGAGCTTGTTCCTGTCCTATTTGTACGCAACACAGCAAATCAATATTTGCAAGCGTTTGCAAGCATGTCTTTGCTTGAGCAATTCTGACTGAGAAGAATCTCCTCGGCTCCTATGGAGGAAGTGTAATACAGTGGTAAATGATTATAAATCTGGAGAACATACACACAATTTATGTTGGTTTGGTATGTTATCCGCACAAATTTTGTGCTGGCTAGGTATGAAAAATGGTTGTAAAGAATGTTAGAAACGCTCATCCGGTGTCAATTGTTGCGGACAAAAGCAGATTAAATTTATGAAATAAAGAAATTATTGAGTGTAATAATTATTTCAATATTAAAATATTGGTATATAAAACTAGCGTCATAATTGTCTAAACACTGAAAATGGGGCACATATAAGAGCGTTTAATAATCTGAGCATTTAAAATTGGGCAAGAGAGATCATCCAACCATCTTAGGGTCATATATTACTTCTCACAGAACCAACATTTATCTGGACAAATCCGATGGGTATTTTTTATTTATCACATGTTTCCAATCATGAAAACATGGCCTTACAGTTTGAAATCATATACATTCGTCATCTATAAAACATTTTTTTGTGCTTCATTTTATTAATTAAACTATTGGCTTTAAAGTATGAATCTGATTAGGAATTTTTCATTCCTGAAAATGGGTTGGCTTAATGGTCTATGGAAATTATTTGCTACCAAAATACCTGATTAAAACGGGAGAATACACTTGTGTTATGGAAGTCAAGGAAAGAAAAACAACAACTAAAAGATAAACATTTTTTAATAGGGAACTGTGGCTGACTGATTAACGTGATGGACTCTCGACCGAAAATGTTCGGCTTCAAATCCTACTAGCTACCATGGTGTTTAATTGTGAAAGGTGCCTTACGAATCGGCTCCAACTTCTAGTAGTGTTCCTGTACCGGAAGCACTAAACCTAAACATTTTAACAGGTGAAACTGTAGTTGCAACTATAACAGTTTAATCTTAATATTATGTATTTATTGTGGTATAGAAAGTTGCCGAAACAGATACCTAACATATCGCCTTACGGACATAATTTGCTCTATGATTGTGATAACTGACACATATATATATATATATATATATATATATATATATATATATATATATATATATATATATATATATATATATATATATATATATATAATACAACTCATATAGCGAATAACAACCCTTTCAAGCGTACTGGATCCACGAAGCGATCAGGTGTGTCAGGGATTGATCAAAATAGATGCAATAAACTGATGACGAACAGTACGAAACTAGTAACTAACTAGCCTAAGCGCTTTCGACTCTTAATGACATATATACGACAAACAAATAAACACAAAAATATTGTGTTTGTAAACCTCTACATGGCTGTCTCCACATGGGTTAAAACTATAAATACAAACAGCTTGTATAGATTAGTTGCGGAAACTGAAAACGGTGTATAATTCCCTAAAAGTCTGCAAGCCAAAGCGACATCTATTTTTTCTTTTTGTACATTTATTTAACGCAGATTATATCCCGGATATTTGAGTCTATACCGGTTATTCTTGTAGTAAAAATTGAAGGATAATAACAAGATTTAGAAAATGTTAAATTCTACTAGTGCATAGTTTTCATTTTCTAGTCTTCTTGGTTTAGACCGCTTGGTTTCAATGTTCTAAGGCGGCGTATCCAGTATGATTCCTTTTCCTTCCTGGTTTTGGAACTCCAGCTGTGGTTGTTAGCAATAGCGATAAGTATTATATCACTGAAAGTGTGGCCAGGAGAGGAGAAGTGTTCTGCGACCGGGTTTCTGTACAGCTTATATGTCATCCAATCAGATCTATGAAGGTTTATCCTTGTGTGTAGCTTTTCAGTTTTTCCGACGTACTGAAGGCCACAGATCTTACATGTGATGAGATAAATCACATTCTCTGTTTTGCACGTTTTGTTTGGACCATGTATGTTTAGTTTTTCTTTAGTCACTGTGCTAGTGAATGTCTTGGTCTCTATCATATGTTGACAGGTTTTGCATCTTTTATCGCCACAGGGTCCAGATTGACTAGGTTGGTTTTGACTAGCGATTGGCCATAGCTTTGACCTGTTTTATTAAATTTAGCCTTCATTAGTACGAAAATGAATGCCACTAAAATATGTATACCAGTGGAAAACAAACATTGCCTTCATGAAATAGGAGAAAATGATAGCTCACTTTCAGAGTATCACACAATTAACCAGTCACTTGAATAAAGATATATCGTATTTGCAATGCTGGAAAAAGGGAGTTGAAATTGAAAATCATAGTATATCATACAAACAAATATGAGTTTGTGCATAATAAACTATGATTTGATTATGGTCTCACTTTAGCATCCAATCACGTAGCAGAAGTAATTTAATTTTAACTACGGAAATATATTGAAATTAACAAACGTTTAAAATAAAATGCAGCAAGGAGATGTAGAAACAACAAAAAGATCAGGAAATAAAACCGAGAATAAAAAGAATGAATTTATTAACGGAGAAATACATGAATAAGAAAGGAACTACGCAAACGTCCAGAAGCGGAAAATAAAGAAGCAGGCGAGAAAGAAATCTAAAAAATGCGACTGTTAAATGTCATAGTTTGTGATTTAGTTAAATTATGAAATTCCGGACATGGTTTACCCACTCGCTTATTCAGATACGGTACCGCTAAAGTGAAGACAGATAAAATGCAAGCAAGGATGAATAAGTTATAGGCATCAATCAATCGAACTTTGGATTTTGCATGATAACGGTTGAACTCATAGAACAGTAAATTGTAATTGCATAAATTAGTATCGTTTTGATGATTTATACTTGATAGTATCTGTCATTGATGCTTCATAGATAGCTGACGACACTATAGGACAAAAGTTTTAAAATTTTAAACAAATGTGTTTCGAATTCCAATAAAAAGTTTCTTCGATAGGTTTTGCTTTACGAACACATGTTGAAGAATATTAAGACTTTAATGATATCATAGTTACTTTCTATATCATTAGCACAAAAGGGTAATTGGTTTTAATATTTTTGAAAGATGATTGTTTTTCCTGTTTAATATTTGTTTGAAAATATCCGAAAATTATTGATAAAAATGGTGTCGGATTAGGCGTTTATACATGTGTTGTAAAATAATTTGCTAAAAACGTATAAGAAACGTGGAAGAAAAATAAACCTATAATAGAGTATACTCGAGTTTCCTGTGTATGATATGTCAATAAGGTTCTTTCGTGGAAAATAAAACACATTTGTAAATAAACCACATTAACACTCAGAGAAATACTTGTGAATTAGAATAATGTATAAGAATATTAGAATATGTAGCAACTGAGCTTGTTTATTTGCTCTCGTCGATTCATTGTCCGCATAATCCTTTAATTGAGGAGCTTCATCACCATTTGCTGGCTTGTATGATGTTGTCATTCACGTGGTTCAACCGGTGTTCTATAATACTCTATGGTTAGGTATGACTATATTTTGAATTTTTTTCCCGAGTTCCTAGCTTCTTATTTAGATCTAGAGAGTCCAATGTGGGTTAAATTCGAATATGTATTTCAAAAGATTCGAGCGAGATCATAAACTATTTAATCAAAGGAAAACGACAAAAACAACACCATGAATCCTCTATAAGATTATTTCAAGAGACGGACTGGTACAGCAAAAATCAGAGAGAGAGAGAGAGAGAGAGAGAGAGAGAGAGAGAGAGAGAGAGAGAGAGAGAGAGAGAGAGAGAGAGAGAGAGAGAGAGAGAGAGAGAGAGAGAGAGAGAGAGAGAGAGAGAGAGATTTGTATAAGAAGCTGTCATGATGTTTTGGCGCATTTCAATAGCATGTGAACGTTTTCTCCATTGTCTACAAAGTCTCGTTCTTCCATTTTTCTTTTGTGAAGTTACCGGTGAGTTTTCAGTCTTACACGTTTGCTCATTTTTTTCACCAGCAAATATCCAATGGAAGTAAACATAATGTTTAAATACCTGCAAAATACTCAACATGATGTTTCAAGTATCTTTAACATCGAATTATTTCTTTTTTCTTCAATAATTGTGTACTTAAAGCAGGTAAATAATAAATACATTATTAATAATGGCAGGATTCTCAAATACAAAATGGAACAAAATAATAATTGCATTTAATCAAACTTATGTTTATTACAAATCCTTTGTGATGATGTATAGGAAAAATTGTGGGGACGAAATAGGAACTATTTTGAAAAATAAGAAAAGAAGACAAAGAACACTGGAACGTACACATGCATTTTAAAACATAAAACAAATTTATCTCAAAATGACAATTTGATGATAATTCACAAGACAAGAGGCAGAATTTAAAATATGGCAAAACGTTCAAATTCTTGTTGTAGCCTCTACTGACTTTAATCTTTGATATTTATTCATATTTTAAAAACCAAAATGTATTGGTGGTGATGATTTAAAAATAGATCTTTCAATTACCTAGGCTTCTTTTGATTTACACAACCCAGAACAGCATATAAAAGAGTTTGGAATGTCGAAAATTTAATACGTGAAAACTACTGATAAAAAACGAAAACATGCCATTTGAACACGAGTTATGAGAACACTGGAAAATTTTCATTATTTCCAAACTGCTACTTGTTTCGTTCAGGAGACTGGATAACATGGATTAGTTTGTTTAGTCTCTTCATTCTTTTGATGAAAAGTAAAAAAAACATTTGCTAATAACAAATTTTACATCTGTGGTACAAAAAGTCAGAATGCATAAAAAACGATGCATTAGGGCACAGTCAGTTGCATTACTCTATGTGCTTTCTTTTACGTCTATTCACGTTATTAAAACTGATGTATTTGACTAATGTTACGCTAGCACTCGATACCAGGGAGTCCGAACATAAGTGATGAAACTCAATACAGTATTTATTATCATGCAATCTTACTTCAGTTCTGTTAATCTTTTAAATCATCAATGGTTAAAATTAACTTATGAAAGACAATAATGCTTCAATACGAGCTATGACATTACAGTGGATTCTCTTATTGATCTAGCGTTGACAAAAATCTCAGATTTTCCTGATTTGTTTCTCCATTTATTTGTCCAACTTTTATCCAGTTAAAGCTTCACCTAGTTATCTCTCATTTGTTATATTAATCTTCAATTCTTGCTTGAATTATTCTATTTACACTTCTCTACTCAGATTTGTTCGAGCTATTCAAGAAGGATGCAACAGCAGTCTCAGTTATCAATTGTAATTAAATAAGCTGGCTTTTTAAAAGTACTTAATAGGTTGAATTTGGTTTTTGGATACTGGTGTAATTTTCTTCTCTTCAATAGATTGTTGCTTGCTTTTTTATCAGAGGTGCAAATACGGAATGAAAAATGATACAAATATAATAATCTATTTCAAATGATCAAAATGGAATAACTGAAATAATTTATTTAGAAGAATAATCTGTAAATAATCGTGTTTAAATCATAAATTTGTCATAATATATTTAACATAATACATGTGTAGTTATCTATTCAAAACGTAAATTAAGCCCTCTACTGCAACTATCATAATAATTATAAATTATTGCATGCTTTGTGATCGTTGAGGTTTAAATAATCTGCAGTTGCGATTACAAGACTGCCACCATATTCGTACTTACCCGGAATGTACTTCTTTCTTTCTTTTCTCTGTTCTTTGATACATTGTTATAGATTACTTATCAACTGCTAAAATCATATCCATTCCACGCCAAATTTAGAGCAGCCTCCAATCTAACGTTGATCTATCAGGTGCAGTTTTCGAATTTTATATCACAATATCTCTCGGTAATAAAAACGATGAAATTAGAATCAACATCATATTTTTTTAACTTCAAAGATCTGAAATATATTGATGGAATCTTGTGATATTTCTCTGCTAAAACATAGCGTAGTACTTCTAGAATAAATTGCCTTGTCATGAATAGTTAAATAAAATTCTGTAGTAGATATTCCAAATTGAATCATCTGAAACACTTATCACCTCGCTATTTATTTTCATATCAAACCATTGATATCTTGCGAAAAGAAAAATGTCATATTGCTTCAATTACTTGTTACAAACGATTAATATTCTCAACTGGCTTCTCCACGGTTGCAATTGCATTTGCACACTTATAACTTTTCAGCCGATGTAAGGCCCAGCAACACCGAAGTGTCTTTTAATTGTCTGCACGACTAAGTTCAGTCAAGCAGTTCTTGTTTCTATCAATGTGTCTCCAGTCATTGCATAATACAATCTTAAAGGTTTTACAGATCATGCTAAATTATGTCAGATTTATGTTCTTGCTGGATGCATTAAAGCTTGTTTATTAGGTAATGATGATGTGTATTCATACAACATTATACACTAGCTTTACTAAATTTGATACACTTTGCTGTTTTAATGCCAATAAAATAGTCTACACCCAGCTGTTGACATTCTTTGCCGAATCAAGATTATTCTGACAGAATTTAATCTTAATTGTGCCTTTCAAGAATGTTAAAAGCTTGCTTGTGAAATAATTTGTTTTGTGTATTGGTTTTATATTTCTATAAATGTTTGTGTATTGTTCATGGTCGTTGAACTGATTTTTGTGGCAAAGGCATGACACACTGCTTCATATTTAAAACGAAACAGTGGAAGTTTTTGTTTTACTTGTCACAGATTCTCTTGTAAAAATTAAATAATAAATATACCTCAGCTACTTTCGTTTCTGAATCGCTTGCTTGCTTATTTAATCAATCAATCGTCTGGATAATTCCTCTTTAGCTTCATTAATTCTTTGCTTCATTTTATTTTGATGAATCTCCTTTTCTATATCTTCTGAGTTTTCCTTCAAATGCTCTTGGTGCACTTTATCTTTAATTATGAATAAATCTGTTTTTAATTGTATCATTTTCATTTAATTTGGATATTTTCGCTTATTTAGATTATATTAGCTTTTGTTGGATAGTGCGCCTATTTTAATATTCTTTGTATCTTTTTTCTGTTTTCCCCATCGTTTGTTCTGTGTTTCAGCTATCACATGTCATTTCTTATATTTCACTGTTTAATTTTTCATTAGTTAGGTGGACCTGAACAATTCCAGTGCAAGTTCAAACTAATGATATTTAGTGATTACTGTCTTTTTTTTATGTGCCCATGTTTGGTTCTAAAGTAGATTAGGAATTTGGTTGTAGTTCATTTCGAAACTAATAATCTCGGTTGCTTCTTTTCTTAATTTGTATCAACCTCTTTCCCCAGTAGTTTATACGCATGGTTAGGAATCGTCTTTCATCTTATAATTCAACTTGATTAAGGTTTCACAGCCTTAGAGTTTGTCACGTCCTTGAGCAGACGAAATGATGCCACATTTCCCGCATCGGAAAAACCCGTAAGCAGCAAACTTTACATGTTAAAAATCCAAAACTATTCCTTAGATATGGATTGCATTTTCAGAACAAGATCCATAGCAATAGATGAGAGAGATGTGGTTAGTGGACTTTGTGGTTGGGTATATTTTTGTGACTTCTACTTCTCAATTGATTTTGTACTGGTGCGTTGTACTTGTTTTTGTCAGAGACATGAGTAGGATCACAACAGTAGTTTTGTTGGTTATAGATGTAGGTTTAAGTCTTCTATCCCACATGACTTTTCTCTTGCAAGGGGTGCAAGTGCCAAATTAAGTCCTCCTGGGGCACTGCAAATATTATGGTGCACTCTCCCTCTTACAAAATGTGATGCTAAAAAAAACTAAAATAAAATAAAAATAATTACAAGCTTAGAAAGGATTATTTTGATTTTTTTTTCTTGTGCCCCTGTTGAGCGGTGCCCAAAGCACCACACCGCTCTGACAGTATCTCCTATCATACTATAAACGTCTCATTTATAGTACGATAGACGTGGTCCAATGTCAGAGCGGGTAATGGGAGTATTCTGATATAATTTTGTCGCTCGGTATGATTTTTTTTCCCGTCAGATTAATTGCGTTTCTCAACATCACGATTGCATGGAGCTCCTAATGCCAGCGAAAATCGGCGAACAATGTAAGTAATTTTTTTTTGCGCAAACTACAAAAAGGTAGCTTAATTTCGCCCCTAATGTTTGAGATATGTTTCAAACAGTTTACGGATGTGACGTACGCAGGTATATTCGGAATCACCTGTCTAGGACCACAATGTATGATTAATAATTAACTAAAGGAGAGGTACAGGAACACATTAAATCGGCATTGCTTTGTGTTGAATTTTAACGCTGTTTTCCGTGGTGTTCAAATGATAACAAGGTTATATATCTTCATGTCATTCGTGATATAGGAATCAGGTAGATCAAGTGTTGATTACCCTCAACAAAACAACCGACAGAACCGTGAACGTACATTCGAATTTCTTATATAAATACCCGCTAAGCTAAGGCTTGAGACCCATTGAAATGTTTACCTCGTGTAGGAATTAAATATATAATAACATTTGTTAAAAACTAATCGTCCACCAACCCTTGTACGCTAATGAATGTAATCACATGCCTCTAATAACAATCGCAACGTTTCTTTTACAGAAATACTGAGCACCGAAACTGGTAAAGGGACAGTCACAACTAGGTATAGGAACACAAACTTATCATATAGGAGTGGATACCTGAGAATCATGAACAGCTGCCAGTGGAAAGGAATCCCCGTTTTTATTTTAATTGCCTTGGTACTTTTGATCGTGGCAGGGATCATTCACATTGTGGGGCTTGCTACACCGTACTGGCATATCGAGGAACTGGACAGACCTGACATCATTGGGTCAGGATACAGAAATGCTCACTTTGGGCTGTGGCTACAGTGTATAAGTAGGACCTTAACAACGTTTGATTGCACCAGTTATGAAGTAATTAAAGGTAATCTCTCTCTCTCTCTCTCTCTCTCTCTCTCTCTCTCTCTCTCTCTCTCTCTCTCTCTCTCTCTCTCTCTCTCTCTCTCTCTCTCATCATGTGCACAGTGACCTATCTATCAGATTATATTGACATGTAATTCACATAACAACCTGGTCCAGATAAATCAGGAGTCTCCCACACGCAGGGTCTATGGGCTGCAAAATGATTGGCATCACAAGGTGTCATGAGAGACAACAAAGGTGTATGGCTGTTAGGCCATCAAAAATGCCCTCATGCAGCACTCAGGTTGGTAAGAGTTTAATACCCCTGAGTTAAATTCTGCTAAGAACACTAAGAGTACTAAGAACACTAAGAACACTAAGGGCACTAAGAACACTAAGGGCACTAAAAGCACTATCAACACTAAGAGCACTAAGAACACTAAGAAACACTAAGAGCACTAAGAACACTTAGAGAACTAAGAACACTAAGGGCACTAAGAAACACTAAGAGCACTAAGAACACTAAGGGCACTAAGAACACTAAGGGCACTAAGAACACTAAGAACACTAAGAGCACTAAGAACACTAAGAGCACTAAAAGCACTATCAACACTAAGAGCACTAAGAACACTAAGAAACACTAAGAACACTAAGAGTACTAAAAACACTAAGAACACTAAGGGCACTAAGAACACTAAGAAACACTAAGAGCACTAAGAGTACTAAAAACACTAAGAACACTAAGGGCACTAAGAACACTAAGAAACACTAAGAACACTAAGAGTACTAAAAACACTAAGAACACTAAGGGCACTAAGAACACTAAGAAACACTAAGAGCACTAAGAGTACTAAAAACACTAAGAACACTAATGGCACTAAGAAACACTAAGAGCACTAAGAACACTACGAGTACTAAAAACACTAAGAACACTAAGAAACAGTAAGAGCACTAAGAGTACTAAGAACACTAAGAAACACTAAGAGCACTAAGAACACTAAGAAACACTAAGAGCACTAAGAGTACTAAAAACACTAAGAACACTAAGGGCACTAAGAACACTAAGAAACACTAAGAACACTAAGAGTACTGAAAACACTAAGAACACTAAGGGCACTAAGAAACACTAAGAGCACTAAGAACACTAAGAGTACTAAAAACACTAAGAACACTAAGAAACACTAAGAGCACTAAGAGTACTAAGAACACTAAGAGCACTAAGAGTACTAAGAACACTAATAACACTAAGAACAATAAGAGCATCTAGAACACTAAGGGCACTAAGAGTACTAAGAATACTGAAAGCACTAAGAACACTAAGGACACTTAGAACACTAAGAGCACTATCAACACTAAGAGCACTAAGAACACTAAGAGCACTTAGGAGTCATTAGAGCACTCATTAAAGAAAATGCAACCAAAATTCTTATTTTATAAATAATTATCATTTATAGTATTATGCAATCAACACAGAAATCCAGAAAGACAACTCTGGGGATAACTAAGACTTCAAGCATTATTGTTCATTATCTGGGGGAGTTTTGTCAGTGCCATTATTGCTCAGATACTTAAGGGAAGACAATTATGTTTGTATGCTTTGTAAGTGCATGCTAGAAGACATAGCTATTGTGACATAGTCTCATCCAAAATATTATTTACGGTCAATATGTAAAAACTGAATTTATTGTAAGGAAAGCAAAGCAAGAAAATATTTAAAATTTAGTTCAGGTTTAAAAATTTGTGACATCCAACAGTGATAGAGTATACAATTTATTCATACTCTGTGAAAGTTAAAATGATGAAAATATATTATTTCTTAGCAGTCTAATATAGCATTCTAAATATAGTTAAATGTTCTTTAATCCCACATGAGTTATGTTCCTTTACAGTAATACAAGCATGATTAAATCCCCTTTAATTACACAATAAGTAAATTTTTTTTTAGATGAGCGATTGTAATACATATACATGTATAAACATAATGTGACCAGTTCTATTAATTGTAAATTAGATGCTTTTATTTTGTAGAATATTTGCAAGGATAGAAATAACAAAAAACAATTTTACCTTTTATTATAACTGGTACTGAAGTACAAGAATGGTAAGTATTGCACTATAGACCATAATATGTAAAGGGTCTTTTGTGAAAATTGCCTGTCACTCATTTCATGAAAATTAATAGTGATTAAATTAATGGGAATTTTCATTCTATTTTCTTTAAAAGGTGCTTTGATAAATACTTATAGCTACTTTGTAGCACATACTGGTTAGAGACCGATTCTTGCAGCGTACCAATTGTTGCCATAGTAATAATAACTTGTGACAGCACACAAAGTTTTGGTTCCTGTTTAAAAAATAAAAAGAGTGATTATAGTTGACAAGCCCGATCAAGCATCAGGTAAGTATTATTAACAGAGTTATTATTATTATTATTATTATTATTATTATTATTATTATTATTATTATTATTATTATTACTATTATTATTATTATTATTATTATTATTATTATTATTATTATTATTATTATTACTATTATTATTGTGGTGCTCATTGATTTATCATAATAGTTAGTTCTTAGCTGCAATTACCAGGGTGCGATCAACAAGTATATGTCTGTCTGAAGGCATTTTTTGTTATTTCCTTTTTGCTAATAATAACTTTGTCATGTCAATTGAGAAATATCATGCAGAGAAGAGCTGTAAAAAGTTAAGAAACAATGAAAAGTTTTAAATTATAAGAAAAGTCAGCAGAAATGTATATTCCATTGCAAATCACAGTCCTGGGAATACTCTGCAGTTGTGGTCACCATTGAAGGGAGAGTGAACAGTCATGGTAATTATTGTAACTTATCCAAATGAAAACTTTTAAATAAAGATGTGATTTCTTCATGCACATATTTCTGACATTACTGTGCTAAAAAGTACAAATACACAGTCAGGAGAAAACAGAAAAGTGCATAATTGAATTAGAGACTAATATAGTCCTTGCCGAACAGACTGGTAAGGCTTAGAATTGTTGTCTCCTTTAAACTAAAATGTACAAATGCAGTGAATTGGATGAATAATTCTGATGTAAAGAGAAAGTAAATTATGTGCCATTAATTATGTTTTTATATGACAGATCTACTTTTGTCAGGGTTTTGTAGCATTTTGAAAATGGTAGTCCTGGGCCATGATTCCCCATAAACTTAAGAGTCCAGTTTATAAGACACTGTGCCAAATTTTGGAAAATGGAGATTCAGTGACTTGGAGTGGAAGGCCAAGGAAGCAAGGATTCTCAAAAGAAAATAGCTCATCTCGCAGATGTAATTTTTTCCCTTAAATTTTGGTGGAAAATGATTCATTACCTACATTTGTATCAATTAATGTAATCAGTATGTTTATAATTATTCAGAAAATTTAAAAAAAAATGAAATTCATTTTAGATAGTCTAATTTTATTACAGCCTTGAGTTTCTACCTATCTACCTTGTGAATTGTGGCCCAGAGTAAATTGCAGTCCAGAGTGAATTGTGGCCCAGAGTGAGAATTGTGGCCCAGAGTGAATTGTGGCCCAGAGTGAATTGCGGCCCAGAGTGCCTTTGCTGATCACTGCTATCTCCTATCCATGTTGGTTCAAGTCTTGGCCAGTGTGGTTATGTGGGAAAGCTGCCAGTAGCTTCCCTTGGGTTGATGGTTCTTACAGGGTTTTTGCGGGTTGTTCTGGTTGCCATGTATAACCAATCTTGTGCTGACATTAAACCCAAAACAACAAGAACCATGTGAATTTAAAGATTGTTTCATTGTTGAACATACTGTGTGAACAGCGAGAGAGGATGTATTAACAGAAGATTTATGAACACACCAAATTTGTGATCACTTTCATAGTTTTCTGTTAAAAAAATGTGCAAGAACATTGTGTTGTTTCTACGGACAGATGATCTCTTAAAATTTGTGACTTGTGCTTATTTTTAACTGTTGTTAATAATAAACAAATTTATTTTTCAGGTTTTCTTCAGGCAAGCAGAGCCATGGAAGTCCTGGCCATCTTATGTGGTTCATTGTCTGTTGTGGTGACTGGTTTGGTCATATTCCTAAAAATACAGAAATTCCGAACACTTCTTATGATATCAGCAGTGGCAAGCGCATTTGCAGGAGGTATGGTTTTGAAAATATTAATAAAGATAGAGACACATACAGTAAGACATCAGTTATCTGGACCCATTAGTTGCTGTAGATTTTGCTAAGGGTATCAGTCATTTGTATCATGAAATTCGGTCAGAAAGTGGAACTGTGATTGAAATGCTATATGTACTCGCTGATAAGTGGAATCAAACTGCAAACAACACTGACGCTGATCTGCTGTTGCCTAATGCACCTGCAGTTCAGGGTCAGTGTTGTTTGTTTTGCTGATTATTCCTGACAAACTAGACGACTTTGGGTGCCTAGTGGTTAGAGCTTTCACTGTGGATGTGGGAGGTCACAGGTTCAAACCCAGGTCGACTCATACCACAGATATAAAAATGGTACTTATGGCTGCCTCGCTATTCACTGAGCAATAAGAAGTTTGTGTTAGGACTGGTTGGTCTGGTGTCAGGATAATGTAACTGGGTGGAGCATCATGCTATATGTCATTGGCATGATGCCCCAGTGCTAGACATCACTATAAACTGCCACACTGCATATATTAACCCTTTCATCACTGCGGACCAGAAAAGCGGTCATGGGGAAGTAAGTCCGTAAACACTATGGACCGACTTTTCGGTCTGGGGCAGTGTTCTTCTTTAACGTTATAGTACCCGACTAAATAACTTTCGGGGTACCTGTAATAACATCCATCTTGTAATGTAGATGTTATATTTGGATGATCTCGTGAGTTTAGCTTATATACAACTAGAAATATTGAACAAAGTAGGAACTTTTAACATGTTTTCTGAATGTTGAAATTTGTATCCAAAATGGCAGCGTTTGAAGATATTTAAGGGAAGAGTTATCGGAGAATTTGAATAAATTCGACCTCATAAATTTGGATGAAAATGAGAGAAGATGTATGGAGAGACAATAGAATGCATTTGTGGGTGACAGTGAAGATGATGAAGAGGTCTTTGAAGGTTTTGAAACGGAGGAATTGTACGCTCCACATGATTTTGTTTGGATGAAGCCGGAAAACCAAAGAGATTTGTTTCAGTTTTCTGACAGAGTTGGTCACACTGATTGTTAGACGGCTCCAGGAAAGCTTCGGAATATATTCAAATATTCTATTCAGATGAAGTTTTTGGAAAAATTGTCTGTTTAACGAACTTCAATGTGAGGATCAAACATGGCAGAGGCAATATAGGTGTGGATAGATCTCACCTTGGAGATCATTTTGGTTCATTTTATAGAATCTTATATATTATGGACACCAAGAAAGAAAGACTTGTGTTGCTACTGTGATTATTCACTAGTACATCTAGGGTAAATTAAACAAGTTTTGAGAACTTTCTAAGTTTTCTAAGAGGTAATAAAATAATTAGTTGTATTCTACCTGTTGTGTTACCTGTTTGTATGTGCATCATTTTAACAGTTGTAATAGATATGAACATTTTATTGAATTAGTCATAAAATCTGATTTTTAGCCATGATTTTGACACCTAATCCAGCCAGATATCTTTAACATTTGCAAAGTTATATTGTTTCAAAGTCCACAAGTCATTTTGCTTTACAACTCCAAAGTTACTTAGTGTTGAGGGCTCTATGCCTACAAAGTTACTTAGTGATGAAAGGGTTAAAGCAATATGACTGAAAATTTTTTAAAGCTGCATAAAAAATTCAAATCATACACACCCAGAAACAATCTTCACTCATTTAGGTCATGTAGGCTGTTTAGTGAACTGGAAAAAGCGATCTCTTTCTATCCCAAAATTTGATGTATCTCGGAATGGAGTTTAGCACCAACTTGATTATTAAATACACCAGTGGACTTTATCCCACTCTGCCATCTTGTTAGGCGTCTGTTACAGATGAAGTAGCTAGCATAATGGCACCCCTTTTTAAGTCTCTTTGAACAATCAGTCGTGAGTGATCACATCTGAGACAGGATCATTCCTGTGTTAGTGGTATATGCCAGGTTGGCTGACCACTGGAGAATCTCGAAGTTTAAATTATGGTATGTACTGATACCAATACATATTTTGGGGTACCCACCTGTTGGTGGACTTCCCTACCAATTTGAAGTAAGAGGATGTGTTGATTTATTGATCATTTTAGCTGTGTTGATATTTACAATGACAGAATTTTGGTGGTTAAAATACTCCAAGATGTGCTTGCTGTTCTTATAAGAGTACATCTAAAGAACGTGTTGCAATAGCTGGGTGGCAAGTTCCAAGACTTTGACTAACAGCTTGGGTGGGAAAATGTGCTGCTATTTACAATGGCTGAATTCAGAGCTGGAAAATCCCCGAGATGCACATGTGGTTATTATAAGACTACATTCAGTGGCCTAGTGGTTAGAGTGTCCGCCTTGGATGCAAGAAGTCATGGCTTCAAATCCCAGCCGAGTCATACTGAAGACTTTAGAAAATGGTACTAATAGCTACCTCACTTGGCGCTCAGCATTAAGAGGTTAGTGTTAGGACTGGTCAGCCAGATGTCAGGATAATGTGTGACTGGGTGAGACATCATGCCATATGTCTGCGACATGATGCCTGAGTGCTAGACATCATTATAAGCTGTCACACTGCAGACAGACATTGTAGTGATATTACTGAAAAATCTATAAAGCTACATTTAAAATCTAAATCACACACGCACCATTATTGAGTTCATTAATAATTTTAGCTGAATAAATAGTGCATGCAATCTTGAAATCAAGACACATCAAAACTTGGACAAAGTGATGTTTTCAAATTTGGATAAGTATTTTGGGCTTAAACAGCAAACTGACAAAGATTTTAGTGAGATACAGAAGAGTGCTAACATTCATAGTCTAAGAAGTGATAGATTGGATGGGACAGTAGCCAAGTGTAAAGTGTGTCATGCCAGCCATAGTGCTTGGGATCAGACCATTCTTTAAATTGACATAATTCAGTCTCAACTTGAAGCACAAACAAGAGTTGCACTGCTGTCGGGCAATTCTGTGCATCAAAGGTTTTCATCATTAACATTGGCACAAAAGGCATACCAAATTTGACCAGTTGATGAAAAAAAATCTGCAGTGCTTACCAGCTGAAAAGCAGCAGTTGTCACCAGAATATTCTGTTGATGGGAGATGTTATACTACATGTCTGTGGCATGATGCCCCTGTGCTAGACATCACTATAAACTGACAAACTGCAGACATCGTGATATGATTAACAAATTTTTAAACTACATTAAAAATCCAAATTACACTCTCTCTCTCTCTCTCTCTCTCTCTCTCTCTCTCTCTCTCTCTCTCTCTCTCTCTCTCTCTCTCTCTCTCTCTCTGATGATGTCTGAACTCTGCATTCACACATTAAAAATTTGTTTAAAAAAAAAATCGACCATATAATCCATTTTGAATCACAAATCAAAGGCTTTTGGGGTTATTAGGGCTGTCAAAAATCACGAAAAAACTAACCCAGGTACCCATTGCAAATTTTAACTCGTACCTGTTAGCATATGAATGACATGTACAACTGTAGACCAACTAACTGTTATCTCCATTTCTTAAATATTTTTTTAATGGAGATAGAGGCTAACCGTGTACTACTTGGTCTGATTCGTCCACACCGACGTAGCTGCGAATTGTCTGACCGCACGATGTTAATTAATAAATTTATTTAGAATGACCTTTGCACACAGATGGTAGGTATAATCCAACTTTTAATGATCACTGTGATCAGCCACGTTAAAAGCTTTAGAACACTCACATTTTTTAAAGTATAAGTCCTTGTTAGAACAGACCACGTTTATTCACCTGCTTTTGACCTCAGATTTGAATTACCCACGCATGCATGCCCCAGTTATACCACGTAACCACACAGTCGCATAAGTGTTATTATTTTGGAATTATAATTTTTAAAATAGTCATGGTAAAAACGTAGTAGTATCGAAAATAGAAATATCGGTATATGTATGATGGCTAACTTTCGAAATTCGCAGAACTAGTCGACTAGAAAAACAAGGAGCAAAGATTACTTTGAAGGCATTAAGAAGATATCAAAGTATCTAGGTGATTGATTGATCATAATATAAACTGTGGGATTTATTGGACATGTTTGTTCAGAAATCAAAGGTATCCATCTGGATTTCATTAAAAGAGCACGCAATGTATTGATCATTTAGCACCCACATTCAATAGTTATCATCTAAGAAGAGGTTTATTACCTGTAGAAAAAATGTTTTAACCTTGGTATCTAATGCCTCGGGGATAACGGTTGGTATGGTTGAACAACGCCAATGAATTTTATTAATCCAAACAGACTGTCTGACGTATTGTTTATTTATATTAAGCAGAGTTCTGGTTTCTAATTATAGCCATAGCTGTCACACCTGTTTGAAGTGGTTGGCGAGTGTGGTGTTTTTTTTTTACCACGGGTACCCGCGTTTACCTTTCAATACCCGGGTTTTTCTATATGGTCGGGTACCCCATGACAGCCGTAGGGGTTATATCCTTTTTTCCAGCTTTCACTGGAGGAAAGAGGTATGTACATGTGCCACAACTTGTCTCTGTGCATTTCAAGTAGTGCTGAACTGCATGATCTGGATCTTGCATTGCTGCTGCTCTTGACCTGTCTATGGAAGAAAGCAAGTCAATGATGACCGACAAATGGTAACCTATTTTTGGCTACAAAGCCTGATTGTGTCAAGAGGACCACTTAACCATCCAATCTGAAATGAAGATAATAGCCTGGGTTGACAGAAAGGACATGCAGCTTGCTTACACTGAATGCTGAACCTAAAGCCATCAGGAAACATGATGTGTATGATTGTAACTTTAGCGATGTGTGAGCCATATAAACTGAATCATGTTAAAATCCAGGACAAATTCCAGTGCCTAAAACATCCAAAAGATCTTCCAATATCATATCTTCCATGATACTGGAATGTATCCAAGTTTAAGTAGAATCGGCATTTGAATTGTGATTCAAAATGGATTATATGGTCGATTTTTCTTGGAACTCCCTATTTGGATCCAGGAATCCTCGTCTCTTAATCTGAAAATCAAACAATCTCCCTGTCAGTTCTTGTTACATCAACTGACAGTTCATGCTCTGTTCTAGCCTTGTATTGTACCCCAGTGTGAATGCAGAGTTCAGACAACATGAGAGAGAGAGAGAGAAATTTGGATTTTTAATGTAGTTTAAGAATTTGTTAATCATATCATGATGTCTGCAGTGTGGCAGTTTATAGTGATGTCTAGCACAGGGGCATCATGCCACAGACATGTAGTATGACATCTCCCACCCAGTCACATTATCTTTACAGCAGGCGACCAGTCCTAACACTAACCTCTTAATGCCGAGAGTCAAGTGAGACCGATGCTTGATCCATTTTTGTAAGTCTTTGGCATGATTTGGATGGGTTTGAACCCTGCATCCTCATGCATCAAAGGCAGATGCTCTAACCACTTAGGCCACCGGGTCTGTCCATAATGAGATCTTTAATTTCCTAGTCTCTTACAACCATCCAAGTATTACTACACATTAAAATAATGGAACTATTCGATTGAAGTGTAGGTTATTAGCAGGAAATGAGTTCATATTGTTTAGCAGCACTGTCTTAATGTCAGTCATGGAAAAAGTAATTGTGTAACTATTATCAGATTTGATAGTCAATAATGTTACCTAATTAAGATTGTACTGTATATACTTGCTTATAAGACGAGCCCAACTTCAAACTGTACAGACCCTTGTCAGCCAGCACATATTGTACTGGTAAATCTGGGTCTGTAAAGTTTGTTTAGAATAATCAATGGAATGAAAACATAGAATATGATCTGCAGGCACATTATGCTACAGCAAATCAAGGTCATTGTTGTTTGCAGTTCCACACTTCTCTTAAGCTTTGTCTACAGAAGTTTGAAAATGAAAGTCAAGGTCATATTTATCTTAAAGCTGGGGTACATATGCTTTACATGGAAATCTATTGACCAAAAAGTTTCAGCACTAAGTATCCAGGACCGGAATAGAAAATGTCCTAGGAATTCTCATTACAGATAGCTCTGAATCCCTTATGTATATTTTCAGCAAGTCCACACATACATAAAAGCTTGTTATCATGCAATCCCCCCCCTCCATACCTGGAAACAGGAAAGCATTGTTTGTAACCTTAATATTATAAATGTGTTGATTATTCACACATCTTAGGTAGACACACTTGACCAAGTCATATATACTTTTTTGTGGTCCAGAGGTTATTGAAAATTGGGATTTCTCCCACAGGTAAATAAAGAGCCATTGGGATATAGAAATGTGTCATCAAAGTATGCTTGCATATACATGTATCCTGGTGTCCTTGAGAACCCTGCCTATTAATACCTGTTTTTGAATGTACTCTCATTTATTAATGTAGTTTAGTTATGAAAGCATCAAATTGAAATGAGAGATTTGTTTCAATGCTAACTGTAAAATTTTACATTGACAAAAACTGAGTTTTACCAAGCTGCTTGAGGAATTTTTCATTAACCCAGCCAGTAAGCTGGACTTTAAATTTTTTTTAAACCTATAGTTATTATTTGCAATTGTACCGTATGCTTTATTATTGCAGGTCTCTTTGGAATTATTGGAGTTATTGTGTATGGTGTCACAATTGATGAGAATACAATTCACTACATAAACAATCTCCTTTATAGATCAACCGTCTCCTATAGCCTTGCTTTGTGTGCAATATCAAGCAGTTTCTGTATAGTGTCTTCAATCCTCAGTGGGATTGGTATTCGACAGATGTATCAAGACAATTAGAACCTTTCAGGAATGGATAGAAATCAGAGGACTTGTTACCATAGCATTGTTTTTCTCTTTCTATTTTGCAACACACTTAATTCAGTTTTTTTTCTTCTCCAGTTTACTTGTATTATGTGGTTTGTACAAACTACAAATTTTAAATCAAATAAACATTTATTTACAAAAGATAGTTGAACTGTAACCCAGAGGCCAACCTAATAAATTTATCAGTAAGTAGAGTTGGACTTGCTATCAGACTATAATATACCAAAAAAAAATAAATGCCAACATTTTGTGAAAATGGAGGTTGGACTATTAGTAGGCAACAGCCTATCATGGGTTTAACAGAGTAGATTTCTTAGTTGACAACAGAAAAGTTTTCTTTCCCATTTACTGTGATTTTACTTATCGTATACACATGCTTATGTATCAAGTCCAATTGTAAACAGCATAGATTCTGATCTGCCATTGTATGTTGTGCTGGATGATCAGAGACTATCTTGTTTTTCTACTGATTGCTAACAAACACTGCATTAACCCAGATATGTTGGTGCATTTTGTGACAGTGGATCTAGGTCTGTGTAGTTTGCTGTTGGACTTGTACGTAAGTATGTATAAGTATATGGCTTCTTCTTAATTCAATAACCTGGATAGCTTCATATTAGGAACACCTACTCATTCAGAACAATGTTTACAAACCTCTTTAAATTAATTTGTTTTTATCTCTGATGGATACCTGTCCATAGTGGATGTCATATAGAAATGCATGGGCTTCACTTGTAGATGAAAAGAAGAAACTTTTACTGTTTTTTTGGCATAAAATTGAGAAAATTTCTGTTAAAGAAAATCTTTTTATGTTTCCTAATAGAACCTTTCAGATTTTTATGTCTTTGTATTTTCTTTGTTATAAATTAATTTCAAAATATTTACCAAGCCTATGAAGGAAGCATTTTAGATCACTTAAAAATTGATCCTTTCACCCAAAAGTAGATGCTACTAATTGATATCACCATGGAAACACTATTTTTGTATGCATGTCCTCTTCTTGTTTACTTTTATAGTATTTGTAAGCAACAGTGGATATATAGTTCTGTTAGTTATTTCATGAGATTCATTGTTATTTATAACCATTGGTAAAGATAAGAATTGAACTTCATACCGGATTAGTGTAATCCTTGTTAAAAATTGATTACTCTTTCATACATGTCAACCATTATGTTTTTGGTGTGAGCATTATAATTTTTGTTGATTGAATTTATGTTTTATGCTCACTTGTATATGGATTGTGCTTTTAATAAAATAATCAAAATAAAATAAAGAAATGAAAGGTATGTTAAGCCCATTTTATATATGTGTGAGAAATTATAGAAAAGATACATGCTTAGTGGTTGAAAATTTGACAGAGTAAACATATCATATATGTACTTTCCTTGTGTGTTCTGTTTGTATACAGCAAATTTCAGAGAACACAAACTCGTTTCTTCAGTTTTGAAACATGTCTTGAAGATTTATTATAATCCTAGAGAGAATTAAGTAGAGAACCAGTCTATACTGTGAATAATGGTGCAAGATGTCAAGCACAGTGTTCTTTAACAATTTAAGCCTTGAATATTAAATCAATATGAAAAAGTTATAGGGATCTTTTGGAACTTATAAACATGTTGCATTCAAGAAATGACAATTAATGGGTACTTCCAAACTGTAAAAGAGAAGTAGAACTGTAATAGAATGCTGAAGTTTATATTACTGATTCCAAGATTTTTGAAGTCTAATTTATGAACAGTCACAGTGGCAAATTAAAGCTGTTGACTAAACATATATGATATTTAGCTGCTTTAAGATTTTGACAAATGGGATGTTCCAATTAGCTTATTACACAAAACAGTGACAAAGTATATACATGTACTTTGTCACTGTGTTTTGTGTAATAAGCCTTTTGGAATTTTCCATTTCTTTTCCTTCAAGATATTGAACCAGTTAATTATCAGCATATCTAGGTGAGTAATAAAAATAAATGTATTTCTTCAACTATTTGTTGTAGCTAGAGGGTGTAGTAGATATATACATTTTTGTCCATTTATATTATACTGTTATGTTCTCAATGGTTGGCAGGTATGTACTATGTACAAATGACCTTTGTTTCATTATGAATGTTGTAATTTATAATGGATTTTCAAGTCACATGACTTTATGAATACTTAATAATATGAAGTTAAATTCTTGTAAAAAAATAAATATTCTCACCTTTATGCCTTTCAGGGAAAATAATTTTGTCATTTGAACTGCTGATGTTGTTACATCCCAAACTGTTTTTCTTAAAGCAAGACAGAAAATGTATGTACATGTATGCAATAATTAAGCTTAAGACATGAAACCAATTAAGCAATGGAGATTGTGTGCCACATATGTAAAATGATATGTATTGCTAATGTTTTAAGGAACTATTTTTTAAAATTGTGTACTTCATATTAGATTGAGATTACCATATTTACAGCATGTTTTTAGACATTGTTTTTGGACACCATTTTCTTTTGGCAAATATAATATTTAAATGCCTTGTAGTTTTTCAGACATTGCTCCACTATAATGTTGTCTACGATTTATGTTTTTGGACACAATCTAAGAAGACCTGCTGCTTCATTTTAAAGTAAATTTCACAGTGTGTTTGCTGTTAATTTAACTGATACAAGGTTCGATTCATTTATTCGCCAATTATTCAATGTGATCACAAACTACCATGGATTGATTGTCAATTTAGATATCATTACACACAAATCCACTTCATGCAGGTGTGACAGTTATGGCTTTGATTAGAAACCATTACCATTGCTTTATATAATTAAGGAATACATCAAAGAGTCCATATGGATTAGTAAATTCATTGGCACCATGCAACAAAACAATATATATATATATATATATATATATATATATATATATATATATATATATATATATATATATATATATATATATACACCAAAATCAATAGGAAATCAGTAGTATATACATACTTAATTCCATAAAGTTCCTTTGTATTATTGTGATGGTGAGATATAAACATCGTCTTTATATCTAAATAGAACACCTGTATGCATAAACAGGTATGGAAGCCTGTGAAATACTCTGCTTCACATGTACTCTACAGCCAGGAATGTGCTTAGAAAGGATCATATGACATGAAAGTGCTTGACAGTCCTTGAATATTTGATGAAGATCAAATGTAACATGAGCATTATTTTCGAAGACAGTAGTAGTCATGTTGCATTGATGGAAACAAATGTCTCATACTGTATACAGAATATTTACTACTTGGAGTGCAGCCAAGATAAACAGGTAGATTTATGATCTATAATCTATTTTAAAATTATATGAAGAAAACTAAAATGAAAATGAAATATATAACCTCTTAAAATATGTTGTGAGTTAGTTTATTACACACATCTTGCCATAGTCATGAATTTTATATTTCCAATTCTGTAATATTAAACGTACATGACTTTCTTGTATTTTGATTATAGAAGATTTTTAAATTCAATGCTGATATTGATGTAGATTTGCAATTTTTCTATTGTGTAACATTAACTTTTATATTTCACTACAATTCATGCTCTCTTTATACTTGTTTAGTGGAGACTTAGGCATAGACATATTGTTGAAATATATATTTTGTAACTTAATGCAAACATTTTATTTTCACCATGTTTTATCAATATTTTTATGCAAGAGATGCTGCATTGTGCAAAATTCCTATAAATATTCAATTATCTTATATTTTCCTTTGAGACCCTCTACAGTTTGTCCTCTATATAACTCCAAATAAATAAAAACACAGTATTGCTAAACAAATTTAAAAATTGAATGAAATAGACTGTCATTTTTAAATATCTTTTATTCTAATTAAAATTCTGTATAAAAATCACCAGACTCACATGTCCATTTCTGCTTGGAGTAATTTAGTTTTGATAATGTTCATTTTGCATCATTCCCAGGGAATCCAGCATTCTTCTCAGTGATCATGACCTGCTTCGCTCAGATGCATGCTGGGTTCCAGGACGAGCTTGAATTTGAGAAAAGGTGACTTAAAGGAAACAACAAAAGTTTCATACACGGTTGTGTAGGGTTCTGTAGAAACTGGTGAAAGAGTATGACCCATAACTCTGCTTGCTGCAGGTGCACAATTTTGTTACTATTTAGATGCCGTGGTCTTAGCACTGTGGTGGTCTGTCATGTTTGAGTGAAAGCTGCTTAGAATTTTTCAGAAGATTGTTTGAAAATTTAAGATATTTAAAAGAATGTAGTAATTTTTATTAAATTTTTAGCAATAACTTACTTGTTTTTCTCAGATCATGATAGGGGTTTAAATAGTGTAGAGGGCCCTCAAGTGGTCTAAAGCGCTGACCATTACGGATAACTGCCATCTCATCTCTGAGTGAGTTCGAGTCCAGACTCGGCTAACATGGGTAAGTGAGAAAGCCTACTAGTAGCTTCTCATGGGTCAGTAGTTCTTCCCTGGGTTTTCCAGGGTTCTTCCTCCACCATTAATACTGGCCACCATGTATAGCCTATCTTGTGCTGAAAAATGGCGTTAAACCCTACAACAACAACAACAAATGGTGTAAAGTCTGGTCTACACTGTTGCAGCATTATATCCAAAGCATAAACTTGATATATATCCTGTGTTTTGGTTGAAAATATTCAAGCTGACGAACAGAAATGCATGAAGTTTATAGCAGATGGGGAATATTTTTATTTTAAAATATGCTTCTGGTATCCGTCATGGCATACATACATGTAAATATAAATGTGTAATTATGATACACAAAATTGTCTTTAAATAAACAGATAAACTGCTCCAATTGATCAAAAAATTTATTTAAAAATTTTGTGGTTTTTTGTAATTGAGGAATTTAATATTAATTAATTGTCTGATATTTTATACAAATCTTTATTTGAATACATTAGAATCTTAATTTATTATGAGGGCAGAATTGGGAATCACATGGTATTGCTTTTTAAAGGGATTTGTATTAACTACTAGTCTTATATATTTTGTACAAATATCATTTTCAATACATTGGAAGTCTGTGCTATTATTAGGCCAGCATTGAGAATCTCATTGTAATGGTGCATACATAATGTCAAGCTAAGTAAACCTTTCATTCGTAAATTGTACCATTTCATTCCTAAATTTATCATTTTCTTTAAATATTATTTATTTTTAACTTCACTTGCATGCACGTTTTAACATCTTATGCTCTTTTTCTTTCAATTGTTTGATGGAAGTGATGTTAAAGAAACATTGAACTTTGAGGAAGCCAAATATCTTGAATGGCTGACCTTGTAATCAGAATTGGGTATTGGTCTCCAGACAGCAGAGGTGCAAAGCAGGCCTCTTACCATTGCATTATGTTGACTCGTATGTGACTATCTTCATGGAACTTTAACAAATTCTATTTTATTTGACTTTTATTTTTTTAAAGAAAATCTTTTCATATACAACAGTTCTTGCCCAGTCTTTTCCACAAACGAGGGGACCTAATTATTTTCCACAAAAGAATTGGATACAATTATTTTCCACAGAAGTGTGGCACATAATTATTTTCCCATTGCTCTCTCCAGATTAGCAGTATAGTAGACTAAGTTTCAGTGGATAGGTTACTGAGATTTCATACAATACATCTACAGTGTATATCTTGACTTTATTGTTTATATTTTGAAAGGGATATTACTTGACAAAGGGATTCTCAATGACATTCTGCAGACTGCTTTTATATTTTTTTACATTTCTCCACAGATGAAG
Source organism: Potamilus streckersoni (assembly GCA_016746295.1). NCBI lineage: Eukaryota > Metazoa > Mollusca > Bivalvia > Unionida > Unionidae > Potamilus > Potamilus streckersoni. The sequence goes on along the minus strand of JAEAOA010002038.1, from coordinate 151,705 downwards.
AAAATGTATCTCAGTGTATATGTACATTATATTTTTATTATTTGATTATTACTGTATCATATGTACTTTGTTATTCTATATATTTTGTATAATCCAGTAGAGTACATCATATAGAATACTCGTATTCGATTTTACTGAAAATAAGAATGGAGTTCATTTTTGTATTATAAAGAGCTTCTTTGTGAGTAAGTTTTGTCTTTGATTCCAGAGTTAGTCTCTTTCTCGTTTATTTTTCTTGATCTCTTTCTCTCTCAAATGGGATTTCTTGTTCAGGCTGTTTTTATATGCCCATCTTTTAATAGGCATATCTGTAACTTTGTCAAACTCAATATCCCATAATATTTACTTTTCCATGTGAAAATTTAAGATCTACATTTGCCAAATTTTACAGGTTAAGTTCATCTTGACACAGAATGGAGCCTATTGAATTTTGGGCAAACAGGTCAAAGGTCATTGACCATTACAAAGAAGAAAAATTGTTTTTGCACCATAACATCAATTCTTAATCAGTCCAAAGTTTGTGGATGGTTTAGACTTGGTTTAAAGAGAAAGCTAATGAATTTGACATCGAAAGGTCAATGTTGCTGTGATTGGTAGAAGAAAAATGGTTTCTTTATAATAAGATTAGTTTTACCTTCAATACCTAGATGGTGTGTATGTCTGGCATTTAGGGCAGTGAAAAAGACTTTCAGTGTTGGGATTAAGTTTTATATGGTGAAGTTCATTGTCACTGACTTAAAGAAAAATTGTTTCAGCATCAGATTTTAAGTAATTATCAGTACTTTTGCCAAAGTTTGAGGATAATTTACATGTTTGGTAAGACAGAAGCCTACAGATTTGTTGTTAATCAGTAATCTCAGAGGTGTATCCTATTCAGCTGGTGCCTTAATATAAGACTGTTAAATATGAGGGCTAAAATATAATGTGCCATTTTTGGTACACTCCTTCTTACATTTTGAACTGTATTTCCTGAAAAGATATCCTAAGTAGATGAAATAAACATTTATTTACCTAGAAAATATGAAGAAAATCTTACTCTGGAATTATATAAAAATACTTAACTCAAAGTCCACCAATATGCATAATTTTGCATGCATACCATTCCTGTGAAAGGCAGAGTAGGGGGTGGGGGAGAGTGTTATTTGTCTTGTCCAAACAGGTATGTATGTGTGATTTGTATTTTGTAAAGTAACTTTAAAATTTTTCAGTCATATAACCTCGATGCCTGCAGTCTGGCAGTTAAAGTGATATCTATCAATGGAGCATCATACCGCAGACATGTAGCATTGTGTCCCACCTAGTCACATTATCCTGACACCAGGCCGACCAGTCCTAACACTAATCTCTTAATGCTGTGCACCTAGCATGTGGTTGCCGGAGTAGTCTGTGTCCAAACAGGTAAAATTCTGTCAGCACAATAACACAGAATTAGGAAATGAAACTACTAGGAAGAATCAAGCTGCAAGGTCTTAAAAATTTTGTAGATAGTTTGAGTCAGCCCTCAAAGACATAAAATATAGCAATAAGAATTTAACATGTTGCTGTGCATTATCTACTCAACCATAGCATAACCATCAACTTGCATAGTCACTTGAGCAAGAAAGTGGATCGCCTGTGACACTAACAGGTTATTGAGGTGATGGATATTCCTAGTTTATAAACAACCATCACACTTCAGTAATGAATTCAAAACAATTTGTAAGGGACTGAGCTAAGTACAGAACATATACATAATCACTAAAACTTGAAAAATAATGTCTTCACACACCAAGGTTCCGATATGTTAACCCTATCTACACCTTGGCGGATCAAACAGATAATTTTGTGCTTCGGGCTTTGAATTTCATTGGATGTGGCAGCATGTCACTGTATCCAATCAAAATTAATTTGCTTAAATTTGAACGCTGTTCTAATATAATCAAGATGAGGAGCACACAACTTTAATGGACTGATAAATGAGCAATTTTTTTACTGCTGGTTTGTGTTTGCACAAGTACATTTCACCTAAATTCACTTGTAATGGCTTCTCTCAGGTGCATAGCCATACTTTTAATGTTAACTTACAAAGTATCCTTTTGAAGTCATTTGCCTCTACCATTTTTGACCAATGTACAACTCCACTGTTACAAACTATTAGTTGGCATTACATATTAAGGGAGGCAACTGATGAAATCCAATAGATGTTGCTACAACAAAGGGCTAAAATATGTGCTCAATCCACCAACGTGTGGATAGGGTTAACATAACGGAACATTGGCTAGCGATGATGGAAAAGCAAGTTTGACCTACTCATGGTTAATAGTAATTTCTGAATACACCCTTATCATTTATATAAACATTGATGTGTCAGAGAAACAGAAAATACATTAACTTTACATAATCACTGAAACATAAATGTTATATTTCTGTGATTTGCACAAGTAGAACTATCCACAATTAATACACCCATAAAGTTTCACAAATGCATAACTCATTTTCAGAACATGAGCTAAATGGAGAAAAAATTCGAGCATTATAACTTGAGTATGAAATGTCGGTAACTGTGACCTACTTTTGTACATGGAATGTAGCATCCTCCAGGACCAGTGCACCCATCCAATTTCATGACTGTACATTTGATGGTTTCAGAGAAACTGAGCTACATCATATCCATAGATTACTGGAGTAAAAAGTATGACATATTGACCAACTTTATCTTTGCTTGATGTTATGCTTTAAATTTCATGACTATTACAGTAACTGAGATAAATGCAAACTATTAACATAAGCACTCAACCATGAAAAAGTGGCAACTGTGACCTACTTTTGTCTGAGCTGAGTAGTAATATCTGAGGTAAATAAACTCAGTATTTCACGACTGTACATAGAACTAGAACTAAATGCAAAAATTTAATTGCTGGGGCATGAACAGTAGGTCATGATGACCTACATTTGTTTTGGTTGATAGTACCCTCCAAACTGAATAATCCCATCAAGTTTCATGACTAATTACAACCATATCAGAGTATCTATGTTAAATTCAAAACCTTAAATTTGATGCCATTTGAAAAAGTGATCCACATGTGCTGCATATAATTAGTAGTGAGCAGAAACCTTTAAAAGTTTTTCGAAAAGCCGCCTTACAAAATTTAGAACAAATTTGACAGAATGTTTCCTTGTATTAAAGCCTTTCAAATGATCTAAATGATGAGGATATGTTATCAAACATGGATGATGACACTAAAACCAGAAAATTGAAAAAAAAAAGTGGCTTAAGAGAAAAGAACACCATGACATCAAATCATTTTTAACCTGAAATCTATGCAGCATTCTGATGACTCGTTTGCATTAAAATATGGCAATTTTTTAAAACAATGTGCATTAAACAATTCCTAAAAGAAATGCCAACAAAATATAACGAAAACGAGACATTGTGACGAAAAGCACAAATCTACTCTAATTATCTTGTTTGACTTTTCTCATAACTTAACTTCATTACGTTGATATCATACAGAAGATGAATATTTTAAGAATTTTAAAAAAAATGTTCTTCCCACTTATGCGTTACCACAAATAAAAATGTGGTCTAAGGGAGACAACTTATACAAGCTTAGTATGATCACTTTTAAATAATAGGCGTTTCCAGGCGAACTGGCTGAAGTGGAATATACATCGTCGTTGCGCCTGCGGATATGTAGTCGAAATTTTCAGAAGGGCAGTATGTTTTAAATATGTCAAAAATGACTACAAAAGAACGACAATAAGTTAGTTTTTATTAGCAAAGAAATATAATATATTACATTAAGGTCTAGTTAAAGTTTAACAATAGACAAACAAACTTTGATAATTCATGCTCATTTCCGCAGATAAACGCGATATCCAAAGTATCCAAACTTAAGCTTAGACTTCAAGGTTTTTGTTATGCCCAAATCCGCGTAAATAATCTAATAACGGTCTATTGTCGTGATCTTTCTCAATGGTGCTGATCCTGGCTGCCGTGTCCTTTAAAGGCCTTTCTGAATTTCCGTGGCGATGAACGACTAGCTCCAAGCAGCTGAGTCGATGATGCCAACCAGCCACTAAAGTATTGGTATTAGGCATATCGTGAAAGGTTGCATCGTAAGTATTCCACAAATTCACTGCGAAAATAGGTTGGCTTCGAGCATCCCGCGAACGGCATCCCGGTATTCCAAACCAGTTGTCCTCGAAAGATTCCAGAAGATTTAAATTCATCAGCGTTTACTGGAGGTATTAAGATTTGATAAGGTTTTAGAACTAATCTATGTCATTCTCAGCTGGAACAAAATGCCAAGGCAGCTAGTTGGCAACTGCTTGGGTAAATTCATGGTCATTCATGTATCACTGTTGCAATCCATAGGTATACTGTAGAACAATGCCTTTTGTTTTCTCCTGAAGCCATGTGTCAATAAACTTTCCTATCTACTCATAATTAATTTTGGTGCACCTCTTAATGAATATATTTTGTACTTTCTTTTGTCACTCTTTTATGGTCGTACTTATTGTCCTCTCGCCCTTTAATCGCTCGCTCTATCGTACTCAATCTTTTCTCGCGTCCTTTGACGCGTCCTTTCGTTGCAATACTTATTCATTCACTTCACTTTTATTGTCTAGCCCATTTTGACAGATGACAGCTTATAAAGTACTGATTTAATATATATATATATATATATATATATATATATATATATATATATATATATATATATATATATATATATATATATATATATATGTGTGTGTGTGTGTGTGTGTGTGTTCTATTGTTTTGGTTTTAATTATACACTTATTGTCGTTTTATGTGAGTGTGACCACAGATGAGCCATTGTTCCCTCAAAGCAGGAGGTGAATATTTTGATTATATATATATTTTCTCTCCTCAGGTCTCATTTCAAGACATTTAGTGATTAACAGGGATAGGCTTTGTTTAGGGGTTAAAGTCTGGTCCCCTTCTCGTATAGAGGTCTTTTATGATTCACATCGGGGTTTTAGGACATTATAAATTTCTATAGTTACGAAAGAAAAAAAAATGAATATTGTATAATATTTGCAATTTTTTTCTGTGTTCGACTGGAGTTACTTGATCAAAATCTACCATAGCTTTTATTATATATTATACTACTAAATTATAAATATGTTTGTTTTGTAAATGATCCTTATATAAACGGTATATTTCACTAGAGAGGGATTCATCTCGGATCTTATTATTATCTCCCTTTCAGGCTTCTTTTAGTACAGTAAATTTATTACATGACGTTTGGCGAGAACAGCACATTTGAATAAAGGGAATATAGGCACAATTTTTAAAATGTGACGACGCGTTACTACATTCGTTACCCGTATGTCCTGTAGACATCTAGAGTCTTGCAGATATTTAGAAGCATACACTATTGCTTCCACGACTTTAACAATGCTCATTTTTTAATACATTGATCCAATTAATATCTGGGTTTCTAGACTGCATTTAAAAAACTAGTTTGTTTTTTTTGGTAAAATTTTTAAATGATATTTTTTATATCTTGTCATTTTCTTCTTTCCAGATATTCTTCCTATCTCTATATTTCCAAATGATGCCGTTTATATATGATTGTTTCCTAGGAGGTTTACTTAGTTTTGCACGATTTATTCTTCTCATGTTAACATTATGTTTCATCGTGGAGCGCTTCTGTATATTTAATGGCAAAGGGCATGTGTAGGAGAGTAGAAATAAAAATAGGGGCGGGGGAATTCGCAAGCATTACAAACCAATAAGATTGTATGTAAAAATAAGTCTGGAAATTCACCCTCATTATACAAATTTATATAGTTCACTAAATATTGATCAAGATAATATATCACAATAATGCTGCTTTTAACATATATATTTGAAGAATCCAAAAACTATTGGGAATGCTTCATACGGGGGGGGGTGTATCAAAAAGACAATTTCCTCAGCTTAGTAAAGGGGCAGAGGTCACCAGAATGTGACAGATAACCACAGGCTTTTACTTTAAGTTTAGCGAATTAATTATTCTCTTAGACTTCCTATACACTAATATATTCTTTAACAAAACATTAACTAAGACAATGAAGAAAGGAACCATATCGTTAATCTATAAAGGGAAAGGAAATAAAGAAGAACTTTAACTGCAGACCAATGACTACTTAATACGGTTTATAAAGACTGCATCAAAATACTGATGAACAGGATGAAACTTACATATATAAAAATATTAACGTCAATCGAAGTTGTGGGAAAGGGAGAGGAATATATCAAATAATCGCAATGAATAAACGGTCAAAGACTACTTATACTGTAAAGGGACGAAAATACTGTTATTTGATTAAGAGAAAACTTGATACAATCAAGCATGAGTTTTTTGACAAGACAATAATAAAATGAAGATATGAAAAATTCTTCTTTAATTGGATTGCAATTTTATACAAAGACATAAAGTCATGAGATATAGTTCAAAAAGCAAAACAGAAAGCTTTAAAATAGATTGGTTTTCCACCTTCAACGCTTTTATATGCTTTAGCAACGTAAGTATTAAGTAATAAAATCAATAATAATAAGAACATAGAAGGTACAAAGATAGTGAATTTGGCATATGAACTAAAAATACAACAACACGATGACTGTACAATTTATAAATAAAAGATGGGTACACCTTTAAACATTTTGGAAGAAGTATATAAAGGATCTGATAAAGCAACAGGCTCTAAGTTGAACCAAAGGAAAACGGAAATATTACTGACTGGAAATTGGAATGGAAATCACTCAGGTTTACCACCTGAAGTAATTAAAGGTAAAGTTGTAGCATTAGATATACCTCTGGAATAAATGAGACTACAACGAATTTTAAACAACTGCTGATGAAAATTCGAAAACATCTTCAGATTTGCAAATATTCTCAAAAATATTACAAATTCTAATGGAGGCGGCAAAACGTATGTTCTATATGTTATATCATTTTATACAAAATGGTTTGGCCTTGTGTTTTGTCCATGTCATCCCTTTTTGTGTTTTGTCCATGTCTCGTCCTTTTGTGTTTTGTCGATGACGTCCCTTTTTGTGTTTTGTCGATGTCGTCCCTTTTTTGTGTTTTGTCCATGTCCTACCTTTATGTGTTTTGTCCACGTCCTCCCTTTTTGTGTTTTGTCCATGTTCTCCCGTTTTGTGTTTTGTCCATAACTTCTCTTTTTGTGTTTTGTTCATGTCCTCCCTTTTTGTGTTTTTTCCATGTCCTCCATTTTTGTGTTTTGTCCATGTTCTACCTTTTTGTGTTTTGTCCATGTTCTCTCTTTTTGTGTTTTGTCCTTGTCCTCTCTTTTTGTATTTTGTCCCATGTCCCCCCTTTTTGTGTTTTTTTCTATGTCCTTTCTTTTTGTGTTTTGTCCATGTCCTCCCTTTTTGTATTTTGTGTTATGATAATTAGTTAATATGTTATTCGTTTTTTGAACAAAAATAATTTTGTACGAGCTTACTGTAATTTTTGTTCTGTCATATTTTATTTAAGAATTTTTAGTCCCGTTTCTTTTTTTATGTGCTTTAAGTTGTCGGTGATTTTCTTTTTCTGCCAGCACAATCTCAAACTCGGCAGGACTGATTATTTTATCCTCGATTGCCGCTCGTACTACCAGAGACACCGGTTACTATCGATATGGCATCGACAACAGTACAGATTGGTGCACCTACAATGGTGGATGTTGTCGTGATTCCAGTCACATCACAGTGGCTGCTGGAGCAAGCCCGCAAATGGCATCTGCGGCCAAACAAGCGCGTTTGTATTTCACGACCAACGCGGTTCTCTTGGCGATTTCATTTCGCAACTGTTTCGTCTGCTTTGATTATTTTTTTTTGCACGACGATAGAACTGATTCGACGACTCATGCCTCTTCCTTTTCTATGCGTCTACCGACTGTTATTTTTTAAAGCTATTCCTGATGCGGTTCTGGCAGCTCCTAACGGTGCAGCTTTTGCAACCCTTTGAGCCGCTGATGACAACAAAACTGGAACTACTGGGAGGAATGGAAATATTCCATAGGTCTTTTGCATTTGTTTGCTTCTGACTTGCATAATTTTAATGTTCCCGGAGCATTTTGTACTTGGCTGCATTAAGCTCAGCGAGTTGCGTTTGGGTCAGCCACAAGGGAATATTTCCAGCTAAATTTGCTGCCAACAGTTTTAGTGTGACCCCACAATTGTTCTGACTGCATGTTTGATTTTCGCAAGTTGATTTTCAATAAGTCCGACCTTCACTTTGTGATAAGACATTTTTTTCAAATATGTGACATCAGTAATTATGAATTCTACAAATTTTCCACAGGTACATCGATCACCCTAATTTGACCATCAGCACCCTCCAGCAACAGCGTCTTGTCGGAAAGTATCACAGCACAGCATTTATAATTAGCATCACCAGCGTCACTGACACGTACATGAAAATACATGTCGACAACTGACTGGACGAATAACTACAGATCTTATTAAAAGGTAATATATCGGGTACAACGCACGAAAGTCTTGCTGAAAAATTCGTAGGGCCGTGTCGATGTTTTGTTGCCGGTCCATGTACAACCTAAGTTTGTGAGATGCACAGGCAGTATAAATGACAGCTGTGTAGTCGAGCCGAATTTCTTCAGAAGGTTCTTGATGACCGTTTTACCGTAAAGAGACATCAGTCAATGCTGATCTGTCAAATACTATTTTACTTTGTGCATGGTCATTATCTAGCGCTGCAAGTTGAAACGCAGGAAACGTGTATTGGTGCCGTAAGACCTTGCTGGTAATTTATTTGCCAAGTAAACTGTCCCACAATACCTGTGTGTGGGTGTGGGTCTATTGTATGTGTGAGAAACTACAGCGTTGAAGTGGTTTCCAACTCCATAAATGATAGCAAGCTGAACTTTGTGTCCAGCGACGGGGATAAGACGGGCATCTTCAAAGGCAGGGTATCTAATACACTTTCAGGCAGCAGCATGCCAAATGGCATCGTTGGAGTTGTTCTTACGAAACTAGGTAACCGCGTGTTTGGCTCCTGATATCACTTTGCAAAAATGTACGAAAAACCCAAAGATCCGTCTGAGGAAATTAGCACACGAAAATCGTCATGAGTCTCAACAAAGTTGAGATCTCATAAACGTAAGTTAATAAAGATAGTTTCATTATTATCGTCTTTACGTCGTTTGACAGCAAAAACAATAAAATAAGCTGTGATACTTTATGCATGGTGCCCGAATGTTACATCCAGCGTGGGTTCAGCGTGGTTAATTGGTTTTTGATTTACTGTTGGGCGAAAGTGTAGGAGCAATGTTGAGCATTCTTGAACCAACGTCACAGTTTTATGATGACTCATCAATCTGAGGTTGATCAGGCACGTGAGGTAAACTGAGGTTCAGTGAGCGAAATGACACTGGGTTGAAGTTATTTAAAAGAGTTCGGCCCACGTTGGAGAAAAGTTGAGTCAACATTGGCCCAAGTTCGGCCAATGATGGAGACAAGTTGTGTCATCGTTGGCCCAACCGAGAGCCAGTGAGGAAAATGATGATTGGTAGTCACGTGTGATGCCACGTTACATTTTGCATGAAGCAATTTTCTAAAAACAAATTATTTTTCGGTTGATTAAATCATTGAAAGAAGCAACAATTAGGTTTATATTTGTCATATCCTCTCCAAACAAACGTAGATTTTGTTTTTGTCACTTATATTTTAAGCAAAAAACATACATTTGCAATGATTTTCTCGGTCAACGCGATTAACAACTGCACTACTACTTCGGTAAAAAGAGGTTCCAAAATTTAAGAAAAGGACAAGGACGTTTTTACAAGTTTGTGTTTTCATATTATGAATCAAACTGTATATTTGGTTAAATAATATATGTACCAAAATTAATAGATTCTTTTTTATATAGCTTTTTTAAATATAAATCATGTGAGGATTGATATTGTTTAGGTGGGTTAGGCTGTTTGTATCTGACAGACTTCACATCGTAACGTGTTTCAATAACATATTTTAATGATCTGATTTAATTGTAGGAATAGTTGTTCTTTATTTTCTTTATTCTACATTCAAACTTTAATGTTTGTTGTTTCCTTGGCAAGCTGGTTGTGTCCTTGGCAAGCTGGTTGTGTCCTTGGCAACCTGGTTGGTTAGTTCGACAGGAGAAGCTACATCCAATGTTCAATTGCAACTTAACTTCGGTTTCAAATACGATTCTAATTTTCTGCTTTAAAAGATTATTAAAATTATTTAATCACAAGAGTTTTCTAAACAAAAATGTATAACACTTGGAGTACTACAGGTATATATTACAATATTGGGACACACAGCAACAAGTCATGTAATAGTAAATTCATGCATGGGGATCTTCTCATTCATGTACATAAGTAATTATTCAAAAAGTGACACTTGAAGTCTATTATCTGTTATTTAATATTTCCTTTTTAGGCATTTATTGATGGCATTCCCATACACTGCACAAAAAACAACAACAAAAAAAACCAAAAAAAAACAACAAACAAACAAAAAAAAAACAAACAAAAAAAAAACAATAGAAAAACCCAACAAAACAAACTTGAAAGCCAAAAAGCTGATACATTTTACGGTTTGTATTTTCTGATATAGAGAAAGAGGGATGAAGGTAGGAAGAGAAAAGAGGAACAGAAGGAGAAAAACAAATACATCGGCCTAAATAAGGAAATGCATGTTTGAAGATATAGAAGTACCATTAAGGAGGTAATAAGGTGGATTAGTTTTAATCCCACCAATATATTTTGATATCTCACTATAAATATCTCAAATAAATAGAGGATATCAAATGGGCAACGATTTAATGGTAAATTTATGAAACTTGTTGAATAATGTCCAGCTTTTGCAAGCCTTGGCTCGCAACGATTTAATGGTAAATTTATGAAACTCGTTGAATAATGTCCAGCTTTTGCAAGCCTTGGCTCGCAAAAGCTGGACATTATTCAACGAGTTTCATAAATTTAACATTAAATCGTTACCCATTTGAGATTCTTTTTATCATAGTTTTTATTTCAGTAGAAATTATTTAGAAAGAAAGAAGAACGAATAATTTCGTTCATTCTGAGAGACGGTGCACCTTTCATTAGTTGTGCATAAAATATAGCCCCAAACAAAGCTTAACTAGTAAAAGTAGAATGTATTGTTTTACAATCTATAAATAAAATAAAAAACTTCCATCCAAATAGACAGAACATTTTTAACGACCAAATCATACTTCAAAACAGATTGATCAATGCAATGTGATGCTGCGGCATTGTTTGATACGGTACACATTACAGTAGGCTGACAGTAGAGTACATGTTTACTTTAAAATGTCACTTTTAAATGAAATGTTACATTGTTGCAATTTTTATGTGAAATAGGATTACCTGATGCAAAAATTCCCACATTTACTGAAATGCATTTGTGAACGGATATTTGCAGTTTTTGATTTGGAATAATAGACTGTACAAAGGACGTCAACAAATTTTATTCGTTCGGATTTACATCCCATATATGCCATGTAAAGATGCTGTGGTTGGATAAAGTTCTGTCAGTTAGGAGACCCATTCATGTCCAGATTATTCTGTGAACAGATATGAGTTTATTTACTTCTTTAAGTTAACATTTAAACCACGCTTGTTTTCCCACTATGAAAATGAAATCGTATGGACAACGCTCTTTTGCATACCAGGGCCCAGCAACGTGGAACGAATTGCCCACTGAACTTAGACGCATAGACAGTAATATCCTTCAAGAGCGCATTTAAAATTCACCTAAAAGACTTAAAGAACTAATAATGTATCCTTACGTTAAATATTCACAGGATGTTTTCTGTTTTCTAAGGATGGTGGTGGGTTTGGTTTTTTTTGTAATCCTATAAATATATGTCTTTTAAATGTTATCAAATGTTTTAAAACGCTTAGAGCTTCTAAATATTAGGCGCTATACAAAGTCTTCATTATTATTATTATTATTATTATTATTATTATTATTATTATTATTATTATTATTATTATTATTATTATTATTATTATTATTATTATTTCATTATTTTAGTGCTGATGCAACTGTGCAATTGGAGCATTTGGCTTTATTCAAAGATACACACTACGATAAGCCGGATGGATGTATCGATCCCAAACAAGCATAACTTTAGCTCCCGACTCAGGCACACTCTCTAATGATCTAGTGTGGCTCCTGCCTTTATCAGTCATTATTTGCAGCATAAGGTAGGGTAAAAAACTTTGCATGATCTTCAATGAACAAGAAAACAATATTTAATATTTATTATAGGAAAAAGTTTGAATGTGGATTTGTGTGACCTAATTATGTATAAGTAAAGACGTATAAATGTATTCTGTTTGGGAAATCGTAGTATAATGTCGGGTGGAGAAGTATAGTACAAATATTAACATGGTCGGAATAACCATTACAAATCACAAGTTCAAAACATAGTACAACTGGAACAAACATCTGGTCTAGTGTTACACTATTACCCCCAGCTTTAATTAGCTTCACAAAACATATTTTTCATAACACTTCTTTTGGAATAATCAGCTGATCTAATGTTACACCTGTTAATAAGGTACACTATCTCTCACAGTGTTGGAAGGTAATAAAACACAAATTCGTCAATAGTTAAACTGGTCATTATGTATCACCGCTTGCTATTGCAACATATTAGAAATATAAAAATTGCACCTATTCTGAACAGTTTCCATGTTTTTGTACTGTGCTTCGACTCTCGGTAAAATGTCTTATATAGTTGCATTCAGTTTTTGGAAGTTTTCATCGCTTTTTCAGTCTGTATAAGATGTAATATCTACCAGCGAACATTATCTTTTTTCTGTTTGCTCTGAAACCTCTGATTAATTTATTCAAGACTTATCAATATCTTATATATCTGCTGGGGCTGATCTGACTCATATATACAGAGAGAGAGAGAGAGAGAGAGAGAGAGAGAGAGAGAGAGAGAGAGAGAGAGAGAGAGAGAGAGAGAGAGAGAGAGAGAGAGAGAGAGAGAGAGAGATATGAAGTTTTAATTCGTTTGGAATAAGATTTTACGCTCTTGAAATTGTCATTCCCTAACATGCTTTCATTGTATACTCCTGTCCCCAGTCTGCAGAAAAACGATACTAATTTGTATTGTCAAGAAAGGATTATATATATAATTGAATAATGCACACCAATAATAATAACGTATCTTCTATATCCATTTTTTATGATCAAAAGGTAAATAAGGTGTGCAGGTACCTAAAACTGTGATGGATCACTCGTATGTGTATCAGACCTGCAAACGGAGTAGTGCTGGTCGAATGCAATTCAGCCAAGGCTAATCATACCTCGTAGGGGTACCATGGCTAGTCACATTACTCCAATAGGTTTCGCATGATATGACCTTCCCTGTGTTGTTATACGGAAAAGTGACTTGACGAGCTTGTTCTCTCAGTTGCTGATTATCTGAAATGTATATATATATATATATATATATATATATATATATATATATATATATATATATATATATATATATATATATATATATATAGTTTGATTTTTAATGTTCTTGTTATGCTATACAGAATTTAATAATAGAAGAGGCAAGAGAAAATATATTTGTCTATCATCCTAACATCACTTCTATTAATGCGTCAAATGTAACCAGAACCACTCCACAACATGGCGCTGTATACCATGCTCATCACTACTTCTGTACTGCAGCCATTGTAACTGTTACATAATAAAGATCAAAGATGAAGTTTTAAATATCACCTCATTTGTCGCCGGCTCATTAAACCTTTTTCTATTTTTCTTCAAGCACAAAGGTTTATACAGTACCAGCTTCGCTAGCCAATGATCGTCAATCCAATTTGATCCACATCAACCATTGACCAATACTTGACAAGGTTTTGTTTTGACCGATACATGTGTTGTTTTCTTTAGTTTTTATGATTATTTTATCTTCGTGTGCAAAGTAAATGATCAATATTATTGCTCTCAGCTTTTTAAACTGCATTTAAGCAGATAGGTGATATATGGAAACTGTTTCGGTCAGTTTTTGTAAACTAATGTTGACATGGAATGTTGATCATTATTAAATGCTTCCTAGTAAGAATACGCGTTAATGTTTTTAAAAATGTGCGTGGAAAAGAAATTGATAGTAACGGACAATTTTGTGAAAAAATATCTTGCTGTAAATCTATCTTATGGGAGAAATCTTATCTACCAGGAGAGTCCCTTCATTGTAACTACTTATGTGCCACTATACTATTATCATTCATTTATTATACCTTGTCTTACAAATTTCTATATAGTTTAAAACTGTTTGAAACAAAAGAAGCCTTGATGAGGTGAATAAAGAAGCATTGTTTAATGTTAGTGGCGGACATTGCATTGTATTCTTCGAAGTTTGGATAGAGTTTCAAATATCATTAACATTTCTCCAATGTGGAGATTATGTAAAAACAATTCCGTCACGGCTTTTGTCTTTTACAAAATACGGAGCGTCTAGTGAGCACACATTATAAATCGTTAAATGTACGTGGCATTATCTACTCGTGAAGGTTAAATAAATCAAACTTGACTATAGTATCATCCTTACCCTCACTCAATCATTGACATCTTTTTAGGTTCGTACTACATGTTAGTGCATTCTTAGTAGGACAATGCTGTTCAATAGAGCAGAAAATTGTCATTGCTCTTGTAGAAAATATAAATCATTTATTATCGTGTTCAATAACTATATTTTTAACTTCTTAAATAAATTTAACAGCTAAGGATTCATATTTGTTTATAGTTAGTTTTGCTAGCATGCAACGTAATGAAATAAAGTTATACCTTTTAGTCTTAATAAATATTTTGTATTAACCAGCAATTAATACGCACTTGGCAAAACGAAACATTTCAAGAAAATAAAATATATATTTTTTTAAAGCCTAAATAAGACATTGCTCAGGATTATTCTTGCGTGTCCGTCAAGCAAATACATGCATATATTGTACATTGTATACACTATTTTCTTTCTACTGGCGCATATCTGACTCGCGGGCCCTCTTAAACCACCTTTGAATTGGAAGTTTTAATTCATTTAATAGAAGATTATACGCTTCATGAATTGTTATTTTCTTGTGATCTGACTAAAAACTAGGATGCAAATAGCTCTGGATAAAAACCTTGAACTCTGACTTTTATCAGGTAACCTAAAAGAAAAACATGTCTTTAATAATGTATGCATACACGTTAGAGAGGATATTTCTCTAATGTTGCTGTGTAACAGGAATACAAAGTTTCAAGAATGCTTCTCGAGCCGTACCGGAGTTTTCAACTAGGTTAACCACACCTGCTGCTATCTATTTCAATTTGTTTTTTCTTCCTCGTTTTCTTAAGTATTATTTCTTTATCAAATTTATGGTAAAGGAACTGCCAAAATATTCGTTCTTCTGTTTATCAGAATCATGTTGGGTTCATAGAAATAAAAACACTATTACATCCATTGTATTAAGTTATAAGAAATTTATCCTGGAAATGTGACACGATTAACAGTGAATAATTATGACTAACGGTCGAAGCAGTCAGACAGCTGTCATGCAAAAATATTCTGTTAGTTGCTAGTTAGAAATAATATGACTGTAAATATGTGAAATTAAAAATAAAAAAAGAACAAGAGTTAGATTCATGACTACTAATATCCGACAGAAGTCTTTGGAAATTCGCTAAAATCTTGTTAACATTGGATATATCCAGCATATTCTAAAGTTTCAATAGTAGGTAGATAGGTAGGGTGGTCGGTCGTTAGGTAGGTAGGCAGCTACAATGTTTAATGGTTAAAAAAATTTTGATCCTAACTCAAGACAATCTAACACTTGTCATAAAAACTCTTTCTATCCCCTGCATGTTCAGTCATATATGGCGCATGCATTAACCAGAGCTACATTTTGCAGACGAGAACATACGTTCATAAAACCAAATATCCGAGATTGATGATTTTGTCATTGGTCAAAGTGCCATTACCATTGGACTCACGAATTCAATGTTTTCCTAGGTATCTATCTACATATACTATATGCAAACGATGTCATGTTCGCTGTAAGAAAGTGTGTACGGCTAACGGATAGGCGATTGATATACCTCTCTGTTAGACAAACACGTTTAGCACTTTCTATTATTATTCACATATATTTGCAAAATTTGCGTCGATTGAGATATTGAGAATTTTGTACGACACATTTAGAGACACAGATAAAGCAGTACAGTTACAACATTAGTTTTATCAACTGGCTCAGAAATATTGTCTTGTTCCGATGAAACTGGTTGACAGGATAATGATGAAAGACACTACTGTAATCGAAATTAGTAAAATTAATGCTCAAAGAAAACATTATTGATGGCTTGAAGAAGAGACGTGAGGGAATACACCATGGAACATCCAAATTTAACGTTTT
Organism: Potamilus streckersoni; assembly: GCA_016746295.1. Lineage (NCBI taxonomy): Eukaryota > Metazoa > Mollusca > Bivalvia > Unionida > Unionidae > Potamilus > Potamilus streckersoni. Next base: position 135,274 of record JAEAOA010002038.1, on the reverse strand, counting down.
CCGATTTAAGCGAGGTTTGTGTTTGGGTGGATAGAAGATGAAAATAGTGGACCTGAATTTCTTTAATTGCTGTGAAAAACTTTTGTTACGAATCAGCATGTCGCCTGCAAAGAATCCATCGTTATCTTTCGAGAGCATATCGTATAAATGCTAGAGTCAGCAAAACTACTCACATGCAGCAAAAAAAAACTTGATACTTGTCAAATATTGTAAATGACGACTTTAAGGAAACTTCGGAGAACAATCAACGGAAACAAGGATAGAAAAGAAACGTTGTAACCCGTTTGAACAGTGGCGGAAAGAGTCACAATATTAAAGATTGTCCTTCCAAGCAAAGCAAACATTAATGGATAGGGAATATTAGAGACAGAAATCACTCGCAATTGATTCAACTGAATCAGAAACTCATGCACTAGCAAGGGAATCAATTAAGTCGAAAACACCTGCTGCACGGAGTAAAGCAGCAGAAATAACATATTAGTGGCGTAAGATTTTGGAACAAGCTGTAGAAAATATGAGAAATTATAGTACAAAGCCAAGCTACTGAGTGTCATATGTCGAGAGTGACGGAGAATGTTTTCAGGAAGCCTTTAAGAAAGCTTACATTAATGGACATAAAATAGTGGATGAGAGTCACAGGGGCAAAGAATTTGGAAATTACCTTCATAAGATACATCGAAGTGAAGACACAAGTCTTTGTCAAAACACTGCCAAGAGTTGGAGTGCTCCTTGTAAGAGATTCTACAGATCCAACCAAAATTAACAAGTAATAGGCTTGTTTGGTAGAAATATGTTTCTGTTGATGACTCTCGAATTAAAGGATGGTGGGAATCATTTAAAACATTTGTTGTCTATGTTTGAGATATCCGTCTCCACAGATGAAGATGTTCATGTTAGTTTCATCAAGGTCGTTGGACGTAAGCCATACGAATGTTATCTTCTCTGATAATGGTGGTAATCCCTACAACAAATGCTATGAAACAGAAACGACCATATCTGGTTGCTATTTAAGCCAACCAAAGCCAGAATAAACTATTTCCCCGGAATATTCTTTTTGTCGATACTTCGGCCGCAGTAGTTGATGCAAACGCCTTTACTATGGTCTTTAGTCTGGATCCAAAAGATCTAAATGCCATCTTGAAACAACACCGTTTGGCTGAAATTATTCATGATAATCCGTCAAAAATTCATTTTGGCAGTCTGACATAAGTGAGAATTGAAACGATACAAGTTTGATGTTCATGAAACTATCATCAGCGTTAACAATCTGCTTTACATCTTGAACATGAAGGTATGTTATGTTTAACCCAGAACAGGAAATTAAGCTAGTGAAACTATTCCAAGGCTACAAAGATTGTTTTACCTTGATGGTGATGATTGGAATACACTAAAGTAATCAAACATAAATACTAACTGCACATGAAAACTTTGTTAAAGTACCTCATCATTGAGTGCCACCAAATTAGATGGATGAGGTGAACCAGAATATCAATAAACTCTTAAGATAGAATGTCATCGGGAAGAGTACAGGTCCAGATGTTGCTCCAATTGTATTGGGACAAAGAACGATATAAACCTCCTACTATGTGTTGACTACCGACAACTTAAAAAAACCCATACATACCATTTGGATGAAGCATCAGAAGCACCCAAATACGTCACCTCCATTGATTTCGATCATCAATATTATAAATTAGCAAACGATCAGATACATGCCCATAAAACGTCCTGAAGAGTTGGAAAAGTTTACATTCCAATGTGTCTTTGCAACAGTCCCGCAACTTTCCAGAACGTATTGCAAGCTTGTTTAGGTAAAGCTAGCATTCTTATTTCGACAAATTTAGTATATTTTGGAGGATTGTTTGTTGGAATATATTTTTATTCGACATGGAGATCTAGGTTTGAAATTTAAACAAAGCAAGAGAAGTTGACACAACAGAGTCAAAGTGATTTTAAAAGAAAGCGGACAGAAGATGGAAAAGGAAGTTAGTATACAAACAATAGTTCAAGTACCTGTCAAATAAACGTTTGCAGATTACTCTGAGTTGTTTGTGAAACAGATACGAGACTCTCTCTGTCTCTCTCTGTCTATCTGTCTCTCTCTCTCTTTTGCGTTGGACTGGTGGAAACGTTGTCAAAAGACTACTATAAGATTGATAAAGAAGGAGGTCAAGCAAGTGGGAAAATTATTCGTAAATGGCATGATTTATATGAGATTGGCTCCGTACATTCCTGCAGAATTAAAGGTCTGGAGTTAGGGTAGGAAACAGTGTTTCTTACACCTACCATGATTCTATGAAATTAGAAGTCTATGCATACCTTACATGGTCTTAGTTTAGAATATGGAACTGTGGCCTTGATCAAGATGAGATGGCCTGGTATGGAACAAGATTTCGATAAGTTCACAAGACATTTGTGAAAGCTGCATCCTGGCAAAATATACCATCGATTAGCAACCTAATTACTAATAAGCCCCTAGAAATAGTTATAATGGACTTAGCCCTTTGGAATAAGGTTTCAGATGGAATAGATAACGTTTTGGCATTGTTTGATGTCTTCAACTTTAGAACAACTAGTTTTAATCTATTGGAAATGAACATTCCAAAGTCTTTGCCTATGTATATGAAAATGGACCGATTATTTATCTGAATTGGTTAATTAGTACAACTGCACAATTGCACAAATCATTCGTCCATAGGATTGTCACTGTATTTCATTATATTTGGAAAGGAACCAAGGCTTCCCTAGACCATTTACTAGGACAATAATATAATACTATGCAAACTCCGGATGAGTGGATTATTGAACACCAACGGAGTCTTGCTAGCACAGCCGAACAATGGTGAGGAAAGTGCAAAATAGGATGGAACTACATAATTGAACACTACGGAAAAAGTATTCTTATTTGAAGCCAGGTTTTGCTTCGCAATCATAAAGCAGGACGGAATAAAGTTCATTCTGCCTGAAATGCAAGCTAATACGAATTTGTACACAAGCTTCAAAATAACGTTATGTTACTCAGCTTGCGGACGGTAATCTTTCACGGTGACCTTAAACCTTAAACAGGACAGAAATGCGTGATGCTAGAGCATTAGTGCAACAAGAAGATAATGATACAGTTCAAAGTAGCCTTTCAAATGCAGAGGAGATTCAAGTTGGAATTGGTGGAGATAACAGCTCAGAAGAAAGCAGTTCTAATGAAAGAATGTTAGGCAATGGAAGCACGCCAACAAAAAGCAGCGAAGGTTTATTTCTGAGGATAGAGATGTCCTCATGTCTTCGATTGACAATGAATTTCTGATTGAAGCTGGTGTTATTGACAAATAACGGAAGCCTAGGAGATTGTGCAACATGGCATGTTCTGGAACCAAAAGCTGAAATTAATTCATCCTAAAGACGATCTTGTCGAGATACTGCAGGGAACACTTAAATCCGCATCATTATCCTCTATCAGCTATCAAAGCTAATAGTACAAACTTAGATAACGCGTAAACATAGTCTCATTGTGTCATTTCTGAGCCTGCATTATATCCTAACTTCTACGAATTTAGCCAGGTCCTTGCAATGTCAGGTAACTTGTTGAGTAGATCTATTGGTAATTCTTTTCAATCGGGTTGGATTTACCTTCGCAGTTGGGCAAGTATTTTCAGCTTTAATACTTTCCAAGAATTGTATAATTCATTGTTCAGTATTTACTCAGATAAATATGGTAGAAAAAATTAAATGTAAACTGATGTTTTTTGTTACTAATGGTTTTCCAATGTAGACAAATAGGAATTCTTTCCACTCTTGTATATAGGGAATGTTCATTATAGTGTTTGTCAGTTCGTTCAGGCTATTGGAATAATCACATGGAGTCATTACCACATAATCATAAACAACATAATAACAGTATAATTCAAGCTGAGAAATAGTGTGGCTCTTTTCGTCTAAACTGCTGAATTTGTCTAAACATTTTGCTCAAAATATTTTGGCCTGAACACTGAGTATAACCTCAAATAGATTCCATAAACATGCAAACAATTCACATGCTAATAATTCATGTGGCTTACTTCAGCAATCGAATGTACGTCGCTTAGAAACAGATAAATATATAGAGGAATGAACATAGTTATCCAAACTTATTGCCAAACTTAAAATAGAATACTCAGAGACTCTAAGGTTTTAGATGAATTTCGTATATCCTTTGCAAGCCCATGACACAGTGGGTTTTTCCATGGGAGTATCATTAATCCAGTTATTAAATTCAATATAAAATAAGTCGATATCATACAAATTGAGAATTGTTTAGTTTAGGACAGAAGCTTATCTAATACACTTGGTAGTAGACATGAATCTAATTAGCATATTTAGGAACACAAGACGTATAAAATATAATTTTTGAATAGCAGAGTGTTACGAAGGAACAAAAAAACAATATTTTACTGAGATACTGTTATGTTCAAAGCCTTGGTAGCACATTTTGTAAGATAATTTGCCCTACACTTCAAATTTCATCCACTGTCAACAAAAAAAATGTTTATGTATTCCTTTCTCCGGTGACAAGTTTATTCTCATCGGAGAAATATTATTCAGAAGAAATTTGTCCTTTTTGAAAAAATTAATAAATTGCAGGGACGATGCTACTGTATGTCTTTCTCTGTGCGTTCATCACTTATCCATCTACGAAAATTGAAATTTAAAGAGCAAATATGCCATAATCTTTGCAAGTGATATGTTTAGTCAAACCAAACTAGATCTAATGTACTTCATAGTCAACATAAAAAGGTTTAAAGGTTTCCGGAACAAATGGAATGTGAATACGACACTATACATCTTGAAAGAATGTTACGACATACACATTTTTGGATATATGTTTGGTACAAGTGAACGTGTGTGTGTGTGTGTGTGTGTGTGTGTGTGTGTGTGTGTGTGTGTGTGGCTAATAATTGATAGTGTAGTAGAATTTACTCGAAGTGTAAACATGTAACATTTTATTTACTAACGTATTGGCTACAAGTTATCATTGTATAGTATATTGAGTTTTCTTTTGAAATCTTCGTGAATTAATCTTTATATACATTTGTATTTAATTTTGTCTTCTTGCACGGCCTACTTTTATTTACGTGTTGAAACGTGTAGCTGTTTAAGTATCTAGTTTTATGCTGATTTATTTTAAAGGCCATATGTCGAGGTCATATCTGCAATTTTATTCTTTACACACTTGGTAGGCGCAAAGAAGTATAATAGCAGGAAAAGATTCACACACAAAAGAACAATAAGAGATCAGTATACCTGTACGGAATATACATTCAGCACGTTTCTAATTTGACTTCGATCTAAACTCACCTACCACCAAACTATCATTCAGCATTCGAAACTTCATATCCATTTATTCATCATCATCGTTTCATCCTCTTAAATCATTAACAAATATTTGTGTTATCTTTTAGTATAGATGGAGTATGGGAAGATTGTTTCAATAAAACTTGCTACCAATCCTTTCCGAGAGCTGAATTAAAATCATTAACCCTTATTGACAGCAAAACGTCCTTGTGAAACATATACTAAACATGATATCCTTCCTTAATCAATGTAGATGTAGATTATTTTAAAAAAGAAAATTTACTGATGTGACCAGAACGGAAGAAATATCACGTTTCAGTTTCAATATTTGTTTGTATCGGGTGCGATGTAAGGGCTAAGGGACAATCACACTGGCGAGTCATTGTAAATTTTCTGAAAGGTCAGTACATCAGTTTCCATCTTCTCGACTAAAGTGTCTGGACTGTCCAAGATATGTCTTCATTAGAGAGGAAGAGGTGGGAGAGGTGAGCGGTATAAATATTTTTCAAACTTTAATTTTTAAGTCGGCCAGTTGCTCAGACACACACACACACACACACACACACACACATATATATATATATATATATATATATATATATATATATATATATATAGAGAGAGAGAGAGAGAGAGAGAGAGAGAGAGAGAGAGAGAGAGAGAGAGAGAGAGAGAGAGAGAGAGAGAGAGAGAGAGAGAGAGAGAGAGCATAGACGTGGAAACTGTTTCGTTTTTGTGATGTTGGCCAAGGCTGACGTGGAGAGGAGTGGATTTATTACATATGCTGTCAGTAACAAAGAGATTTGACGTTATTATTTTGTTCGTTTTGTCTTAAAGTAATGTTAAGCTAGTTGCTTGCACTTTGTTCTTTGCGATTTCGGGTAAATTTAACATGCCTTGGACCTTAATTTTATCTGTGTTTATTCATCACCCGTTCTGGAAAAAATTTTAATTTAGAGTTATATATGATATTATGACGTACGTGTAAATAATTTATATATTGCAGGAATGATGTCATCCTTATTTGTTTGCATGTCCTACATTGCATTTCCATATATCATAACTTCCTCTGATTGAGTTAATAGAGGCACTACTGTAATCTTATTAAGGAACGTTTGGTTCAAACAAGCAATTTACAAAACCGCGAATTTGTAGTAAAAGAGAACATAAAAGAGTAGGAAAAAATAGTGACATGTGAGAGTATGGTGCCAGCAGCTGACACAGTAATTTTGAAACTTTCCAGATCTACGTAGATATGGAATTTTTCATAACTTGTCAAAAGTTTTTGAGATGGAAGTCTGTTGTTGAAGCAAGTCGTACAAATCCATGCTACTCTGTTTAGCTACTTTGATATGACGTTTTGAAGTGTATTAATGCGGTACAATTCAGAATTAATAAACTGTAAACAGTAAACCATACTCTTCAAATGACCCCATGCAGCAAACCTTACTAAATGAGAGACATTTTATCTAAGAAGAAAGTTGTGTCATTTAGAATTCCTAAATCTTATTATGACACTAGACTATTATCGTTCTTTGAACATATTTTACTTTATAAGTGTGTTCGTTGTTTTAAAAATACCTTAACACCGCTAGAAACAAAAGAAGACTTGTTATGAGTAATACGGTATTCTTGTATAATCTTAGTGGATCATATTGGATTGCATTCTTCGCATATTGGACCCAGTTTATATTCCTTCCCTACTGAGAGTAAGTTGGAATAATGCCAGCATGACATTGTCGTTTAAAGCGTCTAGAAAACACATATCACCAATAATCTATTTTCGTGTAAGAGTTATTATTTAAATAAATCATCATCACTATTGTTTAAACAGTTGACATCAATAATCATATCAGGATCACACTAAACTTTTGTGCTTGATATAAACTCTCTACAGACGTACATACATCATAACGCTCCTGTGTCCTAACTGGTGAAAGCGTAAGCCTTGGATGTAAGAAGCCGCAGGTTCGAACCCCGGGCCTGAGTCATATAAAGACTTATAGAAATGGTACATACAACTGCCTTGCTGGCTTTCAGCATTAAGAGATTAGTGTTTGGACTGATCGTTCTGCAGTCAGGATAATGTGATAGGGTGGGACATCATTCTACATGTCTTTGGCATAATACCCCAGAGCTGAATATCACTATAAATTGCCACACTGAATACATTGTAGCGATATGACTGCAAAAATGTTAAAGATACGTTACAAATACAAAACACACACACATACAGAAACACACAGACATACAGACACGCGTGCGCATTATACATGCATACAACCATATATACTTGTATACATACATACACACACATACTGGCAAACTGACTACCTGACGGGATATTTGTTTTCAAAATAGTTAATCTAAGATAAAACGTCAAATTTGTTCAAGATGTTTGATATTTCTTTGGAATGACTTTCATGATCGTTGTTTTATTTACATTGGTTTTCTCACTCGTGACACTAATAGGTACACAAATGCGTGCGTTATTCGACTAGTTTTGCTACTCTTTTATCCACATACCTGTTTACTTTCACGAACACATACATGCTTGCAGATACACACGTATGGATACTCACATGCATACATACGAACACACAAATGCATATATGCTCGGATACATACTTTACATGTCTTGTTTGTTTGCTGTTTTTTGTGGTTTCTTTCTTATGTCTACTTGCTATGGGTTTTGGCAAACATGAAAGCGAGAAGAGCTTTATGTCCATGGTATAAGTTCGAATCACATGCGCATTAATGGTCGACACTTTAGAAAGAGAGATGAAAGAAATTTATTTGTTCAATCGGAAAGATGGTATATTGATACGGACACTTCTGGAAAATAAGGTGAATATTTGCTGTCAATCGATAATGATGTATCGTAGAAACTAATCCTGGTGAAGACCAAAACTAAGAGAATTGGCCAAACATTAAAATACTGTATACATAGTTGTCCACCCACAAATGCTAATGCATTACTTTTCTCCGGGAGAAACATTATCCTCAGGGGATAAATATTATTGAGCAGCATTATATCCTCTCTGGAATATTGATTACAGATTCCTTTTCCCAGGGCTAACGTCGCAAGGGAGAAAAATGTATTGAGAGTATAAATACAGCGTTGAATTTTAAATATATGCTAACTTCCTGTTATTGTTTCAAAAATTATATTCCTTGAATCTTTGTTCTTCTTTCAACCAATATTTATCTTTCTGACAATTTTCTGTTATGTCTTTTATTATTTTTTTGTTTTTTATTCTCTTTAAAAGCTCGTGTCATAGTGTATTGACTGAAAGAGATCCAAGAAGGCTAGAGCATGTGCTCATCTTTTTTTGAATTAATTTATGCATGCGTATGAGACCTTCAATGTTGTTTTATTCTCGCAAGGTGGTCGTGTATTTCTAGTAAAACATTTCCTTTTTCACTTTTAGTTACATTTATAACATCATCAGATCTATGCATCATCGTTGTCAGACAGCGTCAACATGTTTCAAAAAGCTAGTTTTCCAGACAACATCTCTTTTTCCTATTTGTTTTAACCATTTATTCTCCTGGGGACATTTTATACTAACGGAACCATTCCCAGATATTAGAACAATTATCTCTCTCTCAGATATTAGAACTACCCAAAAATTCGAAAGAAATGTTTTCCTTTATATCAAAATACCGATATTATTCGCCAGATAAGTTTCCTTATACCCAACAATCGCACCACAATTTCACTTCCATATATTTTCCCTACATTGTGCTTCAAAGGGGTAAAGTTGATATATTATTACTTTCCGCTTAAGTTATAATTTAGTTATATAGCATTCTCTATATTGGATAGCAATCACAATACTGCTTACTGACTGAAAACTTAATTTTCTTTTTGCTTTATTTCCGCGTTCTTATAGGAGCAATGTCTCTTGCAGAGTCGACGATGTTGTATGTCTTTTTAGATGCTTGCATTATTAACCAAGCAAATTTAAACTCGAAAGAGCAAATAGACCATATTTTTTGTGCCTCATTTGTTTCAAACCGAAGCAAATCTAATGCACTTCATATATGACATCAAAAGGATTAACGGTTCGCAGAACACGAAATGAAAATTCGAAACTATACTTTATCCGATTGTTACAACTTTAAAAGTAATTTACTTTTCACAAATTACCTTTCGTACTTGGACATATGGTTGATACATCTGCTCTAAGGACAATATGGATGACAGTCCCTCTTGAGGACAATAACTCTGTCCTTCTTTGTTTCTTTTAGTTTTGCTCTGTTAACAATGACGATTAGGATAGTATTTACGACTATGAAGTCTAATTTAGTCTCATTTTATCTGTCAGCGTGTTTATTGCTCATGTTTTATATTTTTGGCTTTTTCAGAGTCTGTGATTAGGCATTTAACAGCAAAATTTACATTATATAGATGTATACGTCTGTTATAAAACGTACTTCAAACCTTTAATACATGGATGTGTATGTCTGTGCTAAGACTTCGATAGCAAATATAGTAAAAATAATGATTTTATTACAAAGCACGTACGTTCAACGAACCTATACATAAATTATTTATTGACAAAAGCAACCAGTTACACAGCGTTATTATCTGGTGTATTAAGAATTCTTTTGAAATATTTGTAAAGTAACATGTACCTTAGACTTCAATGTTGTCTTATTATCCATCGCTAAGTTCTCAATTTTGTCAGCTCAGTGGCTAATATGCCCCTCCAGATACATACTATTATGCATTATTGTTTTTCTTATTCAGCCTACTTGTGTTTCCTTACAAACCAAAATGGTGATAAATCAGGGACCTAGGATAAAAAACAAAACAAAACAACAAAAAGCATACTAAACAAAGAAACGAAAATCGATCTATACACACTTGATCCCTCACAAATTCACTCCAATCCAGTCCACCACAAGAGTGTCATTCAGTTTTCAAAACATTTAGTATAAACCGTTCATCTTCTAATCCTTGTAAAACATATTAACAAATATGTATACAGGATAACTGCATAATTATTAACTGCGAGCAATCCTACCCAGACGGCTAATTCTAGAATCTGAAACGTTATTTTCACCTTCTCGTGCAACATATCAGCAAATATAATATCATCCCTCAGTCAAAATAGATTTAGCAGATTTATATTAGGTAACAAATAAAACTCAATGAAATGACGATCTAACAAACTGATGGACATATGGACGCACTCGTCAGAGCTATGACCAATTACAATATATTCACGTTAGTGTGGATGCATTTGCTAAGAGAGAACCACAATGGCGAGGTAGCGCAACTATTCCTCCTTCAGATCAATACATCAGTTTTCAACTTCATAGTTGCAGTGGTTATTTTGTCCTCGACTTTGCCTTGTTTGATTGATCGATCTAGAGAGCACAATAAGCATAGATTTTACAAGTAATTGCAATTTAGAATGTGGACAGCTGCTCAAAAAATATTCCCATTTTTAATTTTGATTGAATTTTCAGGGTTTTTAATATGCTATTTAAATATGTCAATTTCATCCATTTTGTCAATCGTTACCATGATCTTATAATCTAGCTCGAAGGGAACAAATTGTAGACGCTGTCGAAATCGAACAACAGTGCTAGTTCATCTTCAGAAGGCAGTGTCATTTTCGAAGGCGACATCTATTATATTCACGAAATGAACCAATGTGAACTCCCAGAGAGGCGAATACCAAGGTGCAAAGAACTTGTTCCAGATGAGGAATAAAAAGATGCCCCTTACAAACCAGCCTGTCTGGTCTGAAACCTTTAGAGTTCTGATACGTGATCTCACTGCGAGAAAGAACACAAGGATCAATTTACAACGGAAACAGATGTCTCTTGATTTTTTTCTTTCATAATAAAGGTTGGACAAGTTACTGTCATATTAAATTTATATAGTGCAGGGCCCGTTTCGTTCGTACGTCAGCTCTTCTGTTTCTACTACTCGTGGCCGAGTGGTATAAAGCGCTCTCGGTTACAGATCACTGCTATTTCACCTCTGTCTGCGTGGGTTCGAGTCTTGGATTCGGCCAATGTGGGTATGTGAGAAAGCTTGCCAGGAGCTTCTCGTGCGTCGGTGGTTCTTTGCGGGGTTACCCGGATTTTTCTTACACCATTAATACTGTTGCCATGTATAGCCTATCGTGTGTAGAAAAATGGCGTTAAACCATACAACAACAACAACAGACAACAGCAATCTACTACGTCATTTGATGTCATGGTCTGTAGAATGTCTTTATTACAAGCGATACATCCAAAAATATGAAATATTCAGGGTTTCGTTATCTGGACAAGTTATTTTATTAAAGGTCACCCGAGTCCAAGGTTATTTCAGTATTACTTTATATATTTGCACAGGTAGTTAGGATCTCATATGTTCAAACTCTTTATTCTTGATAGTGTAGTCATTGTGTAACATGCAACGTACGAGAAATTTTTAAATTGTTTGCCAGTATGTTTTTGAACCGAATATCATTATTGAATTACACCACAAAAATGTGTTTACAAGTTAAACAAAACAAGATATTCTATATGGCCAAGACAAGATCAAACTCATTGGAGTAATCGAGTATATTTTTTTCCCTCGTACAGCTAGCCAATTTACACACTAGGTACAACTGATTTAATCTGAATCACTTTGATTTCTAAGCCCAAATATATAGGGTGCTTTCTCGGAAAGGAACAAATGTGAAATCGAAAGAAGAGAAAACGTGTATTGAAAATGTGTGTACATTGTTTAGCCCACTTCACATAGAGCTTTATTTTCACCACATATATTGATTAGTACTTGTTAAAATCTAAATTCTGCACATGTCAAAACTGAATTCTTGATTACATATTTTTCGACTATAACAAGAAATGATTAATACATATTTATTTCATCCTTAAAAAATATGAATCTATGTAAAAACGGTGCTGATCACTAAATGATATATTTGTCTTCATCAACTAGAGCTGAACATGTTTCGTGACAGACAAATCAGTTATTGCGTATATTCTGCCATGATATTTTGATGACCCTATATATGAACGTCGATCTGTCCATTCGTCTGTTTTTTATTCATCGGCAATTGATTTCATCGACGTTTTCCTCATCACAAAGCTTCACGTAAAAAATACTGTGTAAATTGGATTGGTGTTTTATTAACTTCTTGGTAATACATTGTTAAGTGTCTATAAATTCTACTTATATTGATATTGTTGCCCATGGTGTTTCCTTCAACCATTTCCTTTATACGCTCAGATAATTCATGTAAGACACTAGAAGATTAATAAATATTATTATATGATTAATCTTGATCTAAACAGATACCTCCTATTTAAGACAATTTTTTAAAAATATATCAGAATTCTTATGTCTTGATATAGTCAAAGTGCATGACTGATATAATAATAAATAAATATTTCTTTTGAGCAAGCAAATACTAATGTCTATTTGAGACACGAAAATTAGGGCATTGAAGCAAAATTGAAAAGTCTGTAGGTTTACATTCTAGGCGTATGTTAATTAATACATAGACAATATTACGGTCGACATTTACTTCAAGAAACTTGCTCTTACACACAAAAGCCCCGATTAATACTATAAAATCTATTCTATGGAATTAAAATGTACAACACTTTAAAGTCATATTTGTTTACGTGAAAGAAGGAAAAGTACACATTTAAACTTAATCCCAGTAATGTTTTGTCTTAGTCTGGGTTGATTTGATACTTTATGGCACATCAACAAAAGGGGGTAATTTAGTGCCAAGGTATTTGGAGTAAATTGTTTTGCCCAAGTACACGCCACCGTAACTGACCCAGACTGGTCTGCTTTTAGGATTCAAACCCTCACCGGCACACTAACCTCTGAGCCACCGCAGCTCCCACACCAGAACAACTTTGCTATCAAAGATTACTAGATGCTAATCAATCTACACCATTATGGATCGATTAGATAGTTTGGTGCTTCGGGTCTATGAATTTCATTGGGTGCAAGGCAACGCGTTTAATAAAAATCAAATTGCTCAAATCTGAACACTGTTTATACATGATCGAGACAAGTGGAACACACAACTGGAATGACTCATAAATAAGCAGTTTTCCTCTGCTATCCGTGTTTGCACAATACATACGACCCATCAAATACACTGTAATGAAATCAGTTGCTCCACAATTTTCGAACGATATACGACGTACACGCTTTTGGTTAGTTTACATTACATATTAAGGAAGGCAACTGATAAAATCCAATAGATGGTGCATGTACAAAATAATGACATAGATGATAGATCCGCCAAGGTGTGGGTAGATTAAAATGTCGGAACTTTAGCAATGTTCGCTGACCCGAGTAATGTATTTTATAAGTATAAAATTGGGACGTATGACAAACAGATCGGGATAAGCTTCTTCCACAGACGATGATGAGAGGGCTCTGAAAAATAGACACAGCTTGTAACAATAAGATTATGACATTTTGATAATAATAATAATGATAATAATAATAATAATAATAATAATTATTATTATTATTATTATTATTATTATTATTATTATTATTATTATTATTATTATTATTATTATTATTATTATTATTATTACTATTATTATCGCCATCAATATTATTATTACTATCATTATTATTATTGTTATTATTATTATATTTATTATTATTATTTAATATGGGGTATAACGAGATATACAGGGCAGAAATAAAGAATGAAATATTGAGAGGAATATGAACTAGTCAATATGTTTATCTGTTTGGGTGAATCGTTTGGTAAAGCTAAGTGCAAGTGTAAAGAGTGAAATAAATATATTACCGTAAGTGGATATGGTTCATTTGTGTTCAAGCCAGTGTGAGTGTGTGTGTGTGCGTGCGTGCGCTCGTGTGTGTGTGTGTGTGTGGTATTTTGGATATACAAATTACGAAACCTTATCGCAGAACTTGTTTACACACCATTGTTGATGTGATTCATGTAACGTTTTTACATCCTTTACATCAACTATAGGAAAGGAAGTTTGAGCAGAAACATTGATAAGCCTGTCGATTCATGTTTTGTTATACTAATCGTGTCAACTAGATTAGATAGTGCTTCTACTCTAAATATTTCTTCTCTGTTGGTATGTAGTTAAAAACATCCACAAATGAGAATGGACGTCAGTGCTTATAAATGAGTTTTGTACATTGAAATAAAAAAGAAAAACAAACATTAAAATAGATAATGTATTAAAACGATGGCATTTATATTCCTAATAATCATGGCAACTTTAATTAATAATGTTTAATTGATTAAATTGCCATATAATGTTTGGTCTACAGATGAGGTCGTATACATCAATAATTAATTGATGCTCATATTTGTAACAGGAATAAATACGGCGCAACTGGGCGACAAATAAGCGAATCTTCTCAATTATTTACCTTACTGATGTAATGTATTAGCTGTTTTGATTGTAATAAGAATAAAACTTATTTTACAACCAAATTCAGTGGAAAAGTTATGTAAGCTGTATCATGCTACAGTTTATGTATATATACTTGATATGAAATAATTTATAAAGTATGGTGTGTCATATTTTTCGGCCAGGTTAGGTACCAGTTATTTAAACATCCATTGGAGATAGGGTCACTTAACATTTAACTACATAGCTGTTACTTAGAGTATAATTATTCCAAGTATTAACCAATTCTTGATCAAAATATGTAATTTAATTTCCCTTTGAACAGAAGCAAAGATCTTATCTGAAACTGTATCTGAACAGGAGTTAGCTGTTACTAATATGAAAGAAATGTGATAGTTAACTTTCAAGGATGCAAGGATTTTTATATAAGTCGAAACGTAAATGAAAATAAACAAAACATAAATCAATATAAGAAAAGGCTTATATCAAGCCTGTATAAAAGCTTAATTTGTGCATGAAAGTAATGGTTCATTGGTTACATGAATGCATCAGTCAAGGCATGTATATAAAGGCATGCTGCTTAAAAACTCGACTGTCTTCCTGATTGTTCTCACGGTAGCCTTTGCACACAGGTTTGACAATCATAGTTAATTAATTTACATTCGCTATTCCTGTAACGATTAGATCAGATTCATTTTGAACATATGGTTATAATAATATTTTATACATACTGTCTCGATTGATGGATTTAACAGACATCTGCAAGCGATTGATTGACGGCCAAGATTGGATTTGGTAAAAAGCATAAGCGAGTCATCTTCGTGTTGTACATTTTGCCTTTGACTATATCTTGTACAGTTCTGACTCATGACGATAGTAACTGAACATTGATTTGTGACTTTAGAGTCTAAATAAGTGGTTATCCATAACGATTCAAGCATTTTAAAGGAGCCTAAGTTATGATAAACTATAATGATATTTACAACACGAGGCAATGCTCCTGGTTACCGAATAACTTCGCTCCACATAAGGAATATCGAAGGCTAAACCTATAGCTGATTACTTGAAGTTTCATAAGCAATGTATAAAAATATAGGCTCGGCTGTGATTTCTTCTTTACATGTATTTAGATTATGAGTTAAACTAAACAGTTAAATTTTATATTCAATGCATTTCCTTTCAAGAATAGTATGAAAATAAAATATGCAGCAAAGTCAATAGAGCAGCACGGAGGGCAAATCCTACAACTTTTTGGGAGGGTTATTTTTGAAAATTAAAACTTCTTGAACGAAAATAAAAGTCTAATAACGTCAAACCGAAGTCTCTAACCAATCGAGACTTCTCCAATTGGGTTAGCTCATTTTTTTATTTTTATCTTTGACGTCCGTGTTTTCATTTTTGTATGTGTGTTTGTTTATCTACACGCACACTCAGTTTTTGTCGTTGCCCTCATTGCTGCTGTGTCTCTCAATCAAACATTTTATCGAGATCTACATGATATTTCGACAGAGGATCATGTAAATGTATCGTGATTAAATCCGTGTCTGGTAGGCTATTCTTTGAAAAAAGTTTCTGAATTTAATTATATCCATATTCCCTGAACGCCAAATCTGATGAATGTTTCGCAGAGTATGTGTATCGAATCCATTAAAGACAACTAAAATATTACAGTTATCTCTGATAACTTTAGGTATTTGTGTATATCGCTGAGTAAGATACATAATATCGTTGTTTTTGTGTCTGCCTCTGGGAAAATGTTCGAGCTGGAATTAATTGTTCAGTATCACATCGTCGTATACTACGAAATTATTAATAAATCCATAGAGGTCAACTACAGATGGAGCCTCATCAATGTAGGTGATAAAATCAATAATATCATTACTGTCTTCATCCAACGACTTCGCTTCTTCATTACAATCTTTAAGCACATAGTAGACCATCAAGGATTGATGCCAATAAATATAAATTATCCCACTTGAGCCATCTAATTATAATATTAAGCAATAATTGCGCCTTACCAGACACAGGTGGACTTAGGATAATTGCTCTGGTAGAATTTGATAGCGCTAGATGATGCTTGATTGGCTATTGCTTTCGTGTCACTAAAAAATGATAACATCCACCCCCCAAATCTAGATTATCAAGAATAATAACAAAACATAAAGGCGTGCGCGTACAGGCAAGTGTGTGAAATGTGGTACAAGCAAATCCAGATTTGTTTCGTCTGGTACGAGACAGGCGGTCATATCGCTGCTATCTCTGGGAAAATTACCAGGGACTCCATGGGGTAAGTACGCAGGGAAAGAAACAACTTCTTGGATATAACTATTGTGGCCATGGAACCAGACTTGGTAACCGACATGACGAACGAGACCATCCAAGACCTGAAATGTATCCAATAGATGTGATTGGTTAAGCGTGCTACGTTTATGATGTTGCGTATAAAACAAGACTAACAACAACGACATATTACAGATGTAAAGGTGATTCACTCGTTAAATTCCATAAAAGAATAAATCTCTCAGACAAAAACTTGCTAGCTTTCTAGTTAAATCTGAGATGAATGGTAAACTAGTGGTAGGAGCTGGGAATTAATCGTAGATAAGTATTATAATGGAATCGATTTATTATAGCCCAAGAGGATATTGGAGGTGCGGAGCAGCGATTAGTAAACTTGCTGATGCAGCTAATGTCACACGTTCTGTTGCTGAAATTGGTTAGCACGCGAGACAACTTGGTAAATTTATCTGCTACCTAAACAAATTCAGTATTCACATTTTGATGTCAGGGTTACCAATAAATTTCATCTGGTATACATTTTGTTTTTACCGCAGGATACTATTAAAACACGTATACGTCAATCGCGCACATACAAATACGCGCTAACTGTCGTGGACATTGCAAGTAGATATAAAGAAGCAGAACAACTATCAACAAAAAGAACACCTGAAGTTGATTCTGCTTTTGAACGAATTTATGAACGAGGACCATTCATACGCCCACAGCTACTACAGGTTGATCCTGGCAAGGAATGTTTTGGTACAGTATCATCTATGTTGAAACATCATAACTTCAAAATCAGACTAGATTAAACCGCAATTCATTGCGATTAGACAATCGTTGGGTGACTTAATCGAACACTTGCTGAGCGATTATTTGAATATTAATAGGCACAGGATATATATATATATATATATATATATATATATATATATATATATATATATATATATATATATATATATATATATATATATATATATATATATATATATACATACATATATATATATATATATATATATATATATATATATATATATATAAGTTTCAGAAAGACAAAAACTTTCGTGAATTGGTTACAGGACTACCAAGTGCGATAGCTGCTCTAAACAATGCAATTCCTCGTGCAACTTCTATGATATGAAACACATTAGAAAGATCACAAAAATATACGAGTATAACGACGTAACTCGTCTCAAAACAACCAGTAAAAAATGATTAAGATATTTATATGAACCTGGTGAACTTGAAGGAGGTATAAAAGAGCGACTGATCCTATTTGGAGTGTGATCCTACATAGACTTTCCAACGTGGTAAGATCCACTGGCAGACCTGCATATTTTCGCCATGCATGTTTCATCAATATGTAATATGGTCGACAACACAATAGCTTTGTAAATCTTCAGGTTTTAGATCTTCAGTTTGTTTGCAGATAGATCTATCTGCTACACATACTTTAGCTATTCTTTCATTGTTTTTATCGTCAGTGTGAACTACATGTGACAATATACTCCAGAGGTAGATGAACTTGTCCACTGTCATGGGGATTGCTATTTACTGTGGTTGTAAAGTCTTTCCTTGTGCAGATTGATGCACCACTCTGTCTTTGTTATAGTAATTGTGAGACCGATATAATCATAATCTCAAGAACAACGTTAATGGCATGTAGACTTGTAAGTGGCATTGAGTTATATGTCGCCAGCAATTATAAGATCACGAACGGTCAATACCTGTTGATTTTTGTTTTTGCTCCTAGCCTGCTCAGACTGAGTCAGAGTTAAGAGCTTGACAATAGTACGGTATCTGATATATATATCGAAATGGCATAACCATATAAGTCATTTGTGAGAATGGCAAAGAACATCATACTGAAAATGGTTGGCACCTATACACACCATTGGCACATGGGAAAACTTTAGATGACGCACCTTCAACCACGACACAAACGTGCATGCCGTTATGAAAATGACGTACAATTGAAATGAATTTCTTTGAGCAGCACTTTAACTAAGATCGTCCAGAGGACTCCTCTTTTGACCTTGTCAAAGGCATTTGTCTGGTATTTTAAAGGTTAGAGGTCTGTTCCTGGCATTTTTACGACATCTATTCCAATCTCTTCCTCATACTATAGAGATGATCAGTGCGCTGCTATAAAGGGTTGCTTAGTCGCTTATGGCTGCTGCGTCGGTCCAGTGAAAGGCGGCTCTCTGCCTTACACCGACTGTTTCCACACTTACTGCTTCAATGTATATGTTTAGGAAGTGAAATATTAACATATAATTCGCATTTATGTGATATAACACTGCATATTATAAGCATATCTCCATCGTCCATCTGTATCCAGTAACACGACACTATTTAAACGTCTGGAGACGAATCCGGATGCATCGGAAGACCATCAGATCATAGTACACTTGAGCTGATGTCGTTTGGTGTTCACATGCAACTACATGCCGTCACAGCGAGATGAGTGAGCACATCTGCCTGGCGGTCTGATACAGCATAGTGGATCGTTCATTTTGATCCAGGTGTACCTGTCCGTTCTGGATCAAGAACCACAGATGGACCTCTTTATGGGGCACACTCCTATCTTGTACTCGTTGTGTATTTGTTTCATAGAATTCCAAATTATTGTTTCTCTTGGAGGCACTCCTAAGAGAGTTGTTGCTTAAAGTTGGTCTTTACGACTAGCATAAAGATCTCGTTAAGCCTTATGCATCCCGTTTCTGGCCTTGTGGAATCAGACTAATACATAGTACATCATCAGTCGGAGACTGATAAACATTGTAATGTGTTTCTAAAGCACTCATCTTTAAACTTAACTATATCTTTATTGTTTGCCTTGCTGTGAGGAAATACATTATAGAAAAGCGCTCGTATAACAGAGGTCAATAGTTTTAGCCATATCCCGGTAGACTGGAGTAGTCTGGATACTCAGCAACAGACTGTCAGTATCCGCATACATCATATGAGCCTATCGCTGTAGCGCGCATGCATCTGAGTATAGTATAAGTTGCATATAATGTATTGTTGCTTACTTCAAGACTTGTGTCTACCGCACAGATGGGGTGCGTAAATTTCAATTTTATTTTACTCTTTCGGAATAAACATTAATATGGATATGCAGCATATTCTCTGCATCTGAAACTGGTCGGTAATCATACGAGACAATAACATGTTATTGTAGTATTCAACTTTCACAAAAGAAACATGAATCTACCTTCTGAGGTTTCCCATTTTTCAAACATTGTTGTATATCAGCTTGACGACATGTTGTTGTAACTCTGACTTCACTTTGATCCGTAGGTCTGTATTTAGTTATACGAGACAATAACATGTTATTGTAGTATTCAACTTTCACAAAAGAAACATGAATCTACCTTCTGAGGTTTCCCATTTTTCAAACATTGTTGTATATCAGCTTGACGACATGTTGTTGCAACTCTGACTTCACTTTGATCCGTAGGTCTGTATTTAGTTATACGTACAGTGTCATCTACGCGCTTTCATGGATATATTTTGTCCTATGGACCTTGGTGATGCGCATGTCGAGGCTGGTGCAAAACTGGAGATCTTAGTAATCGACAATATAGCGCTCTTCTTGCTTTTTGCATAGCCTGGGAATAGCTTCCTTTTTCAGTAAACTTACGACCAAGCTTTGTTTGCTTAATCACACCGAATATCTTAGACAATCTTTTAGAACATCTGCAGTCTCATAATTTAAATAAGACTCACTGTTTGCGAAGCACTTTTGTGCATCCACAGCAAATGATTTGCGTGCAAAAGCCTTTAAATCACCAGTTCGTATATTTTGCATCATTGCCCGTTCATACAGGCTGTCTATATTAATGAACTCTGAATGTATTTCGTTATCTCAATCTGGACAAATTTGAGTGGTGTACTTTACCATGACATGTTCACAAACCAAACGGCGCCACAGATGCCATTCGCATTCAATTGATGCTTGTCGATGATTGTTAGCATTTCGAGCGTGGTGCCTGTTTTTCTTAGTAAAGCATCTCAGCTCATTCTGGATGGCATGTAGTAATGCGCAGGTTACAGGCCGTAGTTACGTTGCAGGTGTTACGGAATGCATTGAACCCGTCCACTATCTAGCGCAAATGTCTTAAGATCGAGGAAGCTTCACATTGTTTAGCATCCAAAAGGTTTCCAAATGCTCTGCTGATCGGTCTCTTATGGGTTTAACGGCACGAGTTGACTATAAAATGTCTATTCAATGGAAGCTGACTTTCTTATAATTGTTTACGAGACATTCAATAACATTTGATAATACAACACTACTCTGAGATACAAAGCACTCATTCAATGGCGTTCTATGTTATTATTGTGATACATCTAGAAATTCATGATTATCGGATTTTACTCGGTACATTCTATACGTTTGGACTCTAGAACATTTAGGACTCTTTATAAATGAATTCATCAACTGTTTTGAAATTTTCCATTGTGTTCTCATGATCGTTGAATTTTGCTGAAATTGTTGGTTTTATTCATTGTACAAACCTGATAGTTTTGTTTCATTCTCTTACATGTTTTATGACAGCAGATTGGTTACACGAAAATCCTTTTGTATTTTGTATATCTTACACTCGATGATAATGTTACTGACCTCACAGAAACTAGTTAACTTTCATGTGTTTGACTATATTCTAAAATAAAAGTCATAAGATTCAGAGGAAAAAAAGTAATTTTGAAATGAACAAGCGACGTCCAAAATATGACACCTGATTATAAATGACAAATTTGTAAACCAATATAATCATTTATTTGTCTCAAATTTATTGTGTCTAACAAAGCAGGTCATAAGGCCCTAGAATCCCTATTTTGCAACACCCTTGTACGACTAAATGGAAGCGAATGTTTAGTTTGCTAACAATTTTGGGAATATATTATCAAAGTTTAAATTAATCATTATTTTTTTTTGATACTCCATGTGTTATGTTTGTTGCATGCATCTTACTAAACTTCAAATTGGATCAGATTTTTTAACTGTAACTTGTAATAAAATTTGCGAATATTATCCAGGACTGAAAATTATTTTTTTCTCCTACATCAATGTTTATAAATATTATATCTGTCATAAAGCAATAATATGGGTCTATTGAAACATTTTTAAAGTCTTAATCAGAGCCGTCGCTTCTTTTTACAGGATGACCATATAAAAAGAAGGGAGATAACACCTGCAGATAATGACAGCAAGAGTTAGCCCCATTGAGTGTGATCAGAACTTTAACCAGCACTGGCAACAGAAAGAAGTCTGTAGACATATGTACTCTTATAAAATTGACTGATGTTAAGCTCATTAATACTAACAATATAGCTCAAGTTAAAAAATACTTAATGACAATGAAAATAATTTAGTTCCAACGACTGAGATTCAATTGTATCTTACATGCTGTTCATGCTTTCATATTGCAATGGTAAGATGTAAGGAGAGATTGAATGATATGAAAGCATTAAAGAATCTCCTAGCTACAGTGCTAAATAGGCCACATCAAATATGACGTTCGAGATCTATATTTATTATGAAACAAAAGGTTGAACCACACGTAAAATTCAAACCGCATTTGGTGTTTATTCATATGTACACTTTTACCCTCGATAAATTACGTTCCTGTCTGTTTATCAACGTGAATAAAATATAAAAGCCAATACTGTAATAGCTAAATCTATGACTTAGAACAAGAAAAGTGATACCTTATCACGAATGAAAATTAAACGCATCGTTGTTTATGTTAAGTTTCTTATGTTTAGCATTGAAGAACTGTGAAGTTGACGCAGTCACTGAAAAACAATCTAACCTTGCGATGCTATGACCGCTTAAGTTGCAACCAAGAATATTAATTGCCGTTTATTAGAAATTACAAGACATTGTCTCAATACAAGTTGTATATTAACAGCCTAGTAACTTCCATATTTTAATGCACTAAGGACGTTCCCTTTAAACTGTTTCTTGGTGCAAAATATATAAGTGATTATTCAAATATACCTAATGCACGCTTTTATAATTAGATTTGTACAAACTGTTTAAAATGTCTTTATCTTATGTGAGAAAGTGCCTTTATGCCTCAAAATGTGTTAAAATATATACATATAAGATACGTTAACAATATAGGTCGCTCATGAACAAAGCTGGTTGCATTATCTGAGAGGAAAATGTTGTAAGGATTGAACACTATTTTCAGTGAAGACATACTTAGTTGCACATTTCACTGATTCCAGCAATGATGTCATTAAGTGTTAAGGTTTCCTATTAACACTTTTCAAAAATCATATATAAACTGTTAAATACAAATATTGGCATTATGGCCAAATGTCTGTCATTAAATCAATGATCATTTATATGATACATGTATTTTTCTTTCTCCTTTGGTGAACTATAAAGTGTTACATTTTATATGCACCTACGTGCATATTTTCCCAATTTTGACTCAAACATTAATAGTTTTAGAGGAGCTAGGCGGAGGATTCAGGTATCAAGCAAAATAGGGTAATTATTGTTCTACTCTTGCATTTTAAACAGCATTGCTGTTAAGAAGGAAAATAATTTACTAGAAGGTAAACAAATGTGTTCTGTTTTGAACTACGTTATTCCGTAACGTAGTTATGATAATTCAGCCCGAATTATTATTATGTTTTCATATACTTTTGACAATGTAGCCCGGTTTATGGATACTTCGAAGGCTGATTTAGGATGTTAAAACACACGGCCCTGAGCTTGATAGTGCAGATACAGTCCTGAATTTCATCTACTCCAAACATTTCCAAATTAACCTATTTATCAGGAACGTTTCGTGATGTCACTGATCACGGGTATTATCATAGAAACAATGAAAAATAACTTGACAACCTCTATTAATTAATCCGTTGTCTGGAGGAATATATTATGCTACCATCTTGGATGGTCTTTCAACACAGGCTTTGCATTATCTTAAATTATATAGTATATACTGTGCATTTATCACACAGGGTTCTCTGAAACCAATTTGCAGTTTTTTACTTTGACTTTAAATAAGTGGGATATTGTTTGAAATTGATAGTTCAAACAAAGCAAACTCTATTCAGAAAGATATATGGGAGCCATGTCTTGACACTGATGTTGTGGGTGTGCCTGCACGAGCATGTACAATGTTGTTTTCCTCGTTACATTACATTTCAATATAGCAACATTTTTTATGTTATGTTTGGTCATGGATTATATTGCGAAATGTAATTTTAAAAATGACTTTTGTATAAAGTTACTCACTTATAAAGCAGTAAAATTCCGCCTAATAGTGTTATACTGATCGATTATATTTTAAACATTTATTTATCGATTACATATTCCATTAATCTCATCAGATTTCCTGTCAATATTTGGAATTATTACTAATTACTTATTCATGAAATATGATGCTGACATATTTGTTTCAAGTCAATAAACTATCAAATTACTCTCCTTAACAAAATGGAAAATATTTTAAGTGACTCTTTCCTTAAAAAGCTATAAAGATAATTTTGTCTAAATGTACAGATGCGTCATAATGCGTGAATTTTTATTTTTACTTAGTTAAAATTATACCAATCAGCCATCCAATATTGCTGCCATTCAAAGAATATGTTTACCTGAATATATATCAAAACCATTTGATATGATTTACATAACCACTGCGAAAGATCTGACCAGAATTTAACAAAACTTGTCCAAGCGTTGACTAATTCTCATTTAGAGAAGGATGCCATTCTGGCATCAAACTTGACTTCTGTTTATTACAGGTAGATAAGTATTTGCACACCTTTCTAACTAACAATCCCAATGAACAAGATAAAGTAATACTTTGACAACGAGAATCATAGCATAGGGATCTTTTAGTAAAGGATAAATTTATAGTGACAGTTTACCTATTGATGAAGATATAAATACAAGCACAACCTCTAAGTAAAAAGTTTGATACAAAAATAATTGATAGCGTTGAATAAAAATTCAAAAGAGATCAATTTAATTACCCCGATTTGGTAGCCCGTTGCTCTTACATTTGACAGTTATAAATATATCAAGAGCGAGTGATCTCAGGTACATTAGAAACACTTGTTTTCTGAACGTATTGTTGATATTGAGAACAGAAAGTGAATCAGTTATAACGTCAGTTTAGGTTTATTTCAAATATATAATGTAGGGCTAAATTCGGATAGCCATAAGACTGAGTATGATATTATCTCCTTGATTTATAAATTCACTGTTCGCATATACATTGTCCAATTCCTTTTTATGCCGTGAAACACAACCTTTATGTACTGAGTCAACAGTTTTACTTACATTTGTCCCTATCTGATTTCTTTATCAAAAGATGGATTTCTCTGTTTTTTCAAGACTATCGAATATAAACTGTTTGTACTTCTTTCCCCATTGTCATTTTAAAGTAGCAGTATTCGATTTCATGAGCCACATCAATTGATACGCCTAGTATCTTCGTTATGACAATCATTCCTTTAGCATTTGCTCGGTTTGCTTACTGATTTCCTCTCGTCATGTGTTGCTTACAATTCTCCTTGGTGTCTCAAAGGTTGCTTAAAGATTCTGGGATAAAAGTTACAATTTGAAAACTTTCTGCACTATTTAGAAACTTGCTAAATTGTTAAACAAGGCGGTAGATAATTAGATGTATGGTAAACTTCGAGTATTTGCTTACATATTCTACAACATAAGAAGAAATCATGAATGAACAAAAACAAAATGTACGCTTACAGGCATTGAATTATTCTTACCATTCATTATCAAGAAAAATCCCAAGTCTGAATTGAGTATGCACTTTAATCAGCACAACATTGTCAGCAAAGGCACATATACAAGTTTTAATAAGGTATTTGAGATTAGGTTATTGCTTATTGTAAAAATATTAAAAAAATTTGAACTAAATATAGTTTCGTTAAAAAGGTTTGAGTTTGCTAAAGTACTAGATTGTGATATAACCATCTAGATTTATGGGCAAAAAACACAATATCCACAACCAAAGCACCCCGCGACAACCATAACCACCCTGAGACTATCCTAACAATATTCGTTAATATCTATACGTTACACATAGTTTCAGAGTGGCCAAAGCAAAACTAATGTGAAAGCTGTAATAGGAGGATGGGGTTGTGTGATGTTTCAATTAATTATATAGTAACTAGTAAAAACAAGGTGAAAATATCAACCTATTAAAACTTTCATTAATTTTCTTGTAAATGCGTTTCAGATTGATTACAATAAGATTTAAACATCTTGGGATTTGTGAATCTAAATGATGTGGCATGGCTTTTATAATGAGCAGAATAAAATGTTATAACATTCCTTACTAATTGTAATCACATACCATATTATTGTATAGACCTTAAACATCTCTGTTTCTTAATAACCATTTATTGTAAAAGTATTCACGCCCTTTTCATTATATTCTTAAACATATGGGCACATTATTTGTTTGAAGAGTAGAGCGTCTGTTATAAAAGACTTCATACATGTTTGTATTTTACTTCTTTTTTTTACTGATTTGAGTTTTCGTCTTTTCAGAAAAAGGAGGTCACATGGATTAGAAAGCATATCAAATTAAGAAAACGCTTATTTTACATGCCATCTGATGACAATGAGAATGAAGAGTAAGTTCAATGTTTCTTTTCGGTGTATTATGCTAATTCATTGAAAATGTATGTATCCTATCATAATATGTAGTATTGTGTATGAATGTTCAGCTCCTTTCTCCATATCACACGCTCAGATTTTACTAGCGTTTCAATGATGTACTTTTTCTTTTTTTTGCATTAAATATTATAAAACCTAACTGATGATTGTTTCCAGTTATATTTTACAATGTACATGAGATGAATACAAATGACTCCCGCTTAAATTATGATTTAGATTAAAGTACTTGTTTGATAAGAACCAAAGGCTGCCTGGTGGCCACTATTTCTGTTATATCAAACTCTTTCTTTATGGAAAATTTCAGCAATGAATACATTGATCTATTGATCTCGTAAATGACAATTTTATTGTTGAAATAAAAATCAAATACAGACTGAAGCGACATTCACAAATAAATGATAATGGTGAATTCAAACCCAAAGAAAGAAAATTTCGTCATGTATTTACTATTTAATTAAGCTCGCGTTCTATGGGGCAATTTTTTAAACGCTAGTTCTCTCTTAAACATGCCTAAATATTCAAATTTTAGTTTAGATGAGTGAGACAGGAGATAATGTTGCTGATTTACCTGTCATATATTCTGTGGTAATAGATATTTTAAATTTTGCATGTGTTTGTAATATTTAGTTCTGGAGCGCATGCGTGGTACTGTATTGTGTGCATATATTTTGTGCAAACATTGCCCTTGCTAATTATTCGTACCAGCTAAGTATATTGTTACGTATATGTAATTTAATTACTTGTGTATTTTAAATTCATTATTATGTTATTTTTATTACCCGATTGGAACGCAAAAATGTTGCATGATCACCATGTATAATTCATCTTTGTTCAGCAGTGTGTGTAAAAACTAAGAGAAAATGATTGGTTATTATTAAGGGAATGTTTGGCTCACGTGTTTACTACGGTGTATATAGCCTTTTTATTATTAATTTCCATCGTGGGAATTTAATTTTCGAATAGGGCTATTCTTGCATTGTTTTACTGAGTTGTTCGATGATTTAGTAACCATGTGACCTATCATACGGGTCGGAAATGACATTTCAGTTAAATTTAACTCATATATCAGTGACCTTTAGTCAAATGTAAATATTACTCTGAGCTGTTATTGCCAAATTTTTAATTGAGTGTTTTATTCGAAATAATTTATTCACCTGGAATATACTTTTCAACATCACAATTATTGGAAAAAGACATTTATTGGAAACTTATTCTGGATATCTAAACGGGAACATTCAAAATTGTGATTCAACTAGAACAATGGCTTCATCTAAAATTATCGTCCTCCATGTTGGACCTTCCCCGGGATTCGAACTTGGATTCAAATTAGAACTTTTGAATGATAGGAATTATATTTTTAAATTCCAGGAATTATGATTGAATTATATTCACAAACTGTAAGTTCTTTTTCAGATCATTGCCGTGTTTTCTAGGAAAATAAATTATTATGTTTAAATTTACAAAGCTTGTTGGATTCACTATTTTCTTTGTTACTTTTTCCGAGCCTTGTGACGTAACAATATGCAAAGATCAATTGCATTCTTTTGTTGATAAATGAAAATTCATGATACATTTCTGTGACGATAAACAAAATCGTAAATTGATTAGCTGAAAAGGATCTATGGAATGTGATCAAATTCAGATAGAAAGAATTTTGTAAGTGCATTTCAAATGAAATTACATAGCAAATGATAAATAACCGAAATGCAGATTTGGTAAAAGTACCATGGGATGGGTCTGTATTATATTTTCTTTTAAAAAGCATGTATTTTCTTTAATTCCTAGTAAACACATTTCTACATGTTAAAGTGTTTTGGACATGCATTTCTTCATCTGCTCAGTAATTGTGTGTGTTTGTTTTGCTTTTAATAGCTTGTATCCTATAACACCCAGTTACATAGATTCTTTTATATCTGTGGATACATCTTTAGATGATACACTGTACCACAACAGAAGCCATTCAGTGACATAATTGACCATTTGAGGTACCTATACATATATTTAGATGCGTGTGAATAGTCCTTTAATATCATCGACCATATGACATGACGAAGCTGTTTTTGATGTACCTTTAGAAGAGAGACTCAGTCATAAAAAATGTTGTCACATCGACCTAATATTTATCCATAAGTGGCATTTGTAATTTCAGTTTTTTCATTCATCAAAGTCTTGGCTATTGTTTCCGCAATATAGTTAAATTACTTGTGTGTTGAAATTTGAACTCTTTTTTTATTTCATTATTATAATTTGTATTGTGGTAAGGATTATGTTCTCAAGGTCTGACATTTTGAAAAATACGTCGTGTTTATTTAGAACGTAAATATGACTCTTATGATTTCGTAATCAATGTTTTAGATTGCATGCTTAATAAACGAGCTTGTTAGGTGATTGGTTCTGGCCAAAATCATTTGCTAAGCATGCATGATTATATCGTGTAACGCGATGGTGAGATTGAAATCATCATGCCTTCTGCGTGCATGTACAAGAAATGACGTTTTCATGCAGTTTAAATACTCAGGTATCTGTGCAATAGTCAGTCAGAGTCATATACATTGAAAAGAAGGTTTTATTCAGGTGCTGGAAAGATTTGTTCTTTGTATATCTGTAGAGCGCGATTTGTATTATTATAGATGATAGCTATACTTCATCTACTTTTCAAGCAATAATTATTTTTCCTGGAGACTTATACATAACTGACTTTGGACAAAAATTAGTGAAAATGATGCTTAATTGCAACATAACAGCACAAATTGCGATTCAAAGTGAAATTTCTGGACATTTTTGTAAAACATTTCGTCTGACGTTATCATCCATCATCTTTGAACGAAACTAAAATTCAAACTAGCTTCTATTAGAACTATTTCGTAATATGAATTATATGTTTTCACAATTCTAGGACAAAATTTTGATTTTCTTTGCAAATTGTAAGTCCTATTTCATATTTTTTCTAAGTCACCGTGTTTTATAGGGAAACAAATTACTTTTGTTAAACCTTACAAATCTTGTTATCTTCGCTCTTTTGTTTATGTTACTTTAAACAAGCTGATAGGTAATATAAAGACACGAGTCCCCACTTTTCTTTATGCTACGTATCGGCTCGTTTAAAGTATGTTAACAGGTATTTTCTCAATAAACCGAATATCTTTAATCCTGTTTCATTTCAAGTTGAGCAACACATAGTTTGGACGTATTTCCAGGAAAGTTTCTCAAACATAGTAAATATGCTCAAGTTGGATGTGTTTAAGTTGACAAGAAATGTATTTTTACCAGGAAATTCATCGTACTAATAATAAAACCTTGCTCACTGCTTATAAAATCGACGTTAAATAGGTTTATTACTTGAGTAAGCCTTGTAATTATAATTTACCTATAAAATATTGTATGTTAACATTGTATTTTAACATTGTATGTTAATGCATCTATTTATTTCCTAGTATTTGTATGTGGATCAATGCATTTTATAAAAATCTTTTGTGAGTCCAGCATGTTTCATAACTTTTGGCACGTGGAAAGATCAATTTTATTATCTTGGTTTTGATGTCATTGCAGTCAGCATTAGTTTGCAACGGATTCAATTAATATTGTACCATAAAATCCATACATTTATGCAAACAGTAATGTTTGACTTATAAAATGGCATTGAGAAAATGAAGTTGGTTATATGTATTTAGAAGGATGCCACTGCTTTATATCTTAGAAACATGCAGATAATCAGAATATCATTTGAAAATGGCTGATTATCAGAAACGAGAATGTCAACAGTTTGCGGAAGGATCAAACAATAAGCAAATACTTTAATAGGATTTACTTCAGAATTCTCTGTGACATCAGCTCCATCTAAACGTGGAATAATCACATTGATCATTGATAAAAGCTAGAATTAAATAAAATGGTTCATTGAACTTTGAATCTCAAACATTTAATTCAAGCAAACAATAAACAAAAACTACTTTTGTTTAAAGTTGGGTGCCGTATGCTGACTCTTAGAATGCTTTTTAAATTGACTAAGTTCCAATTTAGAATTTTCAAGCGTTTGTTTTCAACATAACAATTAAAAATATAAATATTATATCTGTATATCCATCTTTCAACTAGCTTTCTATAATAGCAATCATGAAAATCATTTTGAATATTATGTTGTGACTCTATGGTCTTAGACATGTTAACAGAGTAAGGTGAAACATTAAAGTCTTCAAAACTAAAAGATTTGTTTTAGAATATAAAGTGAAAATGCAAAGGAGACAGTATTGTGAATCAAATACCAAATAACTATAACGTTCAACACAAATCTAACGTTAATAATGTACCCAATGAATTCCAATAATCCTAAATATTCTGATGTCACAATCGCCAATGAAATGATCCAAAATGTATTTTAATAAGTCGTCAATGATCCCAAAGTAGTGATTTAGTCCAATCAGTCAATGAGCACTTTGTAATTAAAACGAATGATGCAAAAAATAATGATTATAAAATTATATTTGAAAACAATTATAAACTGTGATAAACAATTCTAAAAGACTGATGTTAAACCGAGAAAAACGTAAGTGTGTACCTAGTCTTCTGACCGATACTGTGTCCTTGTGATTAGAGCATCCTCCTTGGATGCGGGAAGTCGTGGGTTCGATCCCATGCCTGATCATACCAAAGATTATATAAAAGTTAATAACAGCTGCCTCGCTTGGCACGCGGTTTTACGAAGTTAGTGTTATGACTGGTCGGCCTACTGTCAGGATAATGAGAGTGGCTGGGACATCATGTTACATGTCTGCGGGATGATGCCCCAGTGCTAGACATCCCTATAAACTGCCACACTGCAGACAACATAGCAATATGACTGATATAATGTTGTAGCTACATTAAATATTCCAAAGTCACCACTCCAAACTCCTTATATACAGACTACCAACTGACATGTCATGCAACAGCATGTCCTGGAAAACTGATAAATTATATTTGAAAAA
Source organism: Potamilus streckersoni (assembly GCA_016746295.1). Lineage (NCBI taxonomy): Eukaryota > Metazoa > Mollusca > Bivalvia > Unionida > Unionidae > Potamilus > Potamilus streckersoni. Next base: position 103,630 of record JAEAOA010002038.1, on the reverse strand, counting down.
AGGTATTAATTCATAAATAATCCGAGACCTTGAACTTATATTTCAATAAGTATCTTGTTCACCACATCTAAGCATGATGCAAATTAGGTAAATATTACATAACAATATGTAGGTAGGTGAAAAATTATGTTCGGAATCATAGGCAAAGGTTCAACATGCTATAGATACAGATAAATATTATAACTCATTGCATTATTATGTTGAATGGATTCTTCTTAACGCTGTTACGCATGACTGTATGGCGTTAATTGACGTATTATAATGTGGTATTCTAATTAGTTCTACCTTAAGTTTATCACAGTTGGCTATTTTTCATGCATAACAAATTGCATGATCTATTCAAAATTTTATAAAATTTATGCATACACACATACATAGATACATACATACATAGATACATACATACATACATACATACATACATACATACATACATACATACATACATACATACATACATACATACATACATACATACATACATACATACATACATACATACATACATACATACATACATACATACATACATACATACATACATAAATACAAGCATGCATGCAGGCAGGCAGGCAGGCATACATGCATACATGCATACATACATGCATAAATTAATACATATGTGTAGTTTTACAACACTCGATGCCACCAATTATTATGCCACTAGTAATAATGTGTGCCATTTTGTTGCAGTGAAATGAAACACATGCAAATTCCCATACGTTCGCTAAGCCGAGAGGTGGAGATACCTTCTGCAGAGTTAAAAGTGAACTTAGCAGAACATGAATACACTATACCTACCGATGCCTTTGGAAATATTAAATTCAACGGTCAAGAAGAAAATATTGCAAAGGTAAGATATAGTGTATGCCATTTATATTTTGCACTGTTCTTACTTGTACATGCTGGATCATACAACTTGCAAAGTTAAACATAATGCTAAATAAAATAAATAAACACACACACACACACACACACACACACATATATATATATATATATATATATATATATATATATATATATATATATATATATATATATATATATATATATATATATAAAGGGGGTTGCACTTCAAAAAGCATGTTTCACACAGTCTACATCAAGCTGTCTCTCAAATCGGTAAAACATTAGAAACAATTTACTGCTATGTTGGCTATTATAGTATTGGTAATTAAAACATAGTTATGAGCATAATTGATAATTGATTACATACTAAACGGTATATTACGTAGTACAATACATCCGATCAATTATAGTTTTACAGACTTGAATAAGGTGAGCACCTTACAATTGTATGATATATAAACAATAAACATAAGCGCAACACGAGATAATTTGTTCTGTTTAATTTTGTCAGTTTGTACGAGTTGATAGTGAGACAGATACATCCACAATCTCAAAGCTGATGACAAATGTGTGGAGAATGCAGAAGCCAAACTTGCTTATTTCTGTGACAGGTGGTGCTGAAAAATGCAACATAGAATCTGAATTAATAGATGCATTCCAATACGAGCTTATCAAGGCAGCGAATAGCACAGGTTGGGGTTATACATTAATTATTTTTTAACAATCACATAGTTTTAGCTTACAGCGATATCGCTTTCATTTTAATGGGTTTTATCTGTACGTTATAATTTTCAAACACATTCTTCTCGTTGTCAACGTGCTGTGTTTCACTGAAAACGTAATGATTGCTAATACATGTGATGTATTTGTTACGTGTATGAAATTAATCAAACATCGTCAATGTTGGTGTTGGTGGTAAAATAAAATAAATTATATCTAATTAGAAAAGTCACCATTTTGTTGTTGTTTCTTACCAGGACTTGTTGGTTTATAAAGTTTGTATATTTTGCTTTCCAAGCATTTCATTTCAACAGATAAAAAAAATTGAATTCTTATCAAAGTTATTCTTTCTTCCAAAGAGCTTGCGTTATTCGTTATCATGGAAATCATACCAAACATGAAGACCACATAAGAATTCTCATTATCATTTTTTCATTATTATACTATGAAGTAAAGTCAGTAGGTACAAAACTGAGGTAAACTCCAGTTATATCAGTTTCCTGCTTGCAGGAGCTTATGCATTTAGGTTGTCTTAATAATTATTCTTTCATCTAAACTGACAAATAAGTTAAGAATTGTTCATCAAGGATAACTATATTCTCAGCCATATGTGCTACACTTTTAATTTGAATGTTATTTATTTATACTAACAAAATATTTATAATCTGTTCAACCTTGTATGGAATTAAGCGTTTGCACAGTCTAATGTTTTTGTTATACATAGTACAGCAAAATTTTTAGGTTTTTTTTCTTCAGATGCCTGGATCATAACTGGAGGCACCTATACTGGTGTGACAAAACATGTTGGGGAGGCAGCAAAATATTATGGCTTGACCACTACAAATCCGAAATGTGCCATAATAGGCATAGCTCCATGGGGAGTAATTCAGAATCGAGAGGCCCTGGTGAACGAAGAGGTAGGATAATTCAGAAAGCATTTCTCTGCCGTACTACATTTGGTGCAGTGATATATAGAGCATCTCAAATGGGTAACAATTTAATATTGAATTTATGAAACAAGTTGAATAATGTCAAGATGTTTGCGTACCTTGGCGAGCAAAAGCTGAACATTATTCAACGAGTTTCATAAATTTAATATTAAATCGTTACCCATTCGGGATTCTTTTTATCACAGTTTTTATTTTAGCGGAGATTATTTAAATAGATAGAAGAACGAATAATTTCATTCATTCTGACACACGGTGTTCCTTTCCTTTGTTGTGCATAAAATATAGTCCAAAAAAAGCTGGATTGGTAAAAGTAGATTGTACTGTTTTACAAACTATTAATCAAAGAAAAAGCATCCATCCGAATAAACAGTACATTTTAAAACCACAAAATCATTTTTAAAAGCAGGATGATCAATGCGATGTGAATCTGCCACATTGTTTAATACGGTACACAGTACAGCAGGCCAACAGTAGAATATACGAGTACCCTAAAATGTGCGTTTAAGAACTACCCGTAAACACTACATTGTTGCGATTTTCATGTGAAATAGGATTACCGGATGCAAAGAGTCCCACATTTCCTGCATTGCATTTGTGACCTGATATTTGTAGTGTTTGATTTGAAAAATAGACTGTGCAGAAGACGTCAACAAATTTAATTTCGTGTCTGATTTACATCCCATATATGCTACGAAAAGATGATGTGGTTTGATAAAGATCTGTTACTTAGGAAACCCATTCATGTCCAGATTATTCTGTGAACAGAGGTGAGTTTGTTTACTTCTTTAAGTTAACATTTAAATCACACATGTATATCCAGTGGATTATATATTTATATTACTGATATACGCAACCCCACACCCGCTATCCCTTAGTTTTGTTTCTTATTGTCGTTCTTGTCATATAGGTTTATGCCATTTTTCTTATGATGATATTGTTAAACATGATAAAATGAACCCCTATGGGGGTAACATATTCATGTTGAGACAGCTGATATAATAATTCTTCAATTTTCATTTGCGAGTCGAGTTAAAAAATGGCCGCCAAAAAATGTTGATTCAAATCAAAACATTCCAGAAGGCGGTATTAAACACATTTTCCCACGATCATAGCCAATCAGTAAAGAAAATACCGCACAATAATCTCATGGGCTTATTTGGACCAAACAAAATCACATAAAGTGATATTTTAACGTGTGGAAATATAAAAATATGAAACTGCACATACTATAGGAAAACCATACATACTATTTGATATATATATATATATATATATATATATATATATATATATATATATATATATATATATATATATATATATATATATATATATATATATATATATATATATATATATATATATATTACAGTGTACTTTATGTATAAGGTATAATGTATAATGTCCATGAAATGCTTAGAAGCAAGATATTTGTATCAAAATCATCACAAGTGTAACAAAGACTAGCGTAGAGTCTTTACGCCATCATTTGGAATAACCTAGACAGCATTGCAATGATGCGATAATAAAACTTATATAAATATGTTTTCGTCTACCCACACCTCCAACTTAGGTCTCGTCACCGACCTGTGCCCCATGTAATATTCTCTGGATTTTGTAATACTTATAAAAACTGAAAATATTGCTCTAAAAGTAAAGTAACAACTATTGAAAGCACATAGAGAATTCGCCTAATGATTCTTGGCACAAATCGTCTGATTACTGATCTAGTTTGTTATATGTGCCTGTAATGTAAGAGAATTATGAGTTAAACATATCGCGCTTTATTCTGACTGATCTGTATTTTGTTGTAACATTTATTTCTTCCCATTTGACAAATAAATCTACTTATTGTGAGCAAACAGTTGTTTCCATGCTTATTTTCATTTTATGCACCAATCTGCTCAGTTTGAACAGACCTGAATAAACTAATGGTCATTAGACGTTACACATATACACTCTAAAACACTCAAGCATACAAAATCTGCCATAACTAACATACACCCTGATTGACAAGTTTGAATTCCAAAGTCAAGGTCATACATCGGTTATGTTTATGAAATTTAATCAGTTGTTTGGTAGTTTTAAAATTTTTATTTTATTTCATTACATGTCATTGTGATGATAATTTTGTCTTCTATATTTGATTTGTTTTAGTAATTCAATTCAGTTATGTTTACCTGATAAACAAGCCAGTAGTTTGATACATTGTATCTTTTGGTGACCTATATTCAGTTCCAGTATCAATTATGAAGCAAACAGCCTTTTAAAAAATAATTTCCAGGGTGGGAATCATTTAATTTTTATTAAGTCAATACTAGAATACGTTTATTTAAGGTTTGTAATGATTTTACGTTATTCGCTAGAAGGTGGTCACGTTACCTCATACGAGTATCTATTTTACGTCTTAATTTGTGGTGTAGTCGTTTTTTAGAAGAAATAGCCAGTTGGCTTTTAAACCTTTGAAGCTTAAAGGTTTTTTGGTGTGACCAGTTTGAGTTGAATTTTTATTTTCTGGAATTATTAATTGATTTTCCCTGGAAAATACTAGCGCTCATTATAATTCGTGGACAACTTCATTTATCAAAATTTATTCAGTAATTCAAAAACTGAAATATCAGTCGTTGTGATTCAACAAGTAACCGTTGACACGGCAACAATCTGAAGACACTAAGACGTTGTTCGCATTCCATCTTGGAATTTCGTCGGGATTCGAACTTTGATTCATTTAAAACAATCCATTGATATGACGTTTTGTTAAATTCTTAAATTAATTTTGGATTATTGTCTTAAACTTAATATCCTTTTCTTGTTTACTTTGTTTTTCTAATGAAATAAAATATTTCGTTGATTGTTACAAAGCATGTTGGCTTCACTCTTTTCATGTTACTTATGAACGATGCTAGATTCGTAACTCATTATTGACTTGTGTTGACTCAATCTGAGAACTTAGCGACAAACATTTCCCGTTTGAATCACGGATTAATGTTGTCTTCTAAAAATGCCATGAATCCATCTTTTGATTGATTTTATGCTTCCTCAAAATTTAAATCGTTTATTATGCCACATAAAACCTTATATTTCAGGGAAGAACACCTAGCAAAACTGTCTCGGATACAAATTGAAATATCAAATATTATGCACAAAATGTTTGAAAGACATGCAGATAAATTCAGAAAAAATATTTAAGCAAGTTCTGCTCTAAAGGGAGTTAGTTTTCAGACTTTGTAAATTTCTGTTATTTGTATAGGGGTCCTGGCCAGCAGAGTACCATATTGAGACTGAGGAGATACGGGATAAGGAGCGTTTCCTGGATCCAAATCACAGTCACTTTATCTTGATAGATGATGGGACTGAGCACGAGTATAAAACTGAACTCTCAATCAGGGCTAAACTAGAACGCAAAATATCTGAAATGCCTATTAAAAAAGGAGATGATAATGTCGGTTAGCATGATATTTCGCATCTTCACGTTTTTTTATTAATGTCCACTTATACGTAGTGATGCACATAATGCAACGGCATATCAGGGCTTTATTAATGATTATAATCGGACAATAATAATCATGATATGAAAACCATAAAAACTGTCTTGAATTTTAGTTTGTTTTGACCAATCATTAGTGACACTACCTTTAAAAGGAAAGTTCTAATTGGATGATTGTGGAAAAGCAATCTTAAACTCTAGTTCAGCGCATCATCATATGCAGTTCGATCTTCCGCCCATTATCTGCACATTTTACTACTACACTTTCTATATGAAGTTATGACAGATCATCATCATCATCATCATCATCATCATCATCATCATCATCGTCGTCGTCGTCATGCTCCTCCTCCTCCATATCATCATCATCTTCATCACCACCATTATCATCATCAATCCTCATCCATATCATCATCATCCATATCATCAACCTCATCCATATCATCAATCCTCATCCATATCATCCATCCTCATCCATATCATCCATCCTCATCCATATCATCCATATCATCAATCCTCATCCATATCATCCATATATTCAATCCTCATCCATATAATCAATCATCATCCATTTCATCCAAATCATCAATACTCATCTATATCATCAATTTTGATCCATATCATCCATATCATCAATCCTCATCCATATCATCCATATCATATATCTCATCCATCTCATCCATTCTCACCCATCATTATCCATTTTCATCCATATCATCCATATCATCGATCCTCATCCATCTCATCCATCCTCTTCAATCTCATCCATGTCATCCATCCTCATCCATATCATCCATCCTCATCCATATCATCAATCCTCATCCATATCATCAATCCTCATTCATATAATCCATATCATCAATCCTCATTCATATCATCCATATCATCCATCCTCATCCATATCATCCATCCTCATTCATATAACCAATCCTCATCCATATCATCCATGTCATCTATCTCATCCATCTCATCCATATCATCCATCTCATCCATCGTCATCCATCGTCACCCATCATCATCTATCCTCATCCATATCATCAATCCTCATTCATCCTTATCCATATCATCCATTATCATCCATCCTCTTCCATCTCATCCATGTCATCCATCCTCATTCATATTATCCATCCTCATCTATATCATCCATCTCATCCATCTCATCCATTATCTTCCATCTCATCCATATCATCCATCCTCATCCATATCATACACGCTCATCAATATCATCCATCCTCATCCATATCATCCATCCTCATCCATATCATCCATCCTCATCCATATCATCCATCCTCATCCATATCATCAATACTCTTCCATAATCCTCATCCATATCATCCATATCATCAATCCTCATCCATATCATCCATATCATCTTTCTCATCCATCTCATCCATATCATCCATCTCATCCATATCATCCATCCTCATCCATCCTTATCCATATCATCCATCTCATCTATCTCATACATATCATCCATCCTAATCCATCCTTATCCATATCATTCATCTCATCCATCGTCTTCCATCTCATCCATGTCATCCATACTCATCCATATCATCCATACTCATCCATATCATCCATCCTCATCCATCTCATCCATATCATCCATCCTCATCCATCCTTATCCATATCATCCATCTCATCCATGTCATCCATCCTCATCCATATCATCCATCCTCATGCATATCATAAACCCTCATCCATATCATCCATCCTCATCCATCCTTATCCATATCATCCATCTCATCGATGTCATCCATCCTCATCCATGTCATCCATCCTCATCCATATCTTCCATCCTCAAACATATCAACCACCCTCATCCATATCATCCGTCCTCATCTATCCTTATCCATATCATCCATCTCATCCATGTCATCCATCCTCATCCGTATCATCCATCCTCATCCATATCATCAACCCTCATCCATATCATCCATCCTGATCCATCCTTATCCATATCATCCATCTCATCGGTGTCCTCCATCCTCATCCATGTCATCCATCCTCATCCATATCATCCATCCTCATCCATATCAACCACCCTCATCCATATCATCCGTCCTCTTCCATCCTTATCCATATCATCCATCTCATCCATATCATCCATCTCATCCATCTCATCCATCCTCATCCATCCTCATCCATATCATCCATATCATCTATATAATCCATCTCATCCATATCATCCATCCTCATCCATCCTTATCCATATCATCCATCTCATCCATGTCATCCATCCTCATCCATGTCATCCATCCTCATCCATATCATCCATCCTCATCCATATCATCAACCCTCATCCATATCATCCATCCTCATCCATCCTTATCCATATCATCCATATCATCCATCTCATCCATCCTCATCCATCTCATCCATGTCATCCAAACTCATCCATATAATCCATCCACATCCATATCATCATCCATATCATCAATCCTCATCCATATCATCAGCCATACCATCAATCTCCATCATATCATTATCATCATCATCAATCCTTTTCCTCCTCCTCATCATCGACTTGTTCCAGTCCAATACACCTATCTTAATTTTCTCATGTGTATACCCCATCTAGAAAGTTTCGATTCTCTTCAAATTACAATAGGTTCCGCTAATAAACTAAAGATACAGACACAAAGACACTTAAATCTCACTGAAGAGTACTCTTAAAAGCCACCTATTTTGAAAAGAAGAACAGACTAAAAACCTTTGATTTATTCCTAAATTATTGTCAACCATGGTTTGGTTTTTCAATTTTCATGATGCTTGTTCTTGTAATCTTGTTGTATATTTTATTTTCGTGTTATCTAACATTTCAAAGCTCTTATGGTTTCTAAAAATCTGGCACAGCAATAAATCTATTATTATTATTATTATTATTATTATTATTATTATTATTATTATTATTATTATTATCATTGTTGTTGTTGTTGTCGTTGTTGTTGTTGCTGCTGCTGCTGTTATTATTCCTGGTTATTACCTCCTAATTTGGAACCTCACCGTACTATTATTAGGGTACGTCATGTTATAACATCTTACAAGTTATCAAGATAGAGTCAGAACTAAGACAGCCACAAAAATGCACCTGCCATGAACATAAAAATTATGAAGATGTCATGCTATTGTATTAATAAATATCTTATAGGCAAACTAATCATAATTCAAAGTGTCTAGGTGTGTTGACTCCATCAGTTAAATAATGTATTCTTATATTCCACCTATTTTGTAGTCTTGACGTTGCAATTGACTTACATATTTACACAGGCTGTCTTTGTACACTTATTGTGTTAAAGATTCGTCTATATTGGAATCTTACAGATCAAATAAATCTGAGAAGTGTAGTTTCGGGTGTGCCTACGGTACTACTGGTTCTAGAAGGAGGGCCAGGTACATTGGAAACAGTCGAAAACGCTCTCAAGGAAAATACACCAGTTGTAATTGTCAAGGTATATTCAAAGTTTGCTGATATTGCAATGTATATTTCTTCTTGCACCATATTGATTCAAATATGAGTACCCAGTTCACGATCTACCATAGCAGATGTTGTATCTATTTCAAATTTCAAGAAAACAGCATAGACTCTGATTTTCAAATAAATTAATTCTATAGGCAACCCAGTTCAACAAAGATTGCATCTGGGTACGGAATGAACGAGTGAAAATTATCTGCATGGTTGAATACATTATTGAAATATAAAAATAATATGGTTTTTATCATGAAATGGACTGGTTTATGAATCGTTATTAATTTCATCCTGAATATTATGTATTTTCAAATTGCTCCATCCAGTTTCATATCTGTCTTGGTTGTGATTCGAAAGGTAGATGCTTTTAAAGACATAACGCTACCCGCATTACTTAAGTGACTAAGAATAACTGAATCTAATTTTGATGGTATTTGGTTCATCGTTGCCAGAGAGACCACTTGACTAACTTACATATTTAGATAAATGTCGCATAGTTAAACTACCTAAGTAATTGGAAATTTTGTAACTTAGAGTTTATGTTAGATTAGCATACACATGAGCCATATGAGGATATCTTTGCTAAGGATAACTAACGTACTCATCGCCAGTGATAAAGGTGTTTTCTTACAAAATCGGATTTTGCATCACATACGCATGAAAAAAGCAAACACTACTGTCTTGGTAGATGGAATGGTTAAATTAGTAGCTGTATCTACTCGTAATCCTTTTTAAGGAAAGTTGTAGAAATAATCTACCATCAGGAATGCCACGATCTAAGAAGTCATATTTGTCTAAATTGACCATTATATATGTTTTACATTCTCTTAGCAATTCATATGCATAAATGTAATTTTCACAGCTCAAAAAAATCATTAAAATGTTTAGAAGATACACACATTTTAGAGAATTGTGTTTGTACATGATAACTTAAACCATAAATAAATGGATCTGCATTTGTTTTCTGTGAAGATTGCATTTCAATTTACGAATCATGTTATTAAAAATTAAATTAGTGTATGTGACATAGGTAAATTGTCTAGGTGTCTGCTTATTAGGGAAACATACAACCTTGTTGGTATATAATGTACGCTTATGATTTTGTGGTTTAACGCCATATTTTAGCACATGATATGTTATACATGGCAGTCTGCTTATATGATGGAGAAAGAAACTCTGAAGACACCACCGACCCACGGAAAGCTACTGGCATGCTTTTTCACATACCCCACATTAGTTTTCACTGATACTCAAATCCTTGCGTATTAAAATGAGTTGTCATTGGTCTGTACTGGCGAGTGCCTTAGATTGATCAACCCCATGTGACCATGGTAGACACGATAAGCACAACCAATTTTATTTTCACTTGTAAAACGGTTAATATGTTGCCGGGACAAAGCAAACAACTATGTAAAATAATCGTTAAGAATTTGTTCAAGTGGTGACAGTATAAACGTGCGTTATTTCACTAGTACGTTGGATTTAACGGAATTTAAATTTTGTGCCATTGATTTTATTTTAACACTGTGTGCTAAACAGGTTTATGGAATACTCAGCCTGTCATGTTGAAAATGTATTTCCTTTGAGATCAGGAATAACAATTGACTAATAATAATATTATATACCATTTACGCAATAGCAATTGGAGGAGCACACTAAAATCAGAAAAGCTTTGTGAATATTTGTAACATTTTCAGCAGTCCATTTTTCTATTTTACGTTGCTTCAGGACACGTTTCGTGTATGTTTACATGGGAGAACATGCATATTACGTTGAAAGTCAAGACATCTCTGAAAAGATAATGAAACATGGTCGATGCAAACTTGAAGACGAGAATGTACATAATTTTAATGTTTTGCATTTCAGGGCTCTGGAAGAGCAGCAGACATATTAGCATATGCCATAGAGTATGCAAGTGATGACGAAGATAATCAAGACGTTAAATTGTAAGCTTAGGAACGCAAAATCTTATTGCCAATGAATGTCATGATGTTTGCTTATTATTCAAATGAGGCATTTGGACCAAAGTGCCTTACTCGGGGACACAGCACACCGGCTGTCCCGGAAAAGAATTCTGATGCATACATCTGGTAGTGTGTTCAAATCTTAGGGCACTGACCTGTAGGTTTTCTTATATGGTGCAAAATCAGGATAGAAAGACACGTGAGAAAAAATGCATATTATATATTTCATATGTATATAATAAGTGCACAGACGACTTCTCACTTTTGTAAAAATATGTGAAAACGTTACATAAAGCCAATGCAATTATACAAACCGCATTGTTGTTTAACAAATAATGTAATTAACGATATCAGCATTATAACAAACAACTTTTCTGATTATTGTTTAATTTTAAATATCACAGTCCGAAGCATCGTATGTCAACATTGTTATTTCACGATGCTTACTTTAAGTTAATCTTACATTTAGTCTATGAACGTTTTCTGGAAACCAATTAATCAATATAAATTGGATCCAGTTTGTAAATAATAGCAAACAATAGTGATATAACCTATAGTGGATCTTTGTTAATTATTGTCTTGGTAGCAAATGTAATGTTTTCTGGAAAAATGTATGTAACGGCAAATGCATGCATATAACAGAGGCAATTATTATTTTCAATCAAGTGATACATTATTTTGCTATTCTGTAGAAAATAATTTAAACGGAAACGTATGTATTGAGCTTGTGATACATTATATTTGTAGAATGAATGAGGTCTTGGAAACTGAGATTCGCAAACAATTAAAGAACATGTTATGTCCAGAGGAAGAGATGGAGAAGATGGATGATATTATCAAGCTAATTAAACGGTGCCTTGCAAAATCCAATCTGATTTACATATGTAAATGGTACTCAGGCAGTGGCGACTTGGATATGGAAACGGCCATTCTAAAAGCATTGCTAAAAGGTATATTGTTTTAAAGTTGTATTGTAACTGTTCGCTTGCATTACCAGATAAATATATTTTGGTAGCTTTTTTCTGGTGGCAAATACATGATTGTTACCACTGTCACCATGTTTCAGTTTAGTGCTTAAGGCATATGACAGAACAGATTACGGGTAACTTAGGTAAGATCTGGAGCTTTGTAGAATTTGGTCATACATTTTGAAATCCTGTGAGGAGGAAATTTCATTGACCTGATTTTGTTTCATGCAATTGGGAACAATTTGTAAAAATTGAACATCTTTTTAAGTTTGAATATTACAATATGCACAAAGGGTTTTTAAATAAGTCTTTTGTCAGTAGCTAGTTGTATTTAATACATATTGCAGTCCACATCATTATGGATATTAGCACTTAAATCGTTTATTATTAGTGGATGCAGGTATACAATAATCAGCCTGATTTAACCTCACTATCCATTTAGTACTTGTAATTGTTAGTGCAGTAAACATTTCTTTAGAGACCACCATTTCTGCCAATAAAAGGCGATATATCAGGATATCTAGTTTATCATCCAAGCTTTGAGCAAAACACCCAATACCATTTAAGAGGCAAGTAGTTCCAAACTTACGAAACATAAGTTCATAGTTCTGGTTTAAAAATTTGAAATGGATTCATCTGAAACTATTTTGATATAGCAGTAAGGATAAAAAGATAAATCATGAAACAATTACATCTTTATTTCAAGATCGCAAGTACTGAATTGTAAAATAAAGAAAGTAACATTAATCTATCCTGTCTTCAGGTTCACTTCATTCACTCAATTACATGATTTTGTCATCTAGTTGGATGACTTGTCATTATTACAACAATATCAACGGCACGGATTGAGTTATTAATTGTCAATTGTAATAACGACTGTAACGATTTTGCTTACACTTTGAGTAAACACATATATGCATACCAAATTGACAGTTAAAATAAATTAATTAAATTTTTAAAGAAAGGATCTAACTAGCAGCACTAACGTGAATCGATGATAGCTTAATGTGTTGCAATCAATGACATATGAAACAAGTAATAAACCTTTAGGATGCGAATCAAATCCAGACAACGATTAACGTTTACTAGTACTGAAGACAACTTCGAGGCCCTCACTAATTATTTGCTTTTTTACGAACTCCATTGGGATTGTGCACATGTTCACAAAGAATAGAAAAAAATGCAAAGCTTTCAACTGACCGTGTATATAAGTGAATATACGCTTTGAAGAAGGAATGGTTAAATCTGATTGGGTATTTACATAACTTTGGTACTACAATGGCAGTTAGTGAAATGTACGTTTCCCTTTTTTGCAATTTTTATCACTACTAGTAGGACCTGTACAAAATATGAATCCGGTAACCAACCTATTTTTTTCTTAAACATGATTAACGATCAGTGATATTTGTTTATGTTTGTCTCGACTGTTCATATCAGAGACATTTAAGACAGTCTGCACTATGCAGACTCTCAAAAGCGACCAATATTTAGAACAGTTTAAGGCAAAGTCTGTGGTGTTTGTATTATAATTATAATCAATCTAGACAAATGTCAAATACTGAAGCCAAACCATCCTTTCCAACATAATCAATGAAATTTTAATTCTTTTCTGTTGCCTGAAATTACAACACTTGACATTTTTCAGGCTCGCACCTACATGCAGCCCTACCGTAAATGCACTTTAATTGAAAGAAGGTGTAAAAGTAATTTTGTGTGTACGCTAACATATTCAGTGAAGCGAGGGATGTGAGACACCAATCATTTCCTCAGGAAAACCTCAGACTTTAAGATTCTCATGTATGAAGGCATCATACAGAGATACCACTTAACTTCATTTATGAATTCTGATTAATAATCTATATTTTGTATGAAGACCAATATATAATGTATAATTCCTCTTGCAACATTTTATATTATTTATATTTAACACTAACTTGGGTAGAACGTATAATAACGACACATATATTATGTTGCAGCTTTGAAAATAGTTACTAAAATATTATTACCTGTTTGGGATGTAATGCCGTTTTGGTTGAATGCAAGTAAGATTTTTAACTGGTTTATTATAAGCTAAAATAAAATCAGAGAAAACAGCAGGGAAGAATACCGATGATGTTCTCATTAAGAAAGAATAACTATAGTAAGGCATGAAATATCCATTGCAGTCAGATTAGCGAACATGATACAAAATTACATAAATCAATTTCTATATTTTTAATATTCGTCTTCAGTTTCATTAGCCAGTAAGTAATTAGATTTGCAATGATTTCTAGTGCCTAAGGTCACTTATCTCTACTACTGGATTATTCTAAACTAATATTTGTTCCAATACCCCATGTAAGTTGCAAAACTCAGAATAGATGTTGGAATGAAATGATTACATTTCTAGTTATTATTAGCAAAATGTTATTGTTAGATTGGGGTATAAGAGTTTTATGGCTTGTTTTCACAGACGTCAATTTGTATATGCAATTTCCCACAATTCAACACTAGCGCACCTTGCTCTTCTATTTTGATTTTCTGACATCAAGTATCTTGAAGATAAGAAATCTGTTTTAATCGTCATTAAGAATATTTACTTCGTTGAACTTATCCGGAGTCAATACTTAAAATAAGTGCCATGTAGCACGAACGACAATATAAATCTGGATGTCCCTTAGCTTATATCGAAATTAGAGAATACTGAAATTGAACAGCAATCGCGCATGTTGATATGAAATCGAAATGCAGTTGTTTCTGACAAACACACAATATTGTGATTTAAAACATATATTGACCCTTAGATTGTCATCTGAAATAAGTATTTCTGGACGATGATCTTCGGTATAAAATATCAGTTTCGGAATAAAATTATATGTAGAAATACTTCTCTCTAAAGCATTTGCTTCTGTCCAGAACAGCTCACAAAACAATTGTAATTAGTACCATCAAATAGTGTATTTGTGTCTGGGATGACGTACGGAAAATAATGTTGCATGAAACCGAGAGCTGTTTATATATATATAGTTTAATATTCAGTGTATTAACATCAAACACGTGAAGAATGGAATATGACTTTGTGTCTAGTATCAAAACCGATTATTTTTTAAATGGTTTTAGAAATATGAAATTATATAGTAACAATAGAAGTGGACATGCTTAATGACGTCACTTGGACACAACGGACAAACTAAGTCTTGACTGAGTCTTCTACTTCCCTTCTCCAATTTCTATTGAACACCAAGAATTACATTGAAATGGTGAAGAAGATGGGTAGAGTGAAATGACTGCAATGCATAAAAGACATCAGCAAGTGAAGCTTGAGGGGCTGGCTTGTATGAAGTAGCTGAATGTATCGTCTACATTTACCACAATGTACTCACGTTCCTGGTAAATTTTGAAAATCAGGCCCGTGTTTGATGTGTCAAGAAGATGAATAACACAAATATATACTGTTCCACGTCATTCCGATTTTTAAGTTCCTCAGCCCTACACCAACAGCAAAAAAAAAGAGATGAACATCACTGTATCACTGTTTATAAATAATTTTTATGTTGGCTCTTAATTCATGATCAAAAGCATAATACAATGCAGAAATATGCTTTAAGTTTAAGGACAAATGTGCGCAAAAATATGTCTTCAAATACTCGATGTCCCCCTGTTGATTACCTAAATCATGGCGGAATCTGTCCAGCCGCATATTATGCTAATATTAACACTGTGGGGCTGGTCTTACCGGGATGGCAAGCGGTAAAATGTACATGTTGAATCCACCAGTAAACAAATTAGCGAGGTTCTTACTTAAATCCAAGGGGACTGCTTAAATCACCTCTATGTAATTTCAGATTATATTCCGTATCTTCGTCAAGGGCTCTGTAGTACTTGTGTGTGTATGCTATTTAGGGTCGGTGACAGCCATATTTTCAAGAAATCAGCTAGCAAAATCTCGAGTGAGAAGGAAACTGGCCTCAGATAGTGCTGACTATCGGCCTTTCTTTGTGTAAATCACAAAGTCATGTGAACGAAATTAAGAATGAATCCACAAAACAGAATACCTTGAAGAATTGAATAATTGAAACCCAAGCAATCCACCAAATGTAGTGCCGTTCACATTTTTACATATTTATTGGACGTATTAGTCTGAAGTAAAATCACTATAGTACAATAGCCATTGTTGCTCATGCATGAAGATATAGGCTATAATCATTTTGTAAATACACAAAGAGCGGACCAAAAACATTTATGAAAGCTAACGAATTTAAAACATTGTTATCTCAGCAAAATCTTATCGAAGGACTGCGCAAGATTTGAATGGAAATATAATATTATGCATCATTACAGCCGTATTTTTCTTCAAACAGCCGTATTTTTCTTCAAACAGCCGTATTTTTCTCAAACAGCCGTATTTTTCTTCAAACAGCCGTATTTTTCTTCAAACAGCCGTATTTTCTTCAAACAGCCGTATTTTTCTTCAAACAGCCGTATTTTTCTTTAAACAGCCGTATTTTTCTTCAAACAGCCGTATTTTTCTTCAAACAGCCGTATTTTTCTTCACTAGATTGATAGCAGATTGTAAAATATCCATCTAAAAGTTACGTTTTTATATGTTGTTTCAAATATTTATCTTTAAGAATCATTTTGTGTGTATTATACTTCTAGGGTCTTATAAATGCGCTATAATATGCACAACTAAAGTTGTATACATGACCGAAGCATCCTTTATTCGTTATCTCAAGCTAAACATCTTGAATTTTAAAATTAACATGTCGGTTATTTCTTACGTGACGAATTTAAATGTCTTTCGCAGTGGGTCTACAAGCTAACACAACACCAAAATGTATTATTACAATGTTTCCTGGCTTGCTTTGATGGAAAGCCAGCACATTGATTTTTTTTGGTGTCTACATAAGTGTCAGTCTATATCCATATGTCCAAATATCCACACCCTCGATCTCAGTGCCAAAGTCTGTAATATTGTCAGTGTTTCGATTACATTCAGAGTCATATTGGATACTTCATGCTGATTCTGTATAAGAATAACTGACTAAACTCTCATGGACAGGATTAACATGCATCATTATGTTAAAGTTCCATATGCGTTACAACTAAGCACATTTCCATGTGTAAACGCTACAGATTTATGTATGGATCTGTACATTGTTAATGGGATATTACCTTCACGTCTACTTCTAATTATATTGGGATCAGTAAATATCATTAGTTGTGGTATATCCATTATTAGAGAAATCTCGAATCTTATGTGAATCTGGACACGACTAAATTAGAAGAAAAAAATAAAGATACGTGAATTGACCAAATTATATTGAGAAGAAATCGTACTGCATCTGGTTATATTGAAAGAAAATATAACGAAAAGACTCTACTTGCGAAACAACCCTTTCTAGAACCAGATCGCATTATCTCATCTTGAGCGTTTTAAGCAACCACACAGCTGGAAAGATGATATGGGCTTTTCGGTTTATTCTGATCGAGATATACAAACACATCGGATCCATCATAGATTTTGGTATGCACAGGAAGTAGAGCCAATATTACGACCGGTAAATTATTCCAGATGATTCCGGGTTGTTAGCAGTCTCTACGGGGAGACACAATTGGCTATATATATATATATATATATATATATATATATATATATATATATATATATATATATATATATATATATATATATATATATATATATATATATGTGTGTGTGTGTGTGTGTGTGTGTGTGTGTGCAAGAAACGGACGACGTAGCAGATAACAAATACATATTTGCAATAAACTGACAGACGCGCATATATATATATATATATATATATATATATATATATATATATATATATATATATATATATATATATATATATATATATATATATATATATATTATCCAGTTGGAAATTATTTTGACTCCTCTTGTTTTTGGGGATTAGAGGCTGTGGTGTATATAAAACAAAATAACACTACTTTGCCAAACAACATATGAACGCTATCAAATGAAAAGATAGCAAACTCACCAAAATAGTACAATACCCGCTAAAACATGAAAGCAAAAAATCACCGTGAAATGGACCTAAACAAAAATGCTATTCTAGATCTGGATAAATAGCAAGGTATTATTCTCAAATAAACCAATATCAAGCAAATATACTGAACATAGTCAAGCAAAAATAAATTATGCTCGACAATACCAGCTGATTATACATGATACTGGACATGGTTGATAATTAAAAATCATAATCTGCCTTGACAGGGATTAAACGTTATACTGGACATGGTTGATAATTAGAAATTTTAATCTGCCTGGCCAGCTGATTAGACATGATACTGGACATGGTTGATAATTAGAAATTTTAATCTGCCTGGCCAGCTGATAAGAAGTCATAGTGAATCTAAGTCGTTTTGAACCTAGCCAAAGTAAGAAGAAATCATATAGTAAATAAAATATCACACTGGGCCTGGTCAGATAAGACACTAGAATTCTAACCATAATGATGCATGCTTAAATAGTCTCACAGAAATGTATCTTATTTATCGAGGTTCTCATCTTACCAAGTATCTACCAACATATACGTGTATAGAGGGAATGTATTTTTTATGAGCTACACAGGGAAAGATTACATCATCTCTTGCAGAGAAATTTATATTTGTTCTTATTATGATACAAATAATTGCTGACTGTTCTTTCTGTCTTCCTCCTATCCACATCAGAAGGGATTAGGTAAACAAGTTTGTTTCTATAATATTAACATGCATATATGCACTGTCTGACCTGTCTATTTTGATTGCCTTTAGCTAACAAGAATCAGGTGATAGATCATCTGGGATTAGCTTTAACCTGGGGCAAGATTGAGATAGCCAGGAATGATTTACTCATTGAGGACACAGAATGGCCGGTTAGTCTCCAAAGCAATATTTTCAGATATTTTATGAACTGCTTATAAAGTAGCCATTAACTAATATTCATATAGCCCACTGTATCTTCCCTTTACGCCAATCCCACTCCAGGTAATCAATATAATGCATATAAAATCCATTATATGACAATCTGAATATAATATATCATAAAAGATAAATTTTATATTGAATTTCATAAAGTCAGGTAATGTATCTGTACTATAAATGTGTGTAAGTAGCTCGATAACAATACTGCGTTTTTAGATATACATTGCTTTTACGCTCCTGTTTCTTCAAGTTCTTGATTTTGCCAAGCTGTCACAAATTAAAGATTTCTCTAATTTAATACTAAGCTAAGAAAAATCTTATTTATTGCGGAACACAAAGTTCAAGTGATTATAGTTTTCTTAATTTTAGACTGATTATCAAAATGTATTCTAATATCAAATACCTTCCCACTGACCAAGTTAAAAATAAACGTTTGTGATTGATATGCAACATATACTTAGGTTACTATATTGAATTATGCCATTCATCATTTTTATAAATTTATTCAATTGGTAAACTAGTTATCACAGCAGAGTTTTATATACTGCTACCTTATGCTTAGTTTTACATGTACTTCAGTCCAATCTGATCCATCAAACTGTAGTAAGATAATAAAGGCACTTTGATGACTGAGTTCCCTTTGTTCTCAAGTTCCACAAACGTTTAGTGCAGCAAACATTGACACGAAACATTATGTCTTTCCAGCAAGAGTAATTCGGATAAATATAATTTGTGCAATATATGGTTCATTTTCAGAATATAAATTTATGATAATTTTTATTTTATATGGTCTCCTCAGACTGATAAGTTAGAAGACATCATGCTATTAGCCATTGTGATGAATAGTGTGGATTTTGTGGAGCTATTTTTAGAAGCTAAACTCATCGATCTCAAGGAGTTCCTGACAATCAAAAGACTGCTGCTCTTATACAATAATGTAAGTATTACAGCACATTATTTATAAACTGCTCTACACACTGTGCAGGACATCATTCTTTTCTTACTGTAATGTCGTTGCCTTTATCAGCATTTGTTCTTTTTTGATGTGAGAATTATTATGAACAAATATTGAGTAATGAAACTTGGGGTTGTCATTGAGTAAGGAAATTAGGACTGTTCCTTTAGCTTAGGATCTATGTGCATAGCTGTTAAAGCTGTCTAGCTGCTGACCTATATATATATATATATATATATATATATATATATATATATATATATATATATATATATATATATATATATTGTAATACAAACTAGCTTGGATATAAGTATATTGGTAAATAGTGTTCTACATACAGTAGAATCTAAATTAACAATGAACATATTTGTAACCGTTACCGAATATACTGCTAATATGGGAACCAAATTTCCATTTTGTATATGAACAAATATTTTCAGAATGCATTCTGTATTGTATATTTTTAAATGTTCCACGTGGAAGATTATAGAGTTGCAATGAAAATAACCGTGACAAATACCTACACAATTTGATTCACAGTTTAATTAATGCTTCCATTTCTGATGTATGGCAACACTTGTATACAATCTTTTTCCGTTGACCATGTATCTGCACAACACATGTATGTTTTGTTTTCACAAAAGATTCAAGACAACAATTTCACTTCATTTGTTTTCATAGCCATCCCAGACAAGACAAAAACTATTCTTAGATAGTTTATTCAGAGATACAGGGCAGGAAAAGGATAAAGATGTAAGTAATGCAATTGTGTTTTTGTTTTTTGTTTATGCTTTTTTTTGATAATATTGAAAGAATGAATGGCAAATAATGAAATCAGAATTAATAAAACACATGAATGCAAACATAGAAGAATCATGACATACGTATTTTATTTAATGTGCGCTCTCCACTTCCCATTTCAGTATGTTTGTCTGCATGTCTCTATTTCAATGTCTGTCTGTATCTCTTTCTGTCTCTCCCTCTCCAAATATATTTGCTTTAGATACTGAGTTGAATTGTGTAACGGGACTGTATTGTAATCTTGTATGTTAACAATAAAATCTATATCATAAGTGAAACAACAGAAAGTCGAACTGGATATATCTAACCAGCACTGCCACCGCGGACGACATATTCATTTTATATGAGTTTGAAGACGGAAAGCACTCTGGTTCAGAAGAACGATAAGAAGGCCAGAATTTACTCCATATTGTTTCTAATGCCAATGCAAGTGACACAATTAGGCCACTGATGGATATAAGCTCTCTTATAGGAACCATATTTCAGATTGATCTAAAATATTATCTAGGTCATTCAAGCAGTATATTTAACTAACAATTCAATTTAGAGTTCCATTATATGCACCTCCGTTTATCAATCCAAAAACTTTGCAGAGAATTCTAAATTGTCACTTTCATGGATATGATTTACCTATTAAGAGACAAGGTCACATGTTCAGTGCTATGATCCTCTATGCATTTTGCAGTATAATCAGATTTATTCTAAATATTGGCATCATATCATTTGTGTCACGTCTGCCGTGCCATGGATTCCTTTTTACTTAATGCACATTTAAAATTTCCAAACGAAGCCGTTTTCCTTCTTGTGGACTGAGTTAAAAACATATTTAACAGGGACTTGCCTCAATAATCATCGGATCAGTGTCGACAATTCTCTCAAACAACCTGTCCAGAAATATCTTTACCTATCTGGTAGTTTCAATATGACTTAGTCTCGGCATCTTGTGTCATCCAGATATGGAACCATTGAAAATGGGTCTCATATCCTAGTCGATTAAAAGATACACACGGAATGAAAGAATTACAGTTACTGGATATACTTGGTAACACCTCAGCCAATGTGTTAACAACTGGACTATGGTGTGCAAAAAACCGACAACTAAAGAAATGTTGCTATTAATCACTAAGTTGTTAAATATTGTCAATATTCTCATTCAAGAAAGCACGTGATGCAACGTTCATTCATTACCACTTATCTATTTGAATTATATAGATTCAATCAAATTAATATATTCTGCTTTGTGATCTTGAACAAAACAAATTAACCTCGCGGACTATAGTAAAGTAGTACTCAAAGGTCTTATCCGTTAACACTAGATATGTGTATATACTACATGATGCAGAAATAGGACAAAGAGCAAATAAAATAAAACTCACACAATAATATAGGGCGGCTTAACATAACTATATTCATAAAGTCAGCCATGATTAATGTTCCAGGAAAAGGAAGAAAAACGTATGTCTATATCAAATGGTTGTTCGATTCTAATGCATATTAGTACTAAGTGATTTTTGTATCTCGGACACTGTCATGTCTTGTGTGAATTGAAATTAGTAGTAGTATTTATGGCGCTTGTTAAAGAATAAATGCATTCCAATTCCATATCAGTCTTTAGGAATCTATTATCAGAACCTGTGGATGCAATCTGAGAAAGGGTTATGCATTTTAAGTTATTGATTGTAATTAGAAAGGAATCATTGATATTTGCAGGCAAACAATATCATTATGGAGGACTTATTCAAACACACACTGGATTGTAACAGTTTTAAAAATCAACATAATAAAGCCTGTAGGTGCAAGAAAATATTCAATAGTATTCTAACATTAATTATTCAACACTAACAAATTCTATCCTCTGGAACCTGTTAAGGACATAAATGACTTTTTGGAATTTAATTGAATATTTGAATTGTTATTATGATACGTAGTTTAAGACCTTAGTATTTGCAAATAAATTATTTCTTTGAACACAGACACACACACACATATATCTATATATATATATATATATATATATATATATATATATATATATATATATATATATATATATATATATATATGCAAATGTAGAAAATAAAATTCTATGCTAAACATCCTTGTTTGCTAGGTGTCTCCAGTTTCTCGTAGTGTATGTTCGATCATGTTCCCATTTAGAAATTTAAAAACACACATACATTAGCATGGTCTAAATGTATATATATATATATATATATATATATATATATATATATATATATATATATATATATATATCTATATATATATATATATATATATATATATATATATATATATATATATATTTATATCTATCTCTATATCTTTCTCTCTCTCTCTCTCTCTCTCTCTCTATATATATATATATATATATATATATATATATATATATATATATATATATATATATATATATATATATATATATATATATATATATGTGTGTGTGTGTGTGTGTGTGTTTCATGATATTAGTCTAGAAAGCTTCTGTATATAATTTGAAAAAACATCATCGATGTCATAGCAAATGGAAGTAGTGATATTCGAGAGCAACACATATCTTCTGAAAGTCGTTATTGCTTGAATGTAATTATACGATTTATATAACACTAGAATCGTTATGCAGGTCAAGTTGTATACTGTAATTATATATTTTTAAGCAGAGCAATAAGACAATTACACTGAAGATGGTAGGAAAGCTGATGACATATTTACTTGGTGATTACTACGACTCACATTACATCTCTGAAGAAAAGTATGCCAATGCAAAGTTGAACCTGGGTATAAAAAAGTGCAGTAGGTGTAAGAAACTGGTTGAAAACAGTTTGGCTAACGTATCCAGAGAACCAACTCCATCAGAAGCAAGTACGTACTGTTTATTGTCTTTACTTTAGCTTAGGAAAGTTAAAAGGTGAGATCTGTATATAGGAGTGGGAGTGAGATAAATGCACTTTTCATGTATGGATTGATGTCTTAGCCTGCGATGAATATACATATATGCACGCTTAAGTGCTTATAGGCATTATAAGACATGGCTTAAGGACAGGGCACAAAGTCACCACAGATTACGTATTTGTTGGCTGAACAGAGATGATAGCCGGCAAATGTAATTTAAGATGAAATCCCTGCGATGCTTCTTGAAATAAAATGAATAGATCTAGTCACATTAGGTTGTATGTGATGATACCTATTAAATTCAGTACATAATCAGCCTCATGATTCCTCGTGTTCTTTATAGGAAATCATATGCTGATCCACACTAGCTAGTAATATGCAACCACTAGATTGTGATTGGATTTACTCAGTATTGACATCCAAATATGAGATAAATGATTTACTATTTTAAAAACCAGTCTACCTCTCATTGTAATTGTAACAAAATTCCACAGCACTGATTGTTATTAAAGTAACAAGTCGATACACGAGCCCCATCCGCATCTCTTGGTCCTGAGTACCATCCTACAATATTTTTGCGTGTCAGCAAATATTAATCAATGTCCTATTGTTTAAGTGATGCACTCGAATTACAATAGTAGAAACACAAACTAATGATAAAACAAGACAACAGACGATGATTAGCTCTATGAAAAAATATTTACTGGATATATTGTTATATGTGCTTATGACAGTAATTCGTTTCCTTTGTGCTTTTGTATTACATCGAAGTTCAAACATCCAGTGTTGCTTCAAAACTAAAGTTCAGCCATTTGAGCCAATAACTTGGTGCATGAATATATGAATATATTTGTGCATTGCATATTTAGAATTTTATTTAGAATTTTGCCGGTAACAATGTACAATGTAACTCTCAAGAACTTATTTTGGTTTTGGTTTTGTTTTTTGATGTTTACGTACGCTTTATGCCCTGAACAGAAGATCAAACCTGGAACAAATTGGTTGCACGTTGTTCCAGATTGATCAACTTTTTCAAACTTGGGGTGAGGGTGGAGGATGTGCCAACATATTCGCAATCTCAGATGCAACTTCTATTGTATTGTCTATATTATTTGTTTCCCCTCTGTGATAGTAGAGGGCTCATATTGTGTTGCTACCTTCCACCGAACAATTGTTGGTCTAGTTGTCCTTCCATCCATTCCATGCATTTTCACTTAGGTTTATCATAATAATATAAATCTTAACGTATAATATTTAAGTAACAATTAGCGACATGAAATAATTACAATTCAAAACCACCCACATTACCATGCCCGCATAAGTGTATGGCGCTTGGGTTTGCATAGGTTTATGTGGGTAAAGTGCTCATCATTGCTGATCATTCCTCTTTTGGTCAAATAATGATGAGATATACACATTTTTAAATCTTTACAAATCAAGCTTTTTATCTCCATTAATGCTATTAAACGGATAGGGTTTCTTCATTGAAGCTGTTTTGTTTTACTGGGAATATGGTTTGTTAAGGTTGCAGATGGGGAAATTCGTCGCATTTGATCTAGATCCAATATACAAGAGCTTATCTTAAACTTATAAAGATATTCAAACTATTTAAATATTTTGTGTAAAAAATGTAAAACCGTACAACAATATTTTTAGCTAATAATAGTGCGTCAAAACTCGATGTATACAGATGACCTTTAGTCATGCCAAACTATTTGTACCGCACTGTTCTTACCATTTAAAATACTGATTAGTTAACAAATGATGTGTTATACATAATTGTAAAGTTTTAAAGTTTCCAGGTTTCTTTATATCCATAAATGATCGAAAAAAACCTAGGGATTTTCAGGTGAAAAGTTATTTTTAATTATTAAATTTGTTATAGAGATTTTTGTGAAAGTTTACCTAGTGTAATATATCTTATTTGAGTTGAGCCGGACATATAAAGGCATATATTAAAGGTTTAGCTGGAACTAAATTCTGCTAAAATATGTTTTGTACAAAGGTTGCTGTGCAAAAACGTTCCAAAGTGAAACATTGTTATATGCTTGTAATCTGCGGCTGCATTTCATACATGTGTCACGTTTAAGTCCAAAGAATGCAATTCCTATGAATGACATCTAGGTCTGGAAGGCTTAAATGCAATAACTGTTTTCATATTGCACTACTGAACCATTAAAAATAGTAATTAAAACTATCAGATATTTGGAACATTGAATATATTTCATTTTTTTAAGATAACGATTCCACGAAACAAACATGCGATTTTGATAATCCACAGCGAGAGCTTTTCATATGGTCAGTGCTCAACAACCAACGAGAGATGGCAGAATTCTTTTGGCAGGATGGAAAGGTAATTAGCGTGAGCAAATAGGCTGATAAAGCTGTCACTACTTGTATACATTGATATATACTTTGCTGATAGTCATAATAGCACTATAGATGTGCTATTTGGGTCATTTGGGTAATACAGTTTGATATTTCCCAGCATGGCAATTACAATAAACTATTAAAACCTATGTCCATGATCAGTTAAGTCGTTTTCAGCTTCTCTTTCCTATAAGTATGAACTAAATGACACCTTTATATTTTGTTTTACTATCATTTTCTAGGCCACTCACATAAATACTTTTGCATTCTTGTTTCCTTGTATAGACCGACAGCATGCAATCATGTTAGTTTCTCCACTTACACAGAAGAGAGAGTGTTTCATGTAGAGCAAAAATATGTACTGCCTTGCTATAACACAGCGGTCTTATTTAGAATGACAAATGGAATGTTTTTGTTTGCATTCTGTTATTAATTTCGACTCATCTATTAAAATACTGACATCTGGGTGATCTAAGTTCAGTACAAATCGAAATATGGTGCAAAGGTTCAGAATATTTTCAAAATCATCTTTTAATGATAAGTTACTTGCTTTATTCCAATTAAATGACAGGTGTAATTCTGAAGAAATCATTGAAGTAATTTTTAATTGATCTCAGAAATTTCTCTCTACCACAGAATTTTTGTCTAGTCTTGCATAAACCCCTCTTTAATATGATTTATTTCTCCAGAAATCTGAAAACCCTGACTTCCGAATACCGATCTGAATTTTGATGTCATTTTTATTGTACCATTTAAAGGCAGTCCACAACCTATATCAACTCAGTTCTTTTTTGGAAGTCTAATGAATTCATGATTAATTAATGTCCTCATTATCCAATTGTAATTAATGATATTCATTTGAATACACTGCTCACGCAATATTTGAAATAAGTTGTTTTTGCTTTGACGCTTACTAATTCAATGTATATTTACACCTAACCAACCTACCTGCAGCAGCATTTTAAATCATGGCAGATATGTGACGTAACTAACTACAATATAGACAAGACATAATGCCAATCACTCTAAACGAAATAGCTCTTGTTCGACTTCCACTGAACATAATACTTATCATTTTCATTTCCAATAATCAGATTTTGAGATATATATCGGTGACTTCAACTCATCAGGCATGTGCGTAATCAAATAAACAATCGTCACTAAAACTTTATCTTCACATGTTACAAGTGCATAATTATTTAGTCTATTCAAATCATATATTGCATTATTATTGTTGTTATATTAGAAACATAGATAATATACTGCATTAGGTCACATTTAGTGTCTTTATGTTAAGATGATTATTTGTATGGATTTGTTAACTGCGTTAATTTTCCTCCATTCAATATAATATTATAGCTTGCTTTTCATAAAAGAAACATTAGTAGGAAAAAGACGTAAATAAACAATGCGCCTGTATTGTGTTGTAATGTATTTTAGTTACCAAAGCTCCTTAGACCCACAAATGAATGAAACCTGAGTGCTCCAAAATTAAATATAGTATATACAGGTGCTCAAAGCTCTTTGGTGCGTTATGGTAAAGAGACATTTTCATTGATATATTACAAAAAGAAAAATAACACAACGTACCTTGCCTAAAACAAATGACATTATATTGTCCATGCTGATTCATAGGCAAGGATAGCATCTGCGATTTGTTTGTCAATAGCTGAATACCGTAGTCACAAATTAATATCATTTTGATTCAAATGCTGAGTGTAGCAAACTCTCTTATATTGACATCCCTTTGCTGCACGCTTTATAAAACCAGCGGATTATCCTATTAGTGCACATTTATTCTATATAAATTTTCCAATCATCCAGATTTCATATTTTGATTAAATATATAATATGCTATTTTGCTTACTAGCGTGGTGTGTTGCTGAGAAATATTTTGTACTCAAGTTGCTTCACATTTAAATACCCTTCATGATCGCGTTACTATGCTGTTACCCACAAATCGTCCAGAACCAATTGATCCAGATAATATAAAAAGATAATATAAAAATGAAATTGTGTTTCCTTGTTCAGTTGATTAATACGCCAGAGCAACAGAAGTAGCAGTTGAATTGAGAATTGACTTTGGCATCAGAATTGGTGAAACGCCAACCAGAGTTCATTGTAATATCATATATAAATGATTTCGTGGATGAAGCTTGCATGTATCAATGATCCAATTCAATTTGTACATTCAGTATCTATCACGCGACAAATAATTCAACAAGCAAAGTTTAAGACCTTTTTGTGGTACATTCGTTATTTGTATACACATCGATTCCTCTAGGGAGATACAAAATCTTGTATAACATCACCTTGGTTGACTTAATAAATGTCTATTTTAACTATGATGCTTTCTCTTAGGAGAGGCAAAACATTTTATCAGGCTTTTTTTGAATGAAGAATAGGTGGATACATACGAAATAAAGCTTTGTATATCCATTATATATCAATTTGTAACATTGATGCTCTTTACAGAATGCTATAGCAGCAGCACTAGTAGCACATGCATTATTGTTTGCCATGTCACGACGAACTCACAGCAAGGAGTTAATTGAGCAATATACATCCAATGCCAAGTAAGATTATTCACATTAATCCAGTTGTCACCTGAGTAAAGTTTATGTGAGCTTAATGTGTGGTCTTGTGCTTTACCAGGAATTCGTGTCCATATTGTTTACAATTAGCATTTTTCAAACTACTGATCCAATCTAAATCAAACTTTGTAGGATTATTTATCAGGACCAGCCATGGCAGCAAGCTGTTTACTGTTAGTATATTCTGTAAAACCATCACACAAACATTGATACGTGTTTGTGAACTGTTGCTCGTGACATTTTGTCTGCCCCATTCTAAAGATATTGTCAAATCAGCTTACCAAAGCAACCAGATGAAAACTACGTTCATTTTTATTTATTCTCTGAATCCACCGACCTAGCATTCCTCAGTCTTTGAAAGGTTGATCATTTGCATATGTATTATTACTAAAAATATATTTGTACAAATTATTACTCAACTTACAACACACTGGGAAAAGTGTTTTAAAACACATACTTTGAACATGCTCCTAAGGTATGTTTTATTAATGTTAGTTGCGTTCATTGGCTCCCTTTCAGATATTTGATTTTTTTAGTAATAGGAACAAATCACATTTTGAAAAATGCTACAATTCTGTTCATCTGATTCCAAATCAGTTTAGATTATTGTTTGTTAATACCCTTTATTGGTTTCACGAGCCAATCTTTGTTTTCGATATCGATCATATGCATTGTTATTTTGTAAAATCAGTGTCAAAATTACTTAACCATATTTGATTAATTTTTGTCAGGAACATGTTCTGTAAATTTCATTTTTTTTAGCTTTTGTACTACCTCAATCCGCTTCTTTGCAACTATGCAAAAACGTAGTTCCATATATCCATTTTATCTCTAAAGCAATATAGCAGCTTCAAACAAACATTTTGGGAATATTCTTCACATTTTCTATTAAACTTCTGTTGGGTGTTCTTTGGTAGCTACCAAAGAAATTATCTGATTTCCATATTTACCAGGTGGATATGTAATTTTGTTAATTTATGTTTATATCACTTTTATAACTAGTCATTCATTGTAATCAAGATTTGACATAATGTATTCGGCGGTTTCCCTCTCAACCACGGGGCTTCTATAACACACATGCTAAAATAATTAAATGAAAACAAATTGGCACTTCTATCAATATATTTTGTTAAATTAAATGAAATGCATATTCATTAGACCACCAACCCAGTTTTATCAAAATCTGTAGATACTTTGCTTATGACATGAGCAACCAAACTGGTCTTTTATGTAGCCTCATTAACAATCCTTATGTTTCGTTAGCAAAAGTAACAAAATAGTTCTTATTTCTTTTTTACACATCGTGGTAGATTTAAATGCACGTTTGTAGAAATATGTCTGAATACCGTTCTAGTATGATTTAACTCTCCAGCAGCATAGTAGGCAGATGATATTTGATTTTTATCCACATTTATATTGCAAATAAGTGTTGTATTATATTTGTAGACTAGTGCAAATTAAATGCATTATCCTTTTTATCATTACCGTAAAAGTGACCGCTGTCGCAACGAGTTTAACTTAACTGTCCTCATTTTTCTACATATAACCATGCATCTGCCCTTTTTGGAAGACACCTAACTTTACAATATTGAATAAGGCCAAGGTCACACCTGCCGCTTATAAAACTGTCACCTTTGCAACTAATTAGGTGCGATAGATATCAGATTTGTATGTTAGAAGTCACGACATGCTTCTTTCAAGATTACCAGCTTTTTCACATTAAGGACAATAAAAAAATAAACAGTTGTGAGGTTCATAGTCAATGGTCATGGTTCAAGGATCAGTTTGTTTGATATGTTTTGGAAAGAACCCTATAGTGGGGTTTCATCAATAGGTTGACACAACTTTTGCTCATACGTTTAGTAAAATTATTGATATAAGAAAATTAGTTTCATACTTGGAAATCATTGCTGCTCTATTCGTTCTGAAACGAGTAGTGATAAGTTTGTCTCCATCACTGTATGCAATGACTGACCTTATTTGGCAATACCCAACATATGTCAGAGTCCTGTCTCTCGTTTTTTCATCTCTAATTGTGTCAGTCTCTTTCTCTTTGTTAATAATATTTTTCTGCGCACCGTGTACATCATAAAATATACATTATATTCAATCATGTTGGAACTGTAACACATCTCAAGTATATATTTGTATTCTAGTGAAAGATCCGAATGTAAGTTACGATAATTTGCTTTTAGTTTTGGCGAATAAAATTTGTTTAGACCAATGTCAAAAGTGTAAAGATAAGAGTCTCAGTGTTCAACATTCCCAGCTTCATTGATGAATTATTTTATAATATGAGTTAAATTTAAGATTGTTTGGAGATGAAATGTGTATTTAGATCGGAACACAATGCGCATATGTGGTATCTAGATAAATTCAGTACAACTTGGCTTATCTACATATTACACATCCACATTATTGACTATTTCAAAATGTGTTGATCGGTCCTCAACTTGCAGGTTTTAATTATTTTAACTCTTGCATCTCACTAATCTGACGTAAAGATATGGACAATCTTCAGATCGTTAGAAGCAATAATACAGATTTCCATCCGTATTTAGGTTACAACTTCTGATCATAATAGGAGAATGTTTTGCGACCTCACAAATTAAACCTAACGATTCTTGAATTAAGTCTTTAACATCAACAACAGGAAACAAACACTATCTTCCCAATATTTTCCTGTATCAAAGAAATATGACCAAATCTTATTTGATCAAACCTTTCCTAATCCCCTTTATTTCACGATGATGGCAAAAAATGTAATTTGTTGGATGTCTAATGCATATATCCCTTCGTACATAACCCATACATAACTTTTGACTCTTGATCAGACTTGATAGATTTGGTAAGGCTACAATTGTAAGAAAGGTTTTAAAAGTTTTTACTATTTAGTGCTAAAAGTACACCTCAAGGGAATTACCTCTGGAAATCTCGTGGAAGCACAAACAATTGTCACACATTTTTGGTTACATGATGAGGACATTGGTAATAGGCCACCTACAATCAACTAAACGGTTCGTCAAATTTCGGAATATGATACAAATGAGCCTTAGATATCTACTGATTAAGTTTTCCTGCCATTTAACTAGTGTGAAGATAGTTACAGAATATGCAGAACTTACAAATGTTATTTTTAATTTTCGGCCAACAAACGGGTCTACAATCTTCTTATCGGCTCTTAAATAACGAGCCAAGTATAAATGTGGGCTAAGTTAATAATAATCTCTTAGTATTGCTTCGGACAACAGTTTGATTGCTCACTGACGGTTCGTCACAAACAGTTACTCAGGTGGTTTCCATATTCGTGTTACGTAATGTTTTCTTTTCTAAATATCAGACTTTAGGTACGCTAATAACTGTCAGCGAAAATGGAAGATCCCATGATCTTGTTCGATAACAAGTGATTTATTTTAATCACTCTCAATAGAATAAAGAGAAAGAGTAAGTAGATGATGCAAGGAACAAAATTAGTTAATGCACAATTGCTTCCAATAATTGTGTCAGCTAAGTGAATATTGTTCACAATCTGAAGAGTACCACAAAACCAGGGTATGTATCAGGGATTGTAAGTAATTGTAATCAACAGTTAGATACAAACAAGACTTGGCAGTGGTAGGTGGGTTACCTACAACATTATCTCACTCTAAGTCTTTGTAATAGCTGAATACCCTTACTGGGTAAAGAAATTACTCTCCTTGGGACTCAGTATGACGAGAAATGACACAGAGGAGAGGAACATTAACAAAGCCCCACTCTAGTTAATGAATAAGACCACTTAAACTCTCTCACTAGAAGAAGAAACCTCAGACAAAAGCAAGGCACTGGATAATAGATGGCTTAGATAAGCTCATTGATCTATTATGTTGTTAATACTATGGCTTTGTAGAATTATAAGTAATATGGAGCCCGTCGATATCAATCGTATTTATTGCCCATAATAAAGACAGACATTGCCTTGTTTATATTGCTTTTAATACATGATCATAACCTTGACCTCTATGAAGTAAGGACATTTTGTAATAGCTGTGACTTTATTCTGCAACATTTCAATTTTCAGCAATGCTAAATAGTATGCCCTCTCTAGAACGCGGCGTAAAAAGAAATAAGGATTTATCATCGGTCTTGTCAGAAATTTCATTCTGAATGTTATTCCATTCTCAAGTTTGGAGGTGTCTGCGGTTATTGTAGTTTTGATCAAACTTGCTGGATTAACATATACTAACAAATAGTTGTAATGTTTATCTTGCAAATCCGAAATGGGTTTATCCAGTTTCATTTTTATAATTCCTAAATCATTGTTGAAGTGTAGTCTTCATAAATTTTGCGAATGAAGATAACTTTTAATTAACAATGTCCAGCACTCTCTTGGCTATTCAAGCTTACTTAATTTTTTATAGGATAGCATTGAGTCGCTTCGTTTCTTTAAAAATGTATGGCACGCTCATATAAAGCGTCCTTTCGAAGAGACTATAACACTTTCTTGGTAGGTTTAGAAATTATGTAAACTTCATTAACGGACATTGTGAATGCTTTTTGGCTTCACTAACAATTTCTTTAATATATAAAATTAAAACTTTACTTGAGACAATAAACATTTCGAAAGCAAAACAATTAGTTTTTAAAGCAATTTGTATTTTCTTAGATACTTTAAAGAAATTAGATTCCCAGACAAAGCTGTGGTATTATGTAAAGACTCTGGCTTCAAATTAGTAAGAGAAAAAAGTGAAACTAACACGTTTAGTAAAATTCAACAAGTAATTTAATTATGAAAGTCAAAGAGTAAAAATTTACAACAAACTTATTGTGATGTGAATTGAATCTAAACGTTATATAATCATAAACTATATGTCTACATGAATTCCAATTATGAAGATGGGTACCAAATGTTTTAAAATGGTTTTCTCATACCAATAATCTTGCAGTTTCACAACCACATAAACCAGAATGTCTTTCAAGGTGTTCATAATATATCCTGAGTAGTGTTTTGGACCAAAGAACATGAAACACTATAATTCAAAAGAATAATTTGAAAAAATCCCTGAAATCATATATAAAGTGATTAAAGAAAAATCATGCAATTATTGTAAGATTAATATATATATATATATATATATATATATATATATATATATATATATATATATATATATATATATATATATATATATATATATATATAAACAGAATATATTCATATGCATACAGTTCTTTGAATACGATGCATATGCCGTTCATGACACTAAAATCTCTGCGTTTAACATAGACTTTATATGGATGAGACATCCTTTCGCAGCTTAAGAAATTGCTTGAAATTGCATTGCAATCGGACTCGTGCTATATGACAGGAATCTGAACACAAAATAGCCTCGTCCGTCGATAGCAAAGCTGGCTACGGTTCAGAGTCAGTCACGCAAATGGTGAATGTTTTGAAACATACAGCACATTACGAACTTCCATAGCAGTTTCAGTAAATGTGCATCTCGTGGAAAGATAATACCTTTGTGTCTATATGTGTCATCCTTACATAGAACAATGACAGGTCACTTAAAACACAGCCATTGTTACTCAGCCATCTCATCTATTTGTTTGCACAAGACGTTTAGAACACGGTACCATAGAGGCATATCTCGCACATTCCCATCCTTCTAGAGATCAACACGAGTTCCTGAATCGCTATCATAGAAACAGAAAGACATCCCCAGTAATGGACGCCAAAGGTGGTGTAGGTTCCTATCATCTAGACTATCGTATAGGCCAATCCCACTTTGTCACACATAAGTGTGAGGGGAAAAATGCATTAAATTCTTGACAGAATATAACAGATTTAGTCATCATGGTCCACGGGTGTTACAAGTCATATGAAAATGTCCACGGATCTATTGTTAAGGATCCAATTTCTTCAGCGCCGATGTTCTGCAGCAAGAGAAGGAGAGTCTCCTCACCAATCGTGCCGAAGATTGTTCAAAACACAAAAATACCTAAGTGATTAACATTCATTTGGGCATAATGATTTAAAATTAGACTGTTATATTCGGTACAAATGGTCGTGAAATCTTTTCCCTATTTTCTGGTAACTCATTTTTTCTCGTAAAAGAAGGTTTATAAGTTTTAATCTTAATGGACAATATAATGGCATAATTAAGTGCCTTTCAAAAATATACTCTCCTTGTCTCGCTTTTATTATACAACCTTTTTTATAAGACAGTTTGTTACTCATTCTGGAAAATTCAATGATATTCACGCTTAGCCAGTGAGATTACGAGGTTCTCGTATTCTGTCTTTGAAATTGTCAAATGAATATATTTCAGATGAGACACTAATAGCATCGTTATATTGGTTATTCACTCTGAGTTTAAAGAACTAATTACCGAACAGCTCTGGTGACATAGTGATTAGAAAGCTCGCTTCTGGTGCGGGAGGTTGCGGGTTCTAATCCCGGCTGAGTCATACCAAAGACTTAAAAATATAATACTAACATCTGCATCGCTTGGTCCTCAGCATTAAGAAGTTATTGTTAGAACTGGTCGGCCTGGTGTCATGATAATTTGACTGGGTGGGACATCATGCCACATGTGTGCGGCATGATGCCCAGTGCTAGACATCAATATAAACGGTCACACTGTAGACATCGTAGCTATATGACTGAAAATATTTTTGAAAGCTGCGTTAAAAATCTAAATCACACACTCACACTCACACTGAAAAACTTGAGTTTCTTGTTCATATTAACCCATGAGATCAGCTCTGCAGCCGCTAGAATAACATTCAAGTATACCTGATTTTTCTATAATATTAAACGAGCATTTGATTGGTGGTCTAGCTTTATCATCAGTGCCTTTAATCCCAACTGGCTCACTTTAACCTGGTTCGTCCAATTAAAGCATCATAAATGGATGTCTCTCTTAATAGATTGACAATGACTTGACTGCACAATTTTTTTCTGGATTTGCACTCGGACAATACGTCATGCAAAGACATCTCTACTCCCAGCACGTACGTCTAACAAGAAAGATTTGAGGCTATTTGTTTACATTAGTAGAACGAAACTTTGTCTACTAAATGGTAGGTGAAATTAATTCCTTCCTCTGCATACTTATTATTGTAATGTAGCATGATTTGGTAAATCATTTTAAAAAGACAACCTATTTTGGAGAAAACTATATTTTTCCATATTATTTTCGATATCATGATGTGGACACATTCTCCCATTCCAACTCTGGTTGCTTTACAATTTCGAAGATTCAGCGCCTATTCGTTAATTATTCCCTAATGTAATTTGGTAAACCGTCTGCCCACTGGGAGATCACGTTTGGCATAAGGCCACCTAACAGCAAGCTTGAGAGAACTACATTTGCAAAGCAGACGCTGTACTTCTAAATTTCCAACAGCAGTCGTTGTATTTTACCTTCTGAAGAGGGTTCGGCTACTTGAATTCAATTTCAGTGTTTGGGAACGGATAGTTATAAGACTCCATTGATAAGCAAATTAAATCTCATTCTATTTGCGTCTTCATTTCACACGTAGAAATCTTGAATTTAAACTCCCTTGCCGCATTTCGACAGGATGTGTAGTCACAACTGTAAAAAGTCCTTTGATAGTTTAATTTGGTTTTATATTTCCTCCATCTCAATATTTGATCCAAGCCACCTCCACTGTCATGAATAATATACTGCAACATTTAATATGGACCCATTATATTATGTGGATGGGCATACTATGTTATCCATATTTGTTACGTCCCTTCATGTTATGAATTTAAATTCTACAAAGACTATCTTAGGCAAACATGGCTTGAAAATCAAATTTGGTATGTTTATTTTGGTCAGCATTTGTTTCAGTTTTAATTGCAACGTTTATTGACACAATTTGAATGACATACAGGCTGTGTTTGACTGAATATTATTCACAGTAAATCAAACTTTACATAGCATAGTAAACGGAACTATCTTTCATTGCATTATATTGCTGTATGCAGTATTGTTATATGAACACACATTTAGATATAGTATTTGGAGTAAACAGAAGATCACGAACGAGTGAGCTTATGAATAAAACTGTGGCAGTTAACTTAAGTCATTCTTTTTTTTTAATAAATTTACAGCGAGTTTACCGATTTAGCAATAGGAGTTTTGAAAGAATGTCAAAAAGAAAATGAGAATAATACGCATCTCCTGCTAATTAGGAGAGTTTCAGAGTGGGGGAAAACATCTTGTATTTTAATTGCTGTGGAAGGAAAGAACGAGGATTTTATCGATCAACCTGAATGTCAGGATCTCTTCAGGAGCATCTGGAATGGAGAAATGACTCAGGCAAATGGAATTCTGAAGGTTAGTAAGACCACAACATCTTTACATCTAGGTAAAAGTAGTGTTAAGATTACATACATAACATTTTTATGCAATCAAGTCATAGACAGACATTTGGCAGCTTTCATAGGTATTTAAAATCCTGACCTGGAACTCTAACTTCGATATTTTGGCAACTAAGACATTGATTTTCTACACAAATGTGACTTTGCCAGTAAATTGTTTATAGATGAGTAGTCTTATAAAACGAATGATATGTATGTATATACCGCTAGATGAAGATAGCCCGTAAGCGGCTGGTAGACATACTTTTGGCCGCTTTGTTAAAGCTGCGATCACATACGATTAAGCAGATATCACTCTACCAGCAAAAAAGCATGGATATCCACATCTACATAAAACTATATCGTGAACAATTAAATAAATTGTTGTACATTATGGGCGTCTTCTATAAAAAAAGATAAGAACTTTAGCCAAGATTACAAATTGTATCTCAGTCTACCTTAGGATAGAGGCAGTGCTAAGAAGTAGCAGTAATATTTTTTACATTATCTACAGACAGGTAAAGGGATTCTCATTTTCATTTCATTTGATATTTACTCTAGACATTCGATTCTGGTTGTTGTCCTTTATAAACCATTAGCTGTGACTAATTTCTACTGATATAAGCTTAAATAAATTAGATAAATTAAATAAATTAAATAACTAAAATTAATTCTGAATAACATCTACTGAAACTTTAAAATTCTCTATAATGTGTCTGACTATATATAACAGGTAATTTATCACTGTTTTGATTTGAATTAAATGTTTCATAGCTACTTTTCTAACGTAGGACATGAGCAGGTACTGTTTAAAAGCAAGAATCAGCCGAAAAAAGTTGTGAATGTCAGTTAATTTACTTTTAACATTATAGATACCAAAATATGAAATTGCTTATGTACACTATTAGCTAGTCCGATTCTGAAATAGCTCTTTTAGAATATATTACTAAATCATAGACTGTTCTATGGTGTATATTTTGCTACAACATGAAGTATACTTGTGAACTTATTTTAGGTTCTCATTGACTGCGTCATTTTATGTGAAGATTTTCCATATCAATGATTTAGATAATAATACTAGAAATGAAACTAGTCGCCTTACCCGGCATCCGATCAAACTTTGCAACTTCCCTGAGAAAAATCGCAGATAAGATGTTAAAGCAAAGTAATCGCACAGTTCTTTTTGTACTGTGACAAAAACAGTTAAGGCCATAAAGCACATGGCACGCTTTACAAGCCACTCTGAGTTCACGCATTATTGCATTTTGTTTCAATTAAGTTGTTAAGCAACAATTATTAACCGCCAGGATCATATGACGAGTGAAGGATCTTTATAAATTTGACACAATATGCATAGAAAGACAGAACAACGAAGGATTACTAACATACACACGTTTAATGTTGATAAACAAAATATTCTGGTCTTTAGAAGGCATCATATTGAATAACAAAAGTTTATATATCATTTCCATTATCTGCTCTGACATTGTACCCAAAAATAATACATAATAGCTGACTTGAGGCTGACAATTGAGTTGAAAATTCTGGCGCAGAGATCAAATGCTTTTTAAGTTAAATGCATTGATTATATTGACAGAAAATATGAACAAGTGATCACGGGTGGATATTTATCGAAGTGAAAATCATTAAATAACATTCAAATGTATACTAGAAAGTCCTTCAGACTTTATGTAAAGTACTAGCGATTAGGTAAAACGTAAAAGTTGATGAACAATGTATAATGTCATTTCAGCCTTTATTATATCACCATGTTTTAACGTTGTATTGCTGTAACTTGATATTTACTAGTGAATACTAAGATGTACTTTTGCATTATATGCATTATAAGCCGATATTTGAAGAATGTTTAAATGATAAACAATATGCTCTGGCAAATAGAGATAGAATTCAACATAACCTGCTCAAGTAGGGTGGCATGGCAGTATTGTTACAAGTGAATAGCGAGAAAATACTATCATAACAGTAGATTAGGATATACATTTTCACAAATATTTGATTCACACATCACCCAATATAGCAATTGATTTTCATTTTCAGTTGATTATATGCACTCTCATTCCACCTCTGATTCCTTGTTGGGTTAACTTTAAGGAAGATGAAGATTACAAACTAGCTTGTGATGAACAGGTAATTTAAGTCTATATTTGTCCATAAGGAATCAAATTTGAACTCTAGACAAAGAGTGGTTGTTCTTTGTAAACATAATTTGAAATTCATCCATTCCAATATTCAAAAACCGACCATTTTAATGGAAGAACAGGGACTGCATTGTCATGAACGATCATACTCATCTCAATATGTTAGTATGATGTTACATTAGTACGATTATTTTGTTTGCAAATTTATAAATAAAATATAAAATTCATTGTCAAATATTAGTCAGATTCTGGAAATCTAAAACTTTAAATCCTTTAAATTTCTGCAATTTTATTTACCATTTTAAAATATGAAATGTGTAGATACAGAATAGAGAGTAAATACATGACATTTTGACTTATGTGATAATGGAATGGGAGGGCTCAGTGGGGTGGGGTTAAAGATTGTTTGCATAAAAACATTTTGGTAATGCCCAAAAGTATACATACTAAAACTGTTGATTTCTGTTCTGAAGCCAGAGCATTTGCTAAACTGCCTGTGAAACTAAATGCTATGATACGTACTGTTAGGTCTCTTATATGAAAGCAGAAGAATGCAATTATGTATTATGTCCGGCATGGGCACTTATAAAGTCATAATATTTATGCACAGCTTCGAAGCATCGCAAGTATTGTCGATTTAGTGTGTTTTAGATAATAGTTTCTAGTGAGTTTCCGTCTAGATGGATCTAAAATTGCCAAGATTAGATATACATGTGCACTACTCACATGTTCAAGGCTAAGCATTTTGCACTCCGATCAGATTTGTAACATTTTTTTTAAATACGCACACAAACAAACAAACAAACACACACACACACACACACACACACACACACATATATATATATATATATATATATATATATATATATATATATATATTGGTGAGACGATGCAGATGATTAGTACAGCACTTGGATCCCCCAAAAAAGGTAAATGTTACGCATGCTCAAAATTTCAGTCATATGAACTAACTTTGTGTTTAAACTTTAATTCTGTTATCCTGTTTATCAATAATTGGGGATGTCTACATATATGAATTGTGAGAGAATGACACGTGTAAGGTGAAGTTGTTTACCTTTGTTATATGCTCTATGGTGACAACGTAAGCATACATCTATACATTTTTGTGCTTAGGCTGAAATTTCATTCTACATGATCTAAGCACGCAATTAACCAAACTTTCTGCTACAATGTGCTCATAAGTCAGCCTAAATTAATCTAAAGTACAGTATCTTATGCTAATTTTGCCCGTTCTGATACTACAAACTTCTAAACGTTCAACGAATGAGTTACAAATATATCAAATGTAAAATAGCTGTAAAGATTGTGCATTCTATTTGTTTTTATTCTATTTATTGATAAATTTGTTGATTTCGTGATTTCAACTCCTATTTACGAAACTTATCCTTGAAAAGATATTGTCTTCTTCAATTTTTATTGAATTAGTTTCAAAGCCTCTTTACCAGCACGACGAAAGTTGTTTAGAGAACTAAACTGTACCGTAACGAATTGCACATGGACTTCATTAATCTGACTCGCGATAGGTAAATAATACTGAACATATTAGAAATTGATTTACCTTGAACTTATAGCAATGCCAAATCACATAAAGGATAATTCAAGATTAATTCATAAATGTAAAGGATATATCAGTGATGTAGTCGATATTTTTCATACAGTTTGTAGTAATGTAATGTTTGTAGTAATAATAACATTTAAGATGTAGAATACAAGTTTAATGTTTATATTTCTTGTTTTACATGCCTACAATTAGGTGGAAAATATCATCTTATTATGTTTGTCCATCTTCCTGCATTAAATGAATTTAATTTCTGCACAAAAACTTAAATTGTCCTCTCTGTATTTTCATGTACATTGACCACTTGTTTGCATAGGTAGCATATAAAATAAAGATGAACTTCAGTAAAACGGTTTTAACGGCAAGAACAATGACAGAACAAAAAAGTTTCAGCATAATAAGATGAATTATTTACTATATACAGTTATCAACCCATGCAGAAGATATGTACTTATGGCAAGGACGAACTATGCCAACTCTGGGGTAAGGAAGTTACATAATTGCAATGCCGCTGAGTGAAATAAGTAACAGCTTTTCACACAATAACTCGGCGAAAAACTATAGCTTATACAATGAATACAGAAGAATCCTATAACGTGTGGGCTTAAAACGTGAATTATTAAGGTGACGGTGACAGAAAACTTAAACTGGTTTCTGAGAATACCAAAAAATAGTTTTATGTCACATACC
Source organism: Potamilus streckersoni (assembly GCA_016746295.1). Lineage (NCBI taxonomy): Eukaryota > Metazoa > Mollusca > Bivalvia > Unionida > Unionidae > Potamilus > Potamilus streckersoni. Next base: position 61,885 of record JAEAOA010002038.1, on the reverse strand, counting down.
TAGACTAAACCTTGTGTATATATATATATATATATATATATATATATATATATATATATATATATATATATATATATATATATATATATATATATATATATGCAATAAACTGACGATGAACAGTACGAAACTAGTAACTAACTAGCCTAAGCGCTTTCGAGTCTTAATGAGTCTTTTTCAAAGGCAAATACAACACATAGTTACGACAAACAAATAGACACAAAAACGTTGTGTTTGTAAACCTCTACATTTCTGTCTTCACATGTGCTAAAACTATAAATACAACCAGCTTGTATAGACTAGTTGCGGAAATTGAAAACGTTAAGGAAAAATACAAATCATATGGCGAATAACAACCCTTTCAAGCGTACTGGATTCACTAAGGGATCACGTGTGTCAGGGATTAATTAAAATAGATGCAATAAACTGACGACGAACAGTACGAAACTAGTAACTAACTAGCCTAAGGCTAGTTAGTTACTAGTTTCGTACTGTTCGTCGTCAGTTTATTGCATATATATATATATATATATATATATATATATATATATATATATATATATATATATATATATATATATATATATATATAACTATATATAACTATATATAACTATATATAACTATATATATATATATATATATATATATATATATATTTACATGGTCATACAAAAGCAATTTATTTTGAGACATATGTGAAGGTCATAATATATGGAGAATAATTTTACATAATTAAACCTTTATTCCAGACCACATAACTTAATTACAAGTTGTGAAGGCCTCGCATGTAATGTATGGAATACACACACATATTGAATTTGTGGTCATCAGTAAACATACATGGTTCGTGTGTTCGCCCATCAGTTTTCAACTTCAGGAAGCTGTAGGTTGCAAAGCGCTAATGAGTTCTCACGATGCCGCGTATTATTTATTTTAGCATGAGAGCTACCACAGTTTTCAAAGTCTATATTTTCCTCTTACGTTATTTATTAAGAGAAAGGAGAAGAAGCCACAATACCTCCTGCTCAGGGCAAAAACTGACGAATATCAATTAGGTCATAATGTAACTTTAATGTCATGTTAAACTGTGCGGTAAGCATTGATTTTGCAAACGCAAACCAACCTAAAATTAAAGATATTTTTTATATCTCAACTGTTCCAGGAAGCACAGAAGTCTAAGCTGCGAGTTCTTAGATGCACATGTAATAGGAGTTTAGAACAAAGTAATTGTTCTCTACCGGCGTAAGTATTCTTACCGTTACTTGTCATAGTCAGGAAAGAACAAAACACAGTACTGAATTCATGCAAGTGCAAGGTTTGTAATAACATGATTGTAAGCTTCTTGTTACTACCTTTAACGTGTATGATTCCTTGATTGTACCATCGGGTCGCCATTAAAGTTTACGCTCTAGCGCATCAAGGGAAAGGAAACGATTTAAGTAAAAGTAAATCAAAAGTGAAAATCACAGGTATCATGTGCTTAAATATTATGCAGCAGGTGATTTCATTTTTTCTATCAAGACATGGAACCTATTGCTGTCAAGTATCATAAAGCGTTCTAATGATGCCTCTCATGGGTTACAAAATATGACAATAAATGTGGAGATCTAGATGGTCAAATGTTGGTTTACGATTTTAATAAGGCTGCAGAAGAGTCACCGCAAGTCAGATGAAACAGCTTCATTGGTTTAGTATCAAATGTTTCATATCTTATTCGAAGGCTCAGTGACATTTGATATAGATCTTGAAAAAGCTATTGATATACTGGAAAAGGTGACATAAAGAATAGCAATTGACGACTAAATCAACTTGTTTGTTAATGTCATATTAACATCAGTACAACTCTGGACTGATTAGTAAGTGTCCTCAACGATCCTTTTGTTACTAATCCGTCTAGGCCATCAGAGAGTTATCGTGAAACTTGATAGATCAATTCATAATGAGGTCCCTAAAATATTGTGTTCATTTCATATCCAACATGGCTACCTTTGGATTATAGTTGCAACTACAAATTAAGATGTAGAATATTGTCTGAAGGCTACATAATATAGATCGAGAATATGAACATTGATTATATCGTATATCTCATATATTTTACCAAGTAGGTTTTCAATGGCCAACTGTAATAGACTCATGTAAGCATCGTTAGTTTGTTTCTGTGTGTATGTGTATGCTTGTACTATTTAAATTCAGAATGATCAACTAGAGTTATGTTGAATTTTACAATAGTTTTTGGTATATCTCGAAAACATTATCTAACAAATGATATACCAGCATCTAAGATATCAACATATTATGTTATCAGTTAATATTTAGACTAATTCAAATTATGTCTCAAGCTTGAATGGAAAGATAAGTGTCTTTATTTAAAGATATAGGTCTTGAGACAAGTGGACCAGTCTGTTTAAATAAGGTTTAATTATACAAGCCAAAAGTAACTCTTACGATGCGCCTTCTTGCATTTTAACTTTTGTAACAAGCTAATTAGAGAGGCAACTTTTGTATCATTCCCAGTCAACTGTAGGAACATAAACCTGGATACATCGTTGCATTATTTGTCCTATTATTTGTCAGATTCAGATGTGGTGATAATTGGATAATGTGTCTTGATCATATAAATATATTTTATAACTGCTTATAAGACAAAGCCAATCGCAAGCAGCTTGGACCATTCCTACTGTTGGATAAAGAGTAATTGCAGTTAAGTTCCATTGATGTTTATAATAATTACTCCTAATTAACTGCGTAGTCGCAGCAAAGCCTTTGCATCAATTTATGGCAGATATGTAATGTGCAGTTTTCCCTTGAGGTAAACTTTTAAAAGAAAACATAACTGTAATAAATAATATTTTTATTGCTTTCAGACAGGAGGATAACGATGATTCAGAGCATGACTCAAAGGTAGATGCCAAACGTCTCGGTATAGGGAAGAAGTTCTTATATTTTTACCGAGCACCTGTGGTTGTTTTCTGCCAGAATGTGGTAAGGTCAGAATGTTGTCCAGTACGTAGAATGTTAAATAACTTCGATGAACAGCATAAACTCAGATGTTCGATACTATATACACCATAAGATCAGGGTACTTTATACCAACATTTGTGACAATATCATATTACTAATTCTAGTTCAAAACAATATATGACAAGTTTCATTCCCTGCTACATTTGAAAATTAATATTTCACAACAGTATTAATGTTATTTTGCTTTGTCATATCCAACGTTTAATAGAACACAATCAATGCGCAGATAAGGTTTTCATTTTTCAGCCAATTTACATCTAAATAATCTCTATCATCTGGACAAGGAGATATTTGGCTGAAAAAAGGATAAGTTTAAAATGTACCTCAACATTAAGGATAAATAAAAGAAAAAATTATGCTTGGAAACGGCAAAACATCTAAATATATTAGTATAGATGCACAATATCTCTGGTACAAGATTGCTATTTGTTACGACGTTTACGGTTATGGATCCTATTTAGCAGATAATAATATAACGAATAAATTATAGCAGCATGATTTTAATAATTTATAAAACGCATTCATTACGCTTTCATAAATATCGCATGCCTAAGTTGTAACAAAGTTGAATATTAGTTTTATTATTTCTGGTCACAATACTGGACAGTCATTTCTACTTGATATATTGTTTAGAGATGTAACAAAAGTACAGGCATTTATTATATATATATCTTGAAGTCTATCTCAATTCTCGTTTACGTTTCTATTGATATGTTTGTACACATATAAAAATAAATGTACATTAAAGCACATGTAATATTTGTAATTATTACATTTTGGTAATTCATTAAACATCAATCCAGCAAGACCTTTCCGTTAAACGAGAGTTTGACTATCCTTAGTAGCTTGTGACATTTGCGATAAATCACTTTACTATAGCACATTAAATACTGTATTATGCATGACCATGTCATTATGAGACATTTACTGCAACCTAATTTTGTAGGGCATGACTGGTATTACAGTTTGTTTATATTTAGAATGAATTTTGAAAGCGGTGGTTTAGTAAAGAATTTTCTCACAGTGTATCACAGAAAAGTATATGCAAAACAATAACAAGCGCTACCAGTCTGTATTGCAATTTTCGCATTTAACAATATATAGCATGAATTATACATCGAAATAGAATACATTTACGTTTAAAATACCTATGATAGCATGCAGTTACCATTTGCAATCATCATTTTGATTTGGCAATTTCAGCAGCATTTTCCTTCAAAATAATGTAACTTTATTCCCAATAAACTTTTTAGCAAGGACTTTAAAGTTTACAGCTGCAGATCTGAATTGTGATGTTCGCAGTTGGTCGCGCACAATACATCAGCAGATGCATTGCACTTCATGTTATGTTCAAAAGTAAACTTAAGAAGCATAACTGCTTTATGAATCCAATATTAAACGCACAACAAAGAACAGATCTAGTAATATAACTGATATATAAGCAATAATAAAACGCTGTTCAACTTCTACCAACACATACTTGTAAATGTATATTTGTTTTTTTTTTCAGATAACCTACGTGGCCTTTCTTTTCTTGTACAGTTACATTCTAATCTGCCACTTTGAAGAAAACATGTCTGTGATAGAATATCTACTTATTGTGTGGGTCTTCACACTTGTTTATGAGGAGTTCAGACAGGTAAGTAAATGGTTGGTTACGCTGGTCACCAGTTAGATTAAGTCTTTTGAGTTGACTTATAATCCCTGTGTAATTATCCATTCTCTTTTAGTCGAATCTCCTACTTAATACGTTAATCATCATAGGAAACTTATATAGCTGATTGTAGGTGGTATTTTAAAAAATCACAATTGTGGAGATAGTGATTTGTTGCATCTATCAAAATCCAAACGGAAATTTTCCGTAGAACATATTTTTTGTGCTGGAATGTATTGAAAAGATTTTCGCAATTATTTCACATATTGGAAATATTATAATTATGGATAAAATCTGTTTTATCGTTATGCCAAAAATTGGAAGGTTTTGAACAATGCATTTTTAACAAGTTCAACTTTGGACATTAAAAATTTCTTTGCAATAGGCTGATCTTTGTCATGAATTCCTGACTTCAATTATAATGTTTACTTTGATTAAATTCAAGACCTGAAGAAAATCCAGACTAGTGAACTTTAAATGTGAAATGGCTAGTTTCCCAGAACATTTGTTTGATTCAGAGGCCAGAGGATAGTCTTTACATGGATGTTATGTGCTTTTGATTTTTAACGTAGCTTTAACAATTTTTAAGTCATATCGCTACAATGTCTGCAGTGTGGCAGTTTATAGCGATGTTTAGCACTGAGGCATCTTGCCGTAGACATGTAGCATGGTGTCCCACCAAGTCACATTATGCTGACACCAGGCCGACCAGTCCTAACACTAACATCTTAATGCTGAGCGTCAAGCGAGGCAGCTGTTAGTACCATTTTTGTAAGTCTTTGGTATCACTCAACCGGAGATAGAAGCCTCGACCTGCCACCTGCCACATCCGAGGCGGACGCTCTAACCACTAGGCCACCGAAGCGGTCTGTACATGGATCTGTTAGTAAAATACGGTTTTCCATCCTTTGTACCATAGGTCTGTTGAATTATTTTTAGTTGTGGTGAGAAACAATTTACAGTGAATTATACTTTTACATTATTAATTGGAACATCAAAGTGCTCATTGAATTTTGACATAAGCACTGATTTAACGATCATTAAAGTCTCATTGAAAGATAAACTTGATTATATCAATGTTATCCTCAACACAACAACGACTACTGGTATGATGACCCATTTAAGACAATTTTATCAGCACATTTAAGACTATTAAAATTCCGTCGGAACATTCTATATATTTGAACTCTTGACAAGACATTTAGGATTACGTATAGTTTAATTGGTAGTTTATAAGTATCCTTTGTATTTGCACTTTTTACTTAAACTAATTAAAATTATCTAATGCAGTTACCAGAAACCTGTTAATTTCACTTCTTTCCCTTACTTAGCTGAAGACTATTGAGTTGTTACAAACATTTGGGCTCATCAGGGATCTGAACTTCTTTGAAACATATCAAAAATATTAAAATATGTCAATAAAATTTAAATTAACCTAATTCTTTAATATTCATTGTCCCCGATATACACATTAACTTCACAGATTTGAAAAATATTTAGTGAAACCAGCAACCGTTCATAGTCATAAACGTAGGTGACCATTTTTTAAAGACCTTTCCATCAAGTTTTGGATTTAACAAATATAATATCAAATCTTTAAGCGTGCCAAGAATATGATCGGATGAAAATGCAGAGAGAGAGAGAGAGAGAGAGAGAGAGAGAGAGAGAGAGAGAGAGAGAGAGAGAGAGAGAGAGAGAGAGAGAGAGAGAGAGAGAGAGAGAGAGAGAGAGAGAATAAAATACTGTATCAGCCGTATATAAAGGGAGACCAGAGATATACAACTGCAAATTTAGCGAGAAGAAAAGTAAATACAATGTAGGGTAAGCCAATCCGAAATGAGAGACATAATATTTCCCGTTTCCACGCACATGTTCAGGTTTTAATCTTACCAGACATGCACGATTAGTACCCACTATTTAAGTAAGAGAATCAGAAAAGTATTATTTCCCTATGAGATGGTAAGATAATATAGTCAAGGCATCATTGCTCTTTGTTACTACTGCTACTAGATCTTTGACAGAAACAGCTCTTGATACTTATGCTAATCGTGAAATTATTTTAAACATTTGTCGTTCGTTTGATAATTCCATATTTGTAGATGGTATTGATCAATCAAATGATAATTTTCACAATATCTACTTTTCACTTCTTATTATCTTTATTATAATCGGGTGACAAAAGAAACAATTGTTTTGAATAGGAGAAGTATTAGGAGCCTATGAATCTTCATTGGATGCTCATTTAGTGTCTATAGTATATAAAACAAGATCTTGAATCAGTTTGGGCTAAAAAAATAAAATTGACGTTTTACTGTAGATTTTATCAACTTGTAAAATGGAAGGAAAACCAATTAGAAGATAACTAATGTTCATCTGCGTCATAATCCTGCATTAGGCATTTATCACACTAACGGTTCATTGTATACTGTGACCAAGTCATGTAAAAAATATGTGTTCTCTATAATATGTGTAAGCCCAAGACATCCAGAGTCAATTCCGTTTATAAATATTAAAACTATATCCATACTAAAAGCTTATTTTTTATCCATTGTACTCTTCCCTAATCTGTTCAGACTGATCAAGGGTCACATAGATACACAATAAATATTCATGAAAATAATAACCTGAGTCTAATGCTTAATCCAGTAAAAGGTATTAACAGCAACAACGGCCAAGTTTTCGTTTAAATAATGTGATCAGAAAGTATCCTTTCAACAGAATACATGCAAATTAGTTTACACACTCAACACTATAAACACTACTCAACATCTCTTTACGCAATTTTTGATCTCGATTTAAATATGTTATATTCCAGAGGTTCTAAATATAATCTCAGTTTTCCGTCACAGACTTCGCATTCATAGCTATATAGAAAAATAGATTTTGTTTCCTTAGATACGGGGCTCCTTGTGGTTGTTGTTAACAGTACGCCATTTTAGCGCATGACATGGTATACATAGCGGCCAGTATATCTTCTGCTTGAATAACACAGGAAACTCTGCGAAAGTACTGCTAATTCAAGGAAAACCAACGACAAGCCTTTACACATACCCACGTTAACCGAGCCCTAGATTCGGACATAGGCATCAGGAGATAAGATTGTTCAAAATACGAACATATACATAGTATACTGTGACAACTGTTAATGTTAGCCCAAACTAATTAATAAATAACTTAAACTGAGGACCATGTGCTTAACGTTGTCATAGTACTCTTTGGGAATATGTTAAACACATTTGATGATATGTGCAATAAAAAGTTAATTAGCATACTGTTATTGCCTTATTTGTTCATATTGTGATCATAATTATTCATCTAATAAACAATACCAACAACAATATGATGAAGTTAGATTACAATAGCTTAAAATCCTGATTTGTGCGGAGTGATGAAGTCAAAACAGGAATAACTTGAATTTTTAGTTTTTTTTCTTGCCATGGGAAATATCTTCTATCCTTCTACTAAACATAGCATTGTTTCTGCAGATACTTGCTGCCCTCTTTCCTAAATGTTCAAGAGATTTATAGTTCAGTTTTAAAGTGTAGAATACGATAAATAAGATATTTTATTATCGTATGATCCTTACCTAATGAACAAAATAGAAGTTATAGATATTCCAGAAAATATATCCATGATCATAACTGAGTTTGATGATGTTTATTGGTTGATTGTTTTTTTTTTTTACGGCGCACCGCACTGTCATGCTATTTGGTGCCATACAAAAGGTTATATATTTGATCATTTACAAGTGATAGAAAGGTTTTGTATCGACCAGCGACAGGTAAAATATTTTGTAAGTAAAACGATAAGATAATAACTGCAATAAAGAAATAAAGCTTCCCAATCAACGGGGAATATAAATGGTGTGTGCTAATGAGGACAGAAGAAAGGTAACTAAAATTAATGGACGGTATATAAATCACATAAAACGGTGATTACCCGAGGTTTATCCTCCAGTATTGGAGTTAAAGCCACATAAACACAACATGAAACCATAACCAATCATAGAAATCGCTGCGTTCAACTTCTGCATGATGCATGCTCTAGTACAGAACTCTCATATTCAATCCATATGATAGCTTTTTAACCCTGTGATAGTGGTTAAACGGCTTTTGTAATATAGTTTCACAGTGCAGGTATATAAGAAGTTATGCCATAATTGCTAACACCTTGTTATATAATCTATGTTAGGGAATTTAGTCGAACTGTAGCTATTCTAAGCAGCTGTTTCATTTATTGTTATCCTCCTACCAGTGAATTGAAACAATCGAAAATATTTCATAAGGCTGCCAGTAATTAGTTTATGGGTTTATTTCTCTCACTTCTGAGCTAAAGAATCTGCGTGTTAAATTGTGACTAAAGTTGTGCTAGTGTAAGAATTTAAAATTATTTCAGTCCACCTGTCGGTAGTTCATATGTTTATGTTCTGGAAAAGAAGAACCGTCATCCAAAATGAAAATACAATCCTCCCAGGGTGAAAATGCCATATATAATTTTGAATGAAAGCCAACTAGTTGATAATATCTTTACATTTTGCGACATTCGAATCGTTTCCAACTTTATATAATGACTCTTAATATCGTATAATTCACAATTTTTTCAAGATTTTGTTTTATTACGATGCTGTAAAAGAGTCAGGAAAATGTAAATGTTCATGAAATTAAATTCTTTTTTATTTCCATTTCAACACAATATAATTTGACACAAACGTTATTAGTATCACATTTTTGTCATTGGTCAATCATGCTGATGATTTTATCTTTTTTCAGTAATCCTAGTAGTTATTTGAAAATGCATAGGAAAATACAGACGACACAAGTGAATGCTAGAAACAACTAATATATTATATCAGCTTCTAGTCAGCTGCTTTGGAACGTATTTGTATTATATAATAATAGTGTCGGTTTTATGACCTAGGTTAGTAACAAGATAAATATGATTTTAAGCATTATGAATGAATTATGACATGAACAAAACAGGTTTCTCTCCAAAACTGTTGAATATAAAGCCGTTATACTTGAATGATGCATCTTGGAATATGATACTAACCAAAATATGGTAGAAATACATTATTTTATTGGCTCTAGTGAACATTTGTTAACACTGATTTTGATGGAACTCGATTTCATAGGTTGTAAAGGTAATGAAACAATGATATAATGTTATAATTTTGGTTAAAATAATTTATATCGAAGGTAACGTACAAAGTTCCTGTAATTATTTACTTGGTTATGAAACATAGAAGCCTAATCAGAGCTTTCGTTTGTGTTGCATACTCTCATTGCCCGAATCATTATTAACTTCATAATAAAGTATATTTTAGTATCAAAAAGGTTATAATATTTAATGTTAAGATTTTAGAACGTCATTGGCCTCATCATGGTCTAGGTCAAGTATTAGTTTACAAAATCCTTTTAAGTACAGAATCCTGGAATCAGCAATACTTTAAATAATCCTCTTCTTCAACAGGTATATAAAACCGCATCTAGAACCTGGACGACAAAGTTCCGAAGTTACATAGAGGATGGCTGGAACAAATTAGACGTTATCACGATATTGCTATTTGTTATTGGACTAACTCTGAGGCTTATACCTCATCCACGCACCCTTGAAGCTGCCCGTGTCTTCTTTGGATTTGACCTGGTCATGTTCTATCTTAGAATGCTGCATATTTTTCGCGTACATAAGGAGTTTGGACCAAAGCTAATGATGATTATTCGAGCGGTATGTGAGTCACATTTTGTAACAAATCATTCTTAAGTTGAACTTGAAATTTAATTTATTACGTTTTCTTCTCTTAAAAACATGCTATCAGCAAACTTTATCTCCATATACATATACCCACTATATTTCGTCAGATGTTAAAATGGATAATATCTCATTTAATTAATAATTTTAAAGATACATTAACATTTAAAACAAATTAATCATTATAATTATTTGCTTTTGGTGTGATTAAATAGCACATAGTTTGTTACTAATCCTAGTAATAAACTACTGCAGATAATAATTTTCAAAAATGCATAAACTTATATAAAGAAGCTATTTATGACAATCTGATGAGTACAGGTTGCATGGAGAATGTTTTAACATCTATTTAGGCACTTCCCTTTGCGATACTGTGTGAATTAATTGACCATATGCCATGGAAGTAAGTTTGGGATCTATTACTTATCTAAAAGATGCTTTTGGTATGGTGGTGTGGAGAATCAACCCACCACTGCATTAGAGAGATTTGCGTTCACTGATCAATGGGATTTACGAGGAAAACGATTCTTGCTTAGACTCATAGTATGACAACGGTTGTTTTCATACAAATTGATTTTTGGATTTAGCATAAACCTTTGTGTTATCAACGACATGTTTGGAGCGTTCCAAAATATTCTTGCTGAGAATCTTTTGGTTACTCATCCAAGTCTGCCTAAAAATTATTAATGTCTAGGAACCTGATTCAAAACATTTACTGGTAAAATCCAAAGTATGTTTGATAAAGGTTCTGGAAAAAATTGAAACCCAGGAGTGAATAAATATAATATATAGGTTGAAGTTAATCTTAGCGATCTTAGCGATGGCAATCATGGCCTTGACACTGTGTCTACAAATAGAGATATTTAGAAGTAGTGATTTCATAGTGAGTGAAACATCATACATAGAACAAGTGTTGTGGTAGTGGAGATGACTAGCAACAAATCTCTACATTTTGTACGTAAAACAAATTTATTGGCCACAAAACACTTTAACTGATGCACACTGCAATTCTCTCCGTTGCAGATTCTGTGCTAATGTTTGTTTAATCCCATACTCAAGCTGAGGTGGACTTTGTAACGAAACAGCCATTAGAGACCAGTTCTTACCGCGTACTAATTGTAGCCATAGTAACTCGCGATTTGTGCTCGAAGTTGTTTCCTGTTTAGAAGATAGCAATAGAGTACAGGTCGAAGGGAACATAAGCGTAAGATAAATTGTTAAAGTAAAGAAAATAACGACCCAATTACGTGTGCAGGAGTCACGTTGTACTACTAACATACATGGGTCAACAAGATCTACATTAAACCATAAGTTGATGTGGGTCCCACTTCCGCAGCAGACTTTGGAAATGAGAATTTTATTTTTTCTACAATAAAGCATTGTGAATCCATCGTATTCCAGGGTCAATAGGAAGAGATTATTGAATTATTTTTTCTTGCCATAACGGGGAAATGATAGTTTTAGAAATATCACACTGAACACCAAGTGTTTCTTATTAATGCAACAGTGCACACTGCTAATATTGACATTAAAGCAACTTCAAATTTGTCCAAGCCGCAACAATAATCAAATTTAATTTTGAATGATGCCAAAGGGGTATAAATTCTTGAAGCAATAAAGGAAGAATACTTTACAAGCTTGAAGGTAATTCAAAGACAATTTGAAAAAGTGTGGATGACCATGTCAATGGAACGTTTGAAGACCTATGCAATATGTTCAATGTCAACAGCAAACAAAGGGTCATCCATTGTCGTTTATATTAAGCACAACAAAGTTTTCCTTTGACCTGAAAAGTGCCCAGCATTATGTAATTACCACCATGAAGCAATGTGGGCGTCTTTCTCATTTCAACGTGAATAAAGGTCCCTGTTATAAATGGTTCCGGAAATTGTATAGCCATTCGGAGCTTTTGGAGAAACAAGCTGAGCAACGGTATCGGAAGAAGAATAGAATGAAGAATAATCTTATTGGTACCAATTCATTATCAGTAACAAACTTTTCATGCAACAACACTGAAATTGTATAATAATTAGTTTCACGTGTGTCTTTTCTTGTATGTATGTATGTACGTATGTCATATATATATATATATATATATATATATATATATATATATATATATATATATATATATATATATATATATATACAGAGAGAGAGAGTCTTGTGTTATAAATGTTGCTGCTACTTGCTTGATTTCCTTATCATGTTTGTTTTCGCAAATATTTTCAATGACAGTCTGACAATTTCATAAAACAATGCGTCCATTATACAAATAATTCTACAACTGTTTTCGCTGATAACAGACGAACTCACCGTAGCAATTTTAACAGATGAACTCACTGTGAAAAAAGTCATGTTATACTACTTATAAGTCAAATGAAACATCTTCTATTCCTCAAACGTTCCATATCTCTTATTTCTGGCTATATGTTCAAACTGCATATATGCAACCTTTCCATGTCACAATAGTGTCATAAAATGACCCCGTTTAGTAAATATGTTTAAATAAACATAATTTCAAGAACAATTATAATCTACAAATCACGTCAGAGTAGATCATCTATTTTGACATACGGCAACAAGTGCTGCTGATATTCGTAAAAAAAACCTTATAATTAATGGTCCCCGTGTAACAGGTGGCTAATTGCACATTTAACATGTGGAAAACTATTGTTGAATGCTCTGCTTGAAGTTTGTTCTATTGGCAAGGAAGATGTTCATTTTGTTAGTGAATGATTTTAGATGAAGCAGGAAAGAGTTGTTATAGATTATCTCCAACCAGAACAATTGCTTTACTATATATAATAACCTCACACAATCGGATGCAAGATCACATTAAGACACAGTTTCCAAGATCTAAATTATATGAACATATATTCTAAGTGTAGTCAATATCAGATCACAAATATGATTTTCCACGTTGTTATAAACTCAATCAGAATGATGCAAGATTTACATCAACAGCAAATTCAAAGGTTATTCACTGTTGACTAAATTCCGTGATACAAGGCCATAGTTCTATGTATTTCAATTTAGATAACAATTTTATCATCATTTGTCCTCCAGAGTAGCGTTAGCATTAGCAGATCAGATGCTATAATACCTCATCAGTATGCGTTATCGAACTTCTAAATCTTGATTATGTTAGGATATATTCTGAACCTGATCAGAATTGGATCAGAAACTTGGATGCCTGGATGGTAACAAATTCAGATGCAAGACTACATCGTTAGTTTACATGGATGCCTCTCTTTATCAACATCGTTATAGATGTTAATAATATAAGCAAATATTAAACGTTATTTTATAGTCATGTCAGACGTATGGCCTGGAAGTATACATGGACCTCGCTCTTTAACGAAGTCTTCAAGATCTGGGTGATATTATCTCATATTCTTAACTAGACTGAAGAAAACTATAACATCTAAGAACTACAGATTGGCAAGAAGTATTTATTTGATGGTCGATGCATGATTGATGTCACACTGTAGAAGCAGGGCCGTACCTTAAGTTATAAACCAGGTTTTGCTAAGGTATTGGAAAATTATTGTCACATTAAGGAAATAAATCCTCAGTGACACTGCGTGACTGAATGGTTCATTGTTTCATATAGGTGTTCAATTAATTTTCAATATAAGCTATTCATTTTTCATTTTGATTTTTCTGTTGTGCGCTTGTCACTACGTTGCGACCTTATATCCGTAAAGGAGGGATGCAGCATGGCATCTATCAAAACTGATTTCGAGTATAATGCAATTACAGTTGGAATAAACATAATATCGATGACAAATTTGTGAGGTAGAATGCTGATATACAATACTCTTTTGCATGTAATATTATCCAATCTATGCGAATAGTTTACAATAAATGACCATTTTCCCTGCATTTACTGCAATCACAGCAGGGTAATTTTACTTTTCATAGCAATAACGAGTCTGCGCCGTGCAATCAGATGTAATGCCCTATTTGGCTTTAATATTATTCAAGTATGTGTACCTTTTCTTTCAACATCATGTGAGACTTAAAAACAAAACGCGATAATGATTGCGTACAGTATAATTTAGCAGAATAAAAAGCTGAATTATCTGTGTTTCCTGCAAATAGCTGGTACTTGCGTTTCACGATATAAGAGTAAATATGTGATAAAAAGTTCAGGATTACAAGAATAATTATCTGAACCACCACTACTGATACTGCTTCTAAAATGTTCATACATCTGAATATTTAGAAAATGTATTGCCTGTGCTTGCAGAAAGTAATATTCTTTGTTACTTGCCTAGGGGCCCCGAGTGGCCGATTTGTCTAAAGCGCTGTCCGTTACGGATCACTGCCATCTCACCTTTGTCTGCGTGGTTTCGAGTCTAGAATTCGGCGAATGTGGATATGTGAAAAAGCTGGCCAGTAGCTTCTCGTGGGTCGGTGGTTCTTTCCGGTGATTTCCCGGTTTCTTCCTCCATCATTAATACTGGCCGCCATGAATAGCCTATCTTGTGCAGAAAAATGGCGTTAAGCCCAACAACAACAACAATTGTTACTTGCCATAAGGACGTGATGAAGAGCAATAAGTGACATGCGTATTCTAATAGGAACAAATATAGTTTAAAACTTTAACTTCAGTGTTTGACATATTTCCTTCATTAATGCGAAGAGAACCATAATAGGACGATTCCCAAGTTAAATGTCTTGATTCAAGCAATCAGATTTTTAAAGGATACATAAAATACTGCAGATCAGCATTTATTCCAGCAAATACAGTTCATGCTAATGTTGCATTACTTTCCTTTTCAGGGAATCTAATCCCGAGTTCAAGCTAGTTTTCCCTTCCTCCAACTTATGTACCGAATGGCTGCAATTGAAACGAACTTGATCCCAGATTGATTCATTAGGCACATCCAAAATAAAGAAACAAATATTCCCCTTATTCTCCTTGGGAGACTTATACATTATATCACAAATCACATTTGTTATCATCTTCAATTACCAGACACGTATTGATTTAGAAATTTACTCTTTCGCCATAAGTTCTGTCTTTGCAATATTTATCTTTAATTTTTATAGACTGAAACAAAATTTTGTACTATGTTTATACTTAAAATATATATGCAAATTATGACACAGTACATAAATAAAGACATTATGTACTACAATTTTGTTTATACAGGCTCATAGTCTGGTCTACTTCTTCGTGCTAATGTTGGTTTTGGTTGTGGCGTATTCCATCGCTTCCCATGCTATATTGTACCCAAATGCTGAATTGAACCTTGCCTCTTTGATAGCTATTTTCCGGCGACCGTACTGGAATATTTATGGAGAACTCATGTTGGAGGAAATTGAAGGTATTGCTCTTTTTATTATTGCTATGTCATTTTCGTAAAGGCCAGTCTACCCAAACACATACCTGGGAACTCATATAACCTTACTATTCTGTTAAATTAAATATTTCTTACAGTATAGACGTATGGAACAATATAAATGATATAAAATAGATTTACTACTACGAATTCTGACATTTTGGATGGATCAGTAATTGCATAAGCATTGGTCAGAGAACCAAACAAAGGTACCCATGTCACTTCATTTTGCCAAACTCTACTGGAGTTTATTTAAAAGTTTCACATTATGAGGGCATCATAATATATATAGTCTAGACTCTTTCCCCTACCAATGTGATCAATCGTGTGTTTCCTATATTATATTATATCATTTCTG
Source organism: Potamilus streckersoni (assembly GCA_016746295.1). Lineage (NCBI taxonomy): Eukaryota > Metazoa > Mollusca > Bivalvia > Unionida > Unionidae > Potamilus > Potamilus streckersoni. Next base: position 45,747 of record JAEAOA010002038.1, on the reverse strand, counting down.
AAAGCATTATCCAAAATATTAAAATAGGGTCTATGGCAACCGGGAAATTCAACCATTTAAGACGTTCAACCCGCCACAGTTAACACCAAGCATACTGTGACTTCTGGCATGACTCGGGATAACGCAGTAAAGATGAATTTAACTTTACTGTATTTCGTGTCATGTATTTTTTAGTTTGTTTCCATAATAGGAGGCATGTTTTTTTCCAATATATGAATAAAATGACACAATGATATCTCTAGTTGAAATTTCATTAACCTTATTTAGAACTGCAGTTTCTCCAATGTAACAGAATTCCAGTTAGACCAAAGTGTGCTTATACATTTTTTATTAAATATAATGCTGCGTTTGCAATACCAGACAATACTTTCAAACTTTATTAACGAATGTTTTTTAAATCGTCGACAGTAGTACTTGGTCCTTTGTTACACTATACTGTAAACTGGTCTCATGGCAAATTGGCCACTGCATTATTGAAAAGTTGTAATCTGCGTTTATTCATGTTTTATTTTGTCTCGTTATCGAAGCTGTTGCATGTCGCAAAAATTGTCTGTAAATGAATACTGATGACATCAACAGTTGTCATTCAATATATACCTTACAAGTATGCTAAATATCCTTATTAGTTTTCACACATTTAAAAGAAGTTAAATATATAAAATCGAAATAAAACAATATTTCCTATATTTTCGGAAGGTTCTGTGGACTGTACAAATGATGCAGAATTGTATAGAAATGGAACCTATTCTCGCTGTCCAACGGTTTCTGGAAAATATTTTGTACCGGTGCTGATGGGATTGTACATGCTAATCTGTAACATCCTGCTGCTGAACCTGCTGGTCGCCATGTTCACGTAAATATGACTAGATGCATATAAACTGTTAACTTAGCCGCATATTTTACTTCATTTTTATTTAAAGCACCATCTATTGTACCTTTTAAAACATTATAAATGAATATTGGTATGATATAAGTATGTTCCTCTTCCAATAGAGAATAATTGTAGACAAATATACACTAGGGTGAAAGCAACATAAATGTAGATGGGGCCTGGAATGGAGTAGGAAATGAAATGTCATGTAGGTGAGATAGCATTTAAACAATTACCAGAGGAGGTACCAGAATAATATTAATTAAGAAGGCATGATAACATGTCGGCAAATCAAGGTATAGAGAAAATATAATACCATTGCTTAATTATAGCACTCTAAAATGATTTGATTGCTTTCCAATCATATTGCTCTACGAGGATTTTATTACTGACTTAAGAATCATTGTCTGAACGTGAAAATGTAAAAATGCAGAGATACGAATATCATGTTTATGCTAGTCGGTAAAAACCTGGTTTTCGACGGAATGAAACAGTAATTTAAACCTTAACATGAATACTACAGTCGCATATCTGCCATTGAATTTGGTGCTTTCAGAACAGACATCTTTATTGTCCATTCTACTTCGAATTTCATTTGAATATCTGGGTGTCGAATCTGCTGTGTCTAATCGTACCCATTAGCTTATGCACTATGTGCCAATTTACTGGCATGATTATGTTAGGTCTGTATCAGTGGTGAACATAAATTATGTGCACAAAAGGGTCAATCAGTGATGTTCAGAATAATGGTATAACTTACTTGAGCATGATGTAATACTAAATTCGGATTGTTAGTGTTAAGGATATATGATACCATATGTAATAGACTTTGTACTCTGAAGGTATATTACGTAGCTTTACGTCTGGATCAATGATTTTCATGATTGAGTGCTGGTACATTTCTTTAATGTTATACGTAAGCCAATATTAGCGTAATCAGATTTGAGTCTTTGGTGTTTAGGATAGAGTGTCAATCTCCACATACACACAACATCTGGATTAGGAGCCGGCTGTGGAATCATTCAGAGCACAATCTACGTCTTAGATCTGCTGACACATCATGTAGTGTAAGATGTGGAAAAACGTTGTGATATGCTAGCACAAAATAGTATTTCATACCAGGATTTGTAATCTGCTGTAGTATCAAGATTTGGTAGGGATCTTCGAGCCCATTACTGTATGTCATAGCTTCGTCTTTGAACTCCAGGAACAATATAAAGTATGTTAAAATAGGATATCAACCAGTACATCATTTAGGTAGGCATATTATATTACATTGAACATTCTCAAAAAGTATTTTAAATGGCATTCATGTGTCTCTGAGGCATTGTAAATCAATTTGCCTCAAAATTCAAATAACAAATCCGAGAATTTACCACCTATACAAGAGCAAAATGATTTGAGAGACAAAGTATTTTTGTGCGAACGGCTGCTGAACACAGGTTTTATATAATGCATTTACCTATTGTTTTCCAAATTGTATATGGTTTCTTGAACGGAATGGAATGACTTTAAATAATGAGTGTATATTGACCAGTTTCCGCTCATGCCTGTTTTATTGCTGTATAGTGGTAAATTTACATTGCGATAGGGTCATTAGCTGAACTACCTTTACTAGTCAAAATATTTCAGTGAAAAATCCCTTGGTTTGCCATAAACTGCTAAATCAAAAAACAAACGCCTTTTTTAAACATGTACCCAATTTTCAAAATAAAATCTCATAAAATGATACTTGCAATAAACTGACTCCAAAATCGGCCTGTTTGCTTTTGTAATTGATAGATTTTTAACTTTACCCACCCAACAGTAAAACACTAACAAGTTTCTTTTTCAAACATAAAACACAATTATTAATACTCTAAGAATAATGCACTCTCTTTACCTATAAATACGAACCTCCCAAGCTATAGAACTATATTAAAGTGTTTTGGAGTTTGTAGCACTTAATGTGCTAAAAGACCATTCGGGCACCTAGATGATCTCAGATTAGTGTTTGGTAGCTGGACTTATGACCACTGGGATAATTGATCAGTTGCTTCTCTCATTCAGAGCTTTACAAGAACTTAAAACTGTCAAATCAATCTCCCAGTTGTAGACGGAGAATTACAAAGCTGATAAATATATAACTGTCTTCAAGCTTCAGTCTTCCGTTCTCTTGTGCTTTTGTTGTAAGCAGCAGACATTTCATTCCCAGAGACCGATTTTCTGCTTTCTTTACCTAAATGGGACAGATAAATAAAATGGAACTTACTTAGACATACATTTATAATGTAACGTTTTAAATTTATTTAAGTCTTTGGAAAGGAACAAGCTCCTCGAAGCAACTGTATTAGCAGAACAAGTTAGATTTAGCCAATTTGCTCTCCTAGTGAACGTCATTTCTGTAGAAATAATACCATGCTGTGCCGCTTTTCGCAAGTTGTGCTGACTTTCGTTATTTCGAAGAGCACTAGGAAGCAAATTCATCGAATCTCACCCTTCATAGTGTCTTGGAGAAGACTCACTCAAGCGACACACATCAAGTCCCTAACATTGCTTTGTTTTTTCGCAGACCTTAAAGCTTATGAATGCAAATGCCTTTGCTGTGTTAAAATGGTTTTGATTCATATTATTTACTCTCAACTACTATGAAATTCCATGTCGTTGACATGACAAATGATTCCAACTGTCGACTAACACTAATTACCCCATAAAACGAAACAATCATCTTAAATAAACGACTCTGATGCAGCAGCGTACCTTCACAGGAATATGTTATCGTCTTTACACATGCTGAAAGCTAAATTTAGAAATACTTTAATGCCGATTTGGTTCTCATTAATTAAAATCAGAAGAAATGTGCGACCAGTAATTCTATTGGTGATGCTGTGCCGTAAACCAGTCAGCAAAACTAAACCAAGCCCTTTTTTATTTGCTTTTATTTTCTTCCCACAGGTCTGGTATGCAACAGATGGAGTAAATAACATATTCATTTCGTTCTGGAGCAAACTTATCCGATCATTCAATCTATCTCAAACAAAATGTAATGAATACACCAAGCAAATTAGGTAGAAGTTTTTTATAATTGTAAATTTCCGTATGCAAAACATTTTTAATATAAAAATAAAATGCGGTATTGAACTTGGAATGCGAGACATATGTACATTAAAAAGTCTGGACTCAATGCAACTTAGATATGAATATGTTGTATAGATGTCATGATGTAAATCAGCTTAAGTTCTTTTGTTTCTTTCCCAGTGAAACTTTCCAGGATCAGGAGTACAGAACAAATTTGTACTGGAATCTACAACTGAACAACCTGATTGATGAATATGGCAATCGATCATTTTTAGCACCTCCGTTTACCGTGTTTGAGCATGTGTACCGGCTTATAGCATTAATTGTCAGAAAGCGCTCTAAGTGTTCTGAACGAGAACCTTCGGCTCCAAGAAAGGGCCCTTTTTGTAAGTTGTGTTTGCATTATATTATTACTGGCTTAAGAATACAGTCAATAATATTTTATGATTTAAGGTAATATTTACATTGTAAGTAATGAGGTTCTTGCATAACGAATATATTATTGCTACCGCAATAGTTTGAAAAAGAAGAAAAGTATATACTTCATCCCATCAAGGATAATCGCTTATTAATTGTTAGAGCGTTTGACATATTAAATAGCTTGCAATTTTGTTTCACATAGTGTTACTGCTCTGTGGTCTTAAACTTATGAAAAGAGAAAAGCGATTGCCCTAAGATTAGTAAAATTCAGGAGATAATGTATTTCCCTCGAATCCAAAGAGAACATTTATAAAGAGCTTAAAGTATTATGAATGAAATCCTAAGTGATCAGAAAGCTTCAATCATGCTGATGTATCAGTGGTCTTGAATTTCCTAATATGTCTATAGTTTTCATGTATCACACTGATATGATCCAGATTGTCATTTAAGGAATTCAGTGTTGTTCCAGATGTAAATTATAAGGTTCAAATGTAAATTATCAAGTCCAAAATTTAAGAAACTATATATTCTAATGAATAGTTTAATACAATATATCCTCACATTTCTTGATTAATCCCACTAGACAGATGGTAAAAGGGGATCGAATAATTAGATACATACATACATACATACATACATACATACATACATACATACATACATACATACATACATACATACATACATACATACATACATACATACATACGACACGAGAAGATAACCAGGAAGATGGTCAGTTTACTGTTAGATTAGTAAGAACGTTCTTCCAGAACCTCCTTAATTTGTTAAAGGAACCCGATCTTGAACCGATCATCGGCAAAAGATCTATTTATAACTTGCGAACAAGACCAAAAGCAATAAACCTGCTAGAACTTTGTAAAGTCAAAAGGTCATGTCAGCATGTTTACTGCCAATACCCAGCTACGGTATTATAACTAACACCGCAGAAAATGCACATCAACAAATTTTGAACCCCAGGAAGCAAAGATCACACTCTGAATGAATATCGGTACTCAAAACGCAATGGACACATTTGTTTCTCTCTCTCTCTCTCTCTCTCTCTCTCTCTCTCTCTCTCTCTATATATATATATATATATATATATATATATATATATATATATATATATATATATATATATATATATAAGTAAAGAATCAAAGAAATAAATATGTTTAATAAAATACTTCAATTTCTACTATGTACAATTGATATAGTAAGCGACCTGATTAATCATATCCCCCTTTAACAAGTTAATTCGTCATTTGGAAGTTCAAGATCTTTATGTAAGAGAGTTGCTATTCTTGTGATATTCCCTAACATCCTCTGCTTCGATCTATCTCCACCGTCTAATCTTTCTTCTTCTACCGTTTCCACCCGTCCTCCTTCTTACATTTCTTCATATTTACTCGATTCTCCTTTCTTTCTCTTTTCTACTTTTTCCTACGTCCACCTTTACCTACTATAGTGCCGCCTCGTGTGTGCGATCGTGAAGCTTCTGAAAAAAATTCAAAAAGGGACATTATTATTGCACACCAACTTATGGAAATTCATCACTCTGCCATAGACCTTCCATCAGATTAATGAGCGACCAACCTGACAATATAGACCTTCCATCAGATTAATGAGCGACCAACCTGACAATGTGAAACTTGAAATCACAAATCTCTGTTTACATAAAGCATATATGCTTTGCGCTATTAAACACGAATAACATGATTTCTATGAATATGCTAACACAATCACACGAACACACACGAACACACACACACACACACATAGACACACACCGACACACAAGAACTATGTCTAAATATTGATCTATTCATATGCTGAAACCCACAACGTAGTCATCAGGCGTTACAAGAACTAAGAAATATTTATGTAACTAACGGTCCAGCTTCGCATAATCATCAATCTACGATTGTTACACCTTTGTTCTATTCTAATAAATACAATCTACACCAAACGATAATTAAAGTAATTGAGATAATGCAATCTACATAAATCAAATCAAGTACAAACTTCAGCCAAGATATCATCCTACTTTTCAATGCTTTTAAATTCAAATTCCAAATCTCTTTTAAGTTATAAGACACCACAAATCTGGGTGTGACCTTTTATAAAATTCACTTAAACCATGCAGTTTCCTTTTCCTTGAACACTGTGACCTAACTCAGACGCACGCCTCTGTGTGATTATAGAATTATCAGCAAACACAAAATAATAGTGAAGTTAACATGTACAAGTAGTACCTATTACAGCTTAATGTAGGCCATCCCACATTTCAATGTGCTCTCTAGTCCACAATATTTGATTGGTCCGCTCTCATTGTTTGATTTTCTTCGGCGCCAACAACCCACATTTGGCGACTTTTATACGGGATGTATAAGGGGTAGACTATGTCGTCGATAATAATCAAGATAATAAGAGGATTATGTTGTTTTGGTTATCTTGGAAGATCTGAATCACACAGTTTAGAAAGAACATCATGCTCTTGGATATACGTACAGAGTTCATTATATTTACATTATCTTAAGGTACAATATGCTGAAAAATTAAAAATGCAGCTTAACTATATATTATGTTGCTTACAAAATGACTATTAGAATCTACAATTGTGGACACAATTCTTAAATACACAATATGCATAACTGGTACGTTATCCAAGTTTTAAAATAATGTATATGTGACAGTACGTTGTTTCTTGTGCAGCACATAAGTTAATATATTTTTCTAATGAAGAAGGTCATTATATAGAAACGGTAGTAGAAACATACCATTAATGTTGTGCATTGTTCAGTAATAATTGTAAAAGAGTATTTAAATCTCATCAAATTTGCACACTTCAGGGATCTCGTCCTCCTTTGATACAATATTAAAACAAAACTGTATTTTGTTGAAATTTGTTTTACTATGACACATGACTCCAAAGATGTTTAACTTCAGATAAGAAATCACTAGTTTCATGAACCTTTCCTTATCATGTTTACATTATAATGTTCTTTCACAACAATGATATACATAAATGTGAGTAATTAAAATTCAGTCATTTTTCTGTTTCATACCTAACAAAAATACAAAAGTTTCAACTAAATCAATTTAAGTCCATTCTTTCCTAAAGTTATTATTGCTACTGTATAGGTAGGCAAACATATAGGTATTGTCATATTGTAATTACCATATCGGTTTAGTATTTGCAATCAGCATGCAGTTAACAAAACTAGAGTTAATTGTGTTTGGTACAACTATTGCATACTGATTTAGCATGTTAACCAAATTAAAGGTTAAAGTCTTCAAAGCATGCTTTGAATAAAATTATTCTTTGAGGTGCCAGTTTTCCATTTTCCAAGCATTTCTTTGTTCTTCAAAACCATAAATTTAAAGAACAAATAAAATTAATCTCTTGTGATATTTATATCACCCTTGAAATAGTTACGTTTTGTTAAGCACCTACAATAATAAACTACGACAAATATAATTTCCGTATATATATATATATATATATATATATATATATATATATATATATATATATATATATATATATATATATATGATTAGATAGATAGATATATAGATCCTGTCCATGTACTTTATAGTGATACCACCGTATAATAAAATACATTATGGTTATAATTTAACCCTTAAATAATTATTTAAATATACACTGATGATCATTCTGACACTCTACCATTTTTTGATAGTAAACGATTTTCCCCACATGAGTAAGGAAGAACGACGTTATCTACTTGAGTGGGAAGATGACATTGCTGACAATTTTCACTACGCCAGGAAACAAGCAGCTAATGATGATACGGACCAAACTGTACAATCAACCACTTGGCAGTAAGTTAAGATCTTTGTTCTTCTGTCAAATCTCAGTCTTGAATTGTTTAATGTTATGATGATATGACAATAACATCGATAAAACAAAGAAGAATACAGAAAAACGTGTTCTGAGGAAATGGCATACATGTCGCTCGCTCTGGTCTAGTAATTCCAAAGACAAGCAACTGAAGACAATTTATGATCACTAATTAGCTTATTACCAATATTGTGCGAGACTTCACAACAGATCAACAATCAATGTCAACCTTTGTGATCACTGTGTTTCCATGATTGTTAATCATTTAAATATTGAACTTTGTATCATAATATGAATGTCACGGACTACAATGGTTGATTGTGTCATGTATATGATTGCTTTGGTGTCTGTAGCTTACATTATAAAGCAGATCTAACCAGTAACCAGTCTCAGAATATTCCCGCAGTTTGGTGTTCATCTATGTCCAGAAGTCATCAACGTGCAAACTCTACACACAATATGTATATACAAAGAATTAAGTATGTAGTGTTTAATCCGTTGTTATGCAACTATTAGGAGTTCAAACACATATTTTGCGAATAATCAAGTGTTGACTGACATATATGCATTATGCATTGTAAAATCAATCCATGCATAACAATTATGGTAATAAATGGCAGGTGGTGATTCATAGCATAGATTGTTCAACCTGGAATTTCTTCTATGCCTAGTTATTTATTATTATTATTATTATTATTATTATTATTATTATTATTATTATTATTATTATTATTATTATTATTATTATTATTATTATTATTATTATTAGATTCGAACAGTTAGAGACGCAAATTGTTGAGATGCAGAAGCAGCAGCAAGCATTGACTGAAACAAAGTTTGAAATCATCGAAAAGCAGGTGAGTAAAATCTTTCTTTAAAACACAGTACCTGATTATAATACGTTAGGAGTTCTTCCAGTAACATATAAAGCCAGATATATCAGTCAAAAAGCAATGTTCCCACCTATCATGGGTAGCTTTAGTGCAAAAAGAACCAAAATGGCACGTGCTTGTACAGGCGGAAGTAAAATGAGAGCAATATTTCTTTGGGCCGAGGATTCGACTACTTTTGTTGTTGTACTTAGTCTTTATGCTATAAATCTGTCTCAAAAATTGTCATTTTCTTCATAAGACTTCCAATGATCCTTAGGCTTTGTCTCATTACAGTGGCGAAGTATTCTCTGTTTATATCTAACTGTCGTGAGCTATTTCTGCATCATATATCAATAATATGCGCTTCATTTAGCCATGACCGCTCCGGTGGCCTAGAGGTTAAAGCGTCCACCTCGGATGCGGAAGGTCGCGGTTCACACTAGTGCAGTCATACCAAAGACTTAATAAAATAATACTAATAGTTTTATCGCTAGGAGTCTTACAATAAGAGGTTAGTGTTAGGACTGATCGAGCTCGTGTCCGGATAATGAGACTGGGTGGAAAATAATGCTACATGTCTGCAGCATGATGCCACAGTGCCCAACATCACTATAAACTGCCACAATGCAGGCATCGTAGCGATATCACTGCAAAATCGTTAAAGCTACGTTAAAATCCGAATCATAAACACACACACACATACATAATTTTTTTTACCATATGATATTATAACCGGTGTCTTGCTGGTTATCAACTCCAATAGGTGGGTGATGACACTTTCAATTCATCTCTGCATTTGGCTTTATTACTTTATGACATCAAGTCATACATTTGATCATTGCTTTAATTTGCAATCGTTTTAACGTGATACCTACGTATCTTTTCATGCAACTGATGAAATAGGTAACTATTTATTACATGTTTTGTGTGCAAAAGTATGTGCTATTTGCCATTTTTCTTTTACCTTTGATCGTTTATGACTACTGAGCCTGAAATAGACATTTGTACTATTCTCGTGAAACACTGTTACAAATTCTGTCCATAGAAAACACGGTGTCATTCCTCTTGTATTATAACAGTTCACATTAACTTTTTAATATTTAGTAAATCATTACTATTTTTACCCTATTTTTATGCAGCAGACATGAATTTGAAAACATTTGCAAGGTATTTTGGTTATGTATACAATATGTTTAAAGGTTAGCTGCACCAGTTCAAGGACAAGCCATTATGTGTATTTTTATCTGATTTGTTTTATTTTGTGCTTACAGTTACAGTGGATCATGGACTCGCTCATAGAACATAATCTTGGTTCCAGCCGGGATACTCCTGAGGTCAGTGATGCAGGAGATATTTTATAGAATTATTCAACTCATCTGGTCACACATCCAAAAACATTTTGGAATGGTCTGCTATTCATCATCAGTTGTCTGCCCTTCTTTTAGCACATATTTGTTATCACTACCCCTCTTACACTACTTGGCAGGTTTTCATGAAACTTTGTACAAACAGCAACCGAATTATTTAGTTAGAATGGAACAAAAATGATCTTGCTCTGATGTCCATTATTGCCACAACAATTGTCATCTTGAAAAACTATATAATGCTACTTGTGGTAAATTGGTAGCGTTCAAAACACAGCAACCTCTCCCGCTACGGTTCGTTGCTAGGGAGTGACATCTTGCGCTGTAATTTACCCAGTGTGGATGGACAGAAAGAAAAATGCAGATCTCTGAACAAGTATATTGAAGAAATAAACACAACGAGCCCCCTTTCTATGAACAAATATAAACTTTAATCAGTTTAATAACATAATTTAAAATGAAAATAAATTATTTTCTTGGTTATAAAAGAAAGAAACATGTACTAACATGTACTCAAAAAAAAACAATACAAATTTTCTTTACTGTGTTGTCAGTGACATAATAAATTCAGTTCGTCATTGCCTACGAGATGTGACCTTTGAGTTCAACGATGAGCGACATCATCATCTATCTTATCTGGACAAAGAATCTTCTGTTCTTCTTTGCTCTGCCACCTTTGTCTAGTCGTCTGGACCTGGACTCTTGCCAGTCGAACCCTGATTTGACGATAGTCATTAGACCTAGACTTCGGCTCAGAATTTGCTCTAGTACTTGAAATTTGTACAGCAATTTTCAGGGAATCTCAGGAGATTTCAGGAAGGTGTTTCCTTTAATAAATAAAATGTCTCGTAATAGCCAATAGGTCCGATTTCCAAGTATATCTATAATTTTACATTAATTTGGCATAAAACAAAAGGCATAAATTCTGTTGCACTCACATGTTCAAAAATTCCTATGTTTACAACAAGACGGTCATTGCATATCCTGACCTTAATGTGGGCCACACTTGTGGGATCATTAAATTCCATTTCACGGCTAACACGTATGATCCTGTATTTAACACACCTTGACTTCTTACATTAAACTATGTAGTAGTGTTAGATTAAATGTGGCTTAGACCCTCAACTTTAACTATTCTAAAATAGTTTACATGATCAATTTAATATTACGAACTAGTATATGGACATGCACTCAATACATGTCATACTAGACAGAGATTTAGTTCATAAATCTACGAAACATTACCCATCAATTATTAAGCTTAATTCTCGCAAATTCCTAAGCACTCCTATATATAATATATTCAGTTACATGCAATCTTGTCAATTCTTCCAAGAATTGATAATTAGAAAATCAAAGAATAAAATGTAGTGACTAACATTTCACTAAAACCCTGATAAATGAAATCATACATAAATACATCATAACATCAATACATTTGCAAGTAAATCAGCAAATAAAATAGCATATTAAAATCGGGAAACTAAGATTGCGTACCTTTGCCGTTTCTTATTCGTCTTCTACGAACCTCAAACGTAGAGTTTGTCTACTTTCTGAGGCAACTCTCACGCCCTACTGCAATCACGAGAGACGTACTTTCACGTTTCCCGGTGTCGACCTCCTAACTTCTCTCAAGAAAGATTGAAGACTGAATAATTTTTTCAAAGCAAAACCCTTAATTCCATACAGAGTCACGCCAATAAATCCCTATTAACCAATCAGAATCGACTGTTTCCTAAATCTTCTACGTATAATTTTCTATTGTCAAATCATGCCGTAGTTAACGTTCCTTTGAACAATCAATTATTGACAAGCTTCTCCTTTTAACCGGTTGTTTTGGAAAGGGTCTTATGCCATACCCTTGTACCATAGCAGATGACTCGGTCAAGTTTTGTCGCGTGGAACGAATTTCCTTTGACGTTCAGAGATGAAATGAAAAAAATCATATAACTGTCTCTAGCCCTTTCTCCTTTAATTCAGTTGACTTTGGTACAATTAATTTAACCAATACTTCTAAGAGTTTTCAAAATTCGACACATCACACTACTCCACCTATATGGATGGGCTAATGCAACAACAAGATTAAACTCTGTAACATAAATTTCTAAAAGAATGAATTGTACAAACTTGTAACTAATTAATAAGCATATATTTATTTATATGACATCCTATGATATACAGTAGTAAATTAGCCTTATCTAACCAATAATTATTTGTGGTGAAAGGTATCTAACAAATCATCATCTTTCAAAACTCCAAACATATTTACCTTTCACTATTTTGTATGGGAAACTTAAAATGTCAGTTGTATAGAAGCATCAGGGATAATCGCTCCAGGACATAAAAATGGGCATATATTAAACGATCACGGTTTCGCCTCAAGTCGTGCAGAATAATTCCTCTGCACGTTTGACCATGTTTTTGTTTTCACTAACATTGAATATCGGATGATTTCGTCGTATGTATTTGACACTAAGACGTTGAGGGATTGGCAAATCCTCTCATGTATACGTCTCTGTTTGTGGATATTCAATGTTCTTAAATACAGTTTGACATTGTTAATTTGTGCTTCTTCTGCTTTCTTTTCTTATCAAAATGTGTCCAGCACTTGAAAACATCGCTTGCAGAACAATTGTTTTCTCCAACTGTCCTAACAAAAATGAACTTTAGGGTCCCATTTTGTGGAATTTAGAGTTTCCTTCTAACTGTTAGGAGGACATGCGCTGGAGCGCGTTAAAACACTTTCACATTTTTTTATTTAATATACATGTCAGTTAAATGTTGAAACAAGCCAGGTTATTTACATGCACATAACTCAATCATGACTGTCATTTTGAATTGCAGCACACTTCTAAAAATGAAAAAAAAAATGAAATATTATGTTTCATGACAAGGAAAGAACACCAATGTCATTGTCATTGGTTTAAATGTATTTCAGATCATTTATCATTAAAACCTTTATTCACTTCATGCTTCAGATATTGATAACGTGTTACTAGAATTTATATGATCACTTTACTATGTTACTATGCAAAAGAGCGCGAGGAAAAATACTGATGCTAAACGATCGCTTGATAAAGAAAATTTGGAAAGGATTTCCCCTTGTCGTTTGTGCTACAGATACTGATTTCCTTGCTATTTCATTTAAAAGTATTTTTTATTTCATAGGTGCAGATAAGATCAAGCATTGTTGCCAGTTACGTGAGATCAGCACTTGTATTGCCCTTCAACATATTTTTGGTGACAGGTGACTTAGTGAAATGTATGATACTTATGAAATGATACTGTAAAAAGAATTTATGTGAACATTTTAAAATTAATACTTTAAACTTTTAACATACTTATTTTTGCAGGTCAATGTGGAAGACAATTGATTGCTTCGTGTGGACTGACATTTTATGGTTAACATAGTTAATCCAGAATTTGGTGGCAGGAAAGTTGGATGTCTTCTTATAAAGTCACAAAATCCATTAAATTTCAAGGCTTTCCAGATCGGGAACATACATAAAGAACCAGTCACGTTATTGTGAAACATTAGCTGGAATTGAAGCCCATTAGTACCTTTAGAATAACTGCATCTCGAGTGGTGACCATGGCAGCTTGTCCATCACCGACTGGATACTAAGATAGGGCTCCAAGGTCTTTCAAATTCTGCAATAAACTATGTAGCCATATACGTTTTGCCGTAAATCGTATATGCTCTACTTTGTGTAAGCAAGGAGGTCATTATAAAGTGATTTATTCAACTCTGGAGCATTTTGGACACAGCAGATTTATCCTCATTTTCGTCTTCTTCCATCAATCAAAGCAATCACTCTTGATGTATGTTTGTCAGTCCACCAACATTATTTTGATCATATACGCCATACCTGGAGACCGAAATAATAAGTCATTCAACTATGACATTATATTATTTTATAATTATTTGTTCATAAGTAATTACAATGAAGAATCAAAGCCAGTTATCTTTATACACAGAATAACCTGGTAGAGATATTTAGTCTGTTTTCGAATTTTATCTATCACATAAACTTATTTGGAATCTTATATTGTCTATTAGAATGAATGACTAATAATATATAATTTAATGAAAACAAATGTTTTTTTTTATTTTATAATATTTACGTTACGTTATCACTAGAAACCACTAAATTGAAATTTAGCCTATTTCACGATTTGATTTTGTTGGCTTCATTTCCTTATCCGCAGTTTTTATTTAGGACAAGGAAGTCCCCTATTTCTCCATGTCAATGCTCTACGACACTGTTCTAAAACACTTCAAATGTGTTGAAAGTTGTAAAAAAAAATAAATATGTATGTCCTTAATATGAAATAAAACACGTCATTTATAATAAAGATAGCAATACCCTTTTAGTATGCATCCTATAGTAACTTAAAAATTCAATAATCAGTAAGAAAAGGCAATCTCTTAACAAAGATGACATTGTTTATTATTAAAGGTTTCGTGTTATTTATTATTATTATTATTATTATTATTATTATTATTATTATTATTATTATTATTATTATTATTATTATTATTGTATAATGTCATAAAAAGTTGCACATTCATTGATCATCATGCATTGTAACTAATTGGTTAATTTATCTAATGATGAATACAGTTCTCTTTGAAAAGGAAACACAAAAATGTACTGTGATCAGACATGAGAAATTACAAAAAATTGCAACATTGAGTCTGAAATTGCAAAAATTGTACTTCTTCTGAATTGTTATACCATCAACAAATAATCACTTCACTGGAAATAACCAGTCGTTATATTTTTACAGTTCAGCTACTTCTTCGTTTGATTATGTTGTATAACTTTTATAATGAAAAAAATACGTATATTTAATTGAAAATTAATAGTATCGTGAAAAATGAAAACATAGATTATATTGCACCACCCATTAAATATCGAAATAATTCTTTATTCAAAAACGTTGACTGGTACGTGAATTATTTAACTGTTTGGAATTGTATATGTTAACAAAATGTTTTAGAACAAATAACAAATTTATTTTTGTGAAAATACACAAATTTCACAATTTATGGAAATACGAGCATATGTGATTTTTCATTTTGGGAAACGATGATGCTTAATAATTTTTTTACCGATCGAGTAGCTCCATCTTTCTCTCAAATAAATTAGCTCTCCATTTTTAGGGCCAACACATTCTGTAACAAGATGAAGATAGTATCAATCTTTTTCTTGCTTATGAAGCAGCAAGCACTAGCGGAGCGCATTTTTCTGTGCCGCATATCGAATTTAAAAGATGTTACTTTATTATTGTACAACATTTATTGCACGATATCATGAATAATAGTCATGCACAACAATTTATATTTATATAGTGTGAGTATACGGTGAAGAACATTCGTAAATGATATACATAGAAAATGAAGAGTTTGTTCTTTGTGGACATGTATACCTAGTGTAAATATTATAAATTTGGAGTTTATATTAAGAGCAATATGCTTTAAAGTTGTCCCTATTAAACAGGTTTATTTCATACGGAGGTGTCCATTACGATAGGTCTAACTATAATGTTTCTCAGACATGAAGGGTGATAATAAACAGTTAATTTTTTACTTAAACCCCACCAGATGACAGGTGAATAAGTTCCTCAATTACATACGAAAATACAATTATCCCAAGGATTGTAGATTTAAATGTTATCTTGTTTATATAATTTACTTTATATAAATATACTTTTACCCACCATTTTTTAAAACATAATATACAAACCATGGGAACAATGATATTAAATGTAGCAACAATTTAGGTGGCGGCGTTATCAATGCTAAAGTCTTGCAAAAACATATGTCTGAAAGGCGAGACACATATTCATAAACACCTTAGTATTTAACATATTTTGTACAGAGAGTCCTTGAGACATGTTTTCTACATATGATAGCTGTTTTTACCAGACCTTATCGTTTGGTCTCTGGCCTGTCTTATACAAAGATGTCACCAATATTGTGCAAAAATTCAATAAAAAGACTTACCATGGAATACCAAATTGTGATGAGTTTGGTCAGGCTAAGTATTTAGAGGATGGAAAAAAAAACAACAATTTAAATAAAATTGGTTTATGAACAAGCGCTCTTGATGTGAAGGTGTATGATGCTACAAATATCACTGTTTCATTTTTACATATATTGTCTTGTTTGTATCTCTTGTTACGACCCTGTAGTTTAATTGTGTGTGTTAAGGAATGAATTCTATATAAATCTTTTTATTTCATTTTTATTTCATTAAATGTAATTTTTAATATAATTATATTAATATAAGTCTAATATGTTGTTGAAAAACATCGTGTTTACTTAAGTCGTAAATATGACTCATGTGAGCACGAGCTGTGTATGATGACAAATTTATTACAAGTAAACATTCAGGAATAGCTATGAAAACGATTGGCTGATACTTGGTCATGCTTTTCTAATGTCCAGAAGGATTACGAAATTGTATGCGTCCTCCGTGCGCGTATAATTCAAACAACGTATTAGCTTCATTTATATGTTGAGGTATTTTACAAGACAATCTGTCGTAGGAGAGAGAGAGAGTCATACACAATTGTATAGTCGTAAAGTCAGTTTGAGTTATTGTAACATCTTAGTTATACAACTTCTATTACCTTTAAAAAGGTATTTTTGTGCTAGAAGAAGTTGTCTGTTCATATGTCTACGTAGAACATGTTTTCTTAAAGGAGTTAATTTTACTTCGTTTTTCTAAATAATTGTTTTCCTGGATAACAACATCATGATTTGGACAAAGACATTTTCCGAAAAATATTATAAAATGGAACGGGACAACACAAACCGTGCTTTATTGTGCAAATTCTAGAATTTTATGTTAGCCTTCGTCTGACGTGGTCATCCGCCATTTTGGAGCGGATTTGAACTTCAGACTGTGTTTAGAAATTTTAACAGGACTTATGTTTTTATTTTGAAGAAACAATTTGGATCATTTCTATAAACCGTAATTCTTGTTTAACATATTTACAATATTTCATGTTTTCTAGGACAGTTATTTTTGTAAAATTTACAACGCTTGCTGTCTTCACTCTTTTATGTTACTTTGAACGAGCCGATACGTAACTCTTCTATTGTTATTATGTAAGGTCTCTAACCCGTATTTGTCATTCACTCTAATTCTACGCATTCTTTAATTCGCATTACGATTTAACTTTTTAGTAAGCAGCAGGGAGGGTGAACCCTACAAATTTTTGCGACAAAATCGATTAAAGCCTCAGAATGCCAAATGGAACCTTCCTACGAAATCTCATATTTTAACCAAAAAAAAAATAAAGACCCCATTTTACAAATGGAGCCTTAGCAATTTTGTCGCAAATACATTGTCATAACCACCCTCAAATTGCTGCCATCTACGTCGCAAATATGTTGTCACTTCACCCTCCCCCTGCTGCTGATTAATACAAATTATTTGTTAGCTTTTCACAAACAGACTAATCGATAATACTTCACCACGTAGATCAATCAAATTATTTGACTGATCGGTGAGTGTAAAATTAATTCTAGTTAGTAAATCATTTTGACATTGCATATAGACTGGATTAGTCGGATTCTCAACAATTAAAAATCCGGGGGGTGCTGTTGGTGAAAATGAATAAAGAATGTAACCTTGTCGGGCTTGATTTGATTGTTCCATATTAATTTGATAACTTCCTTCGATTACATCACACGTTAAATTAAGTGCGATCACCGATGAAATATTCACATTGTTCGGTGCGATATGTCTACCGTCGCCGTCGGGAGAATTATTATAAGTGAGGATAATAGGCTTCGGCTGGCTATCTTTCCATGATTGATAAATTTTATTAAATCCTTCGTCGATGGCAGTTCTGAGTTTTTTCTTTAACTCGGGAACATTATATCCTGGTAATTTATAATTTGGATTTTCATTTATATTTTTTTTATAATCTTGAGCTGAGCTAGTTTTTGAAATCGGGCTATTTTCATCAGTGAAGAGATTAGTAATCCTCGAATTAAATATTTCCATGTCATCGATGATTTTATTACCCGCGGCGACTACACTAGTAAACTCAGCTTGTGTAAGAAAGCCAGATCTTAACGACGGTAATAGCAACAAAAAATCATTATTTATTCTATCAAGGATGTGATCTTTAATGTCTACAAATGTTGGACTTGTTTCATGTATTTCCAGAATTTCACCTTCCTGTGGGATATAATCATTAAAAAATGGAATTCTCCACACATCTTCACCATATTGATTCTTATATCGATATCTTTTTGTGAAGTTTATATCCTCGATTTTTTTATAAGTTTTTGATGGATTTTCAGGTCCTATTTCATCAGTGACATAATCAGATTTTACAGGCTCGGGCGTGGAATTACCATAACTTCTATGTGGATCTTCGGGCCATCCTAATACTGTTCTTATTGAACTGTTATAAATATCTACAACATACCCAGGAGAGCCTATTTCAATTGTAGATGATAGTGTTGGTTCATGAACTGTTATCGCAATTTTTGATTCTTTTTTAGTAATGGATTTTATTCTACGTTGTAATTCATTATTAATTTGCTCAATTTGATAGGACCCAGTTGGTATTGAAACAACGTTCCAATCTGGAGTGTCATCTTTTTTATTCCTATATGCAAATACCAGGGAATTATTAGGTCTCTGACCGCCAAATGGAACCGATCTAATATTAGGCCAACTATGATACACTCGTAATTTTGCCAACGCGATTTCCTTTACTGAAACAGGTGAAGGAAAATTCACACTGAATTTAGGGTTTGTTGACGATATTGATATCATACTTGTTTTCCGCGGAGTGGTATTTTCTGCTATCCGCTGAAGTAGTTGAATCTCTTGCGACATTATTATTATTATTTATAATGTCTAATTTTGCAATAGATGAAAAAACGCTAGCGTTTTTAATCGTAGTATCATAAATACGTATCATCGCGGAGAATTCGTCTTCGGTAATTATCGTATCATCAATCGATGATGACATCAACGAGGATAATTGTGAGTAACCGTTAGATACTGCTTGATGTTTTACTATATAGTCGTTAAGTTTTTCTTGAGAACACGATGATATTTTTTTAGTAATAGCATTTGCAATTCCAGCAAATGTTGTCACCGCGGAAATAGCAATTGGGACAGCAATCGGAGCTACCATTGTTACTGAAGATAGTATAATACCAGCACCGGCCATTATACCAGATACCGAGTATACTGTAACATCAATTACGGTAATTCTCCTGCGATACTTTTTAATTTTTATTTCATATTCATCAATGAGTGTTTTGAGTTTTGTTAAGAACTCTTTGACGGTATCATAGCGATATTGCGATGACGGAATCATTATTTTAAAATCTCAAGTGGTTTCTAATTGTTAAAAATTCTAATTTAGATCAGCTACAAACTCCATGTACCATACAAATGATGTCTTATTTAAATTAGGATCAGTGCTTGTTATTGTAAACCGTTTGTATTCATCTAGGTCAATAGTCGTTGAAATCACGTTGTTGTATCCATATGAAGTCGATGATGATATATTAAACTGATTCAGTGACACTATTGTTAATCGATAAATACCCTTCTTTGACACAGTGAGAGTTATTGTATTCTTTTTAGGTTCCCAATCTAATGATCCAGAGAGAACTGTGTATACCATATTTATGATATTCCTCTCATGAGGAATCTTTATTCTTTCAAGTACCGGAAGATTGTCTGTTTTAAATTTTGTAATATCCTCGATAGATTTTTTAATACTATTAATGTTATCTCTAATAATACTAAATCCAGTATCATTAATATTTTTAATATTGGATTTAATTTCATCAAAATTGGATTTAATTTCAGCGAGAGATGGAGAGGTTACCGCTGGTGTTCCAAAAAATTTATTGATAATATTTCTACGAAGGGAAGTATATGTTGTTATATGTTTTTCAAGTTCTTCATTTAAATTTTTTAATGCATCTGTGATTGTAGAAACAAGTACACCTGGTTTGAGTTTTCCATCATTTGAATATAACACTATTGTATCTTCAACGACGTCACGTCTTCGTATTAAGACATCATCCAATGAAACATTACTAGATTTCAATTTGCCCTGGCGATCTTGAAATACAACTATTTCCCCAGGATCTACACTTGACAAGTTTAAGTTCTCGGCGATTTCATCTTCGATTATTTTTTTTACACTTTCCACAGCGAATTTACTATCGGTTTCTGTTTTTTTTTTGATTCTGATAAAGGTCGTCCCCAAATATCAATCATTATACAAAAACGCTACGTTTTTCTAAATCATAACGCTATCGTTTTTGCCATTGCCTGCTAGTATATTCATTAACAACAACTTGTGGTGGTTTCCTTGGAAATTTAGATATCTCTGCAAGGACATTTAATACTTCACGACCGCATATCGGTGGATCATTTAACTGTTGTGTTGATAGCGTGGAATAAAAAATTGGAGATGACTTTGTTATTGTGGATACATATCGCATGAATTCTTTTGGTGGAGCTAATCCATATGAATCAAAATAGACAATTCCACGTGGATCAATTGCATATGCGACCCAATGAGTTCCTTTTCCGCTGCTGTTATCAAGATTGATAATACCCGTTTCATTTTTCATTGGTTTTGACGGTAATTGATCTCTCATGAAAACTCCTCTAAAAATTTTTATTGATAATGATTTTACAGCATTAATTAAATCAAAATTGGACATTGGTGAAAATCCTAGGGATTTTTCCACTAGTAAGCCGTTCCTGGTATTCTTAGGCCTGTGCCCTTGTACCAATTGTATGGGGTTCCTGGTAGTCTTAGACCCTTTCCTTTTTTTTATAGCCTTTCTCAGTAGCTTTTTTCAGGGCCATTCCTGCAGCAGTACCAACGGCTCCTAACGCTGCCGCCTTCGCAACCGCTGGGGCAGCCGCTGCAATCAATGCTGGAATAGCAGCTAACAGCGGGAATATACCACCGGATTTTATCATACTGGCGATTGCTGCTTTCGAAAAATCAATTTGAACTCCTCGTTTGTTCTTTAGCGCATCATTGAAATGTTTTATTTGACGATCTGTCAATGATAATTTATGTGCAGCACCGGACATTTGAGTGGGTTTCAGCGTTATTGTAGTTCCACATTCTTTAGCAGACTTTGATTTCAATTTCTTGACCTGACCATCAGTCAACTGGACATTAACAATACTATATGTCATTCTATTCTAAATGTAATTTACACTTTCAATTGATCTTATTGCGAAAATCCTAACTACAGGTTTTCCACTGGTGCATCAATAAGTCTCATTCGTCCGCCAACTCCTTCTAACAACATTGATTTATCACTGAGAATGACAGCAACTGCTCTATAATCGGCTATACCAGCAGGGCGTTGTACCCGAGCTTGGAAGTATATATCAACAACAGATTGTCTCATCATGTCAAGATGTTCCAATGAAAAGTAATAAATCGGATAGTGTTTTTCAAAATCAATTTGCGATATTTGCAAACCAGTATCAACATTTTGATCACGACCCATATACGACAATATTCTATGATATACACGAGCTATGTTGTTGTTTTCATAATTAAGCTGTACAATCTCTGCTGGCTCTTGTTGTCCGTTTATTCTCAACGAAACTTCACTTACTCCTAATTTATCAAATATCATATGACTAGATACTTGATGACCCACTCGATTTGCATCCTGTAACGCTATAAAGATATGACGTGGAGCTGAAACACCTTGTTTTGATGCTAAGTGCCATGTAAATGTGCCATTTACATTATCCTGCTTCGTATCAGTCGTTGTTGTTAGCCAACTTAGCAATGATTTTCCACCTGTGTCCATAAACGATAGTAATTGTTGCTCTATTGTAACTGCTGGTGTCAAGACGGGTATCCATAGAACCAATTTATTTAAAATGACTTTACCATCATCAACATCATCATCACGCCAGATTGCATCATTGTCATTTTCCTTTCGCACTAACACAACCGTATGCTTTGCTCCATAGATGACTTTTCTGACATTTCTACAGAATCCGAATATATGATGTAACGGAATTGCACATGAAAACCGTCGATGTTGTCCTTTTAATGCTCCTTTTCGTGTTGCAAATCCTAGATTGAAATTATCATTGACCCTTTTTAAAATGTCGAATTCAGCGGCTGGCTGGCCTTCACGGTCTAGATTAGCTGCGAGTTGTTAATCAGCTTCTGCAGTAGCTCTCGCAGTTCGTACTTAAATAAACTGAATATGGTTAGCATGATCAGAAGTATCCTTAGCAAACATCATAGACGGACCAGCCGATCTTGTATAATCATCAGAATATCTCGCAAGTCCGATTATTGTTGTTGCAATATCAATATTTTGTTCTATTGATTCAATTTCTTTTCCATCAATGATATATCTTGCACTGTTAAATAGCGCCATAATGCCATTATTTACGAAACCAACTCGGATATTTTGGTCATTCCCATATGGCGTATCAGCTGCTACATTTGTTACAAGCTCTCCTTCTACTTCAATAAATGCCTCACACGGCAAAAAGTATCTACTTGTATCTTGAACTTGAAGTTCAACTCTCCCCCGTTGATTAGGCTCTCTTGCAGGATAGGCATAATACTGATAGTTAATTTTAGAATCATCTTTATTAACCGGCGCTGCCATATCAAACGCTGGGTCAGCAATTTTTTTTAAATGCCATTTATACTAAAACGTATCGTTTTTCTAAATGTAGTAATGCTATCATTTTCTTTTTCGATTTCCTCCAAGACCGCTTCCCGCTATCATACTTGCAATATTACTACTATCTGGTGAAGTCATTGCTAATGATGCTAGTTTTTGTTCCACTGCGTTATTTATCACTTTACTGACATTTGCAGGCATCATTGTTGTTGAAGGTAGCGGTGTTGAAACTATTTGTGATAGTTTTCGTCCGAATCTAGATTTCACCAATGACGTTATTCTATTTTTTGCGGTAGAAAAGGCCGTTCCTGCAAGATCTCCAACAGCGTTAATTCCCTTATTACGAATAACATCAATGGCTTTCATCGCTAATTGTTTAGCAATTGGTGCTACTTTTGGGGCTGTTCTTGTGAATAAACCCGCTATGATATTTCCAAGGCCGTCTCCATAGTATGCCTTATAAACGGGCAATCTTGAGTTTACCACATACACGATTGTTGGTTTATTGTGATTATAGTGTACTATCATCTTATTTGAAATGACTTTGTAATTTCTAAATACAATTTCAATCGCTATAATAACCACTAAATTCCCTCGGAATTCCGTCCATTAACTCATCCAAGAGTTCTCGATACGTATGAATATCAATTATCCCACTTTGGAATAATCGTCTGCAAATATCAAATGCTTCATTAGTTATTTCGACTGAGTTATTCCCAGCTCGCTTACCTCCCATAAGAACCTCAAGTCGTGATATATCATTAATGATATTACTAGGACACATATGAGAATCATGATGAGAACTTCCATAACCCTCTCCTGAAGTACTTTCTGATTCGGAAACGTTTTGAATTTCTGGAGATTGTCGACTTCGACCTCGACCTTGACCTCGACCTCGACCTCGACCTCGTCCTCGACTTCGACTTTGTTGTTGTTCTTTTCGTTGTTGTTGTTGTTGTTGTTGTTGTTGTTCTATACCATACGCATTAACTCCCACTTTAAAAGCTCTGTAATTCCATGTATCCTTTTTTAAATTGCCGGGGATTTCTTGATTAATTTTAAATAACCAATCCACCCATTGATCTTTGTTTATTGTGTTTTTTTTTATACTCGTCTTTTAAAAATTTTTCTCTGTTATAATAACTTTTGACAGCAAAGTCTCCAAATGACGCATAGTCGTCTTCAGTTTTCAGCAATTGAATTTGTCTGATTTTTTCTATAGCTTCATCAGTGAATTTCTCGCTAAAAGGAACGCTTTTTTAGTGGAACCTTTTTCAATAGAATCACTAGCATCTTCAACGGGGTTATCATCAATATCAATATTACCCATTTGTTGTATTTCTCGCTGAGTTTGTAACTCACCTGAAAGCTGTTTTATTCCCTCGTGAGTTTTTTCAGTTTCTGTAGCAATCTTCCCTAATACATCAATAATAGGTACTGCTCCCTCTTTAGGGATGTCGCCGTATATAGCACGTTCTGTTGCAAGTTTCATATCTTTAGTGGCTTTAGTTACAGGGGCAAAAAGTTGTTCGCTTCCAATAGAAAAGTCAGTCTGCGCTTGCTGTCTAAGTTGTAGTTTATCTCGCACGTCATCTCGAATTGGTATAAACTTTTTCAGTAATGCTAACCTCTCACGGGCTAGTCTGGTAGTTAATGCTTCTGATGTCATTATTGGAAATGCTAACGTTTTTTCAATTGTGGGGTTCAATACTTGCATCAATCAAACGTCTTATAGATTTCACTTTCAAAGCAATCTCTGACCGAACTTGGTACTGTTCCCCGAGTTTCTTTCTAATGGCTTCAACTATACTAAATAGCCGAATGAATAAATTAATATCATTGTTATACAAAGAAGCATTAACCGCTTTTTGGATTCTTTTTATCAGTGAATACATTTTAGGTAGAACATATCTTCCATGTTTCAATTGTATATCAATTTGTTCAAATTCATTCAAAAGTCTATCTACATTCAAAAATTCAGAGAGTACGATTCCTTGATTTCTTAAATTTGATATTTCTGTGATGATAGATGTAATATCTTGAAATTCCATTTATTGAATATTATTACTAATGTATTTTCTTATCTTTAAAATATTTTTATATACAAAAAAAAAAAAAACATATACAATGCCTGTCTCTTCCTCATTCGAGTTTCGAGGCAAGAAAGGGCACATACATTAAAGACTTATACAATACCCTAACTCCCCAATCGAGTTCAAGGGCGGGTTATATGGGTATTAGACGTGAAATCCAAGTGATTTCTTTACAAACATTGAACATATAACATGAAGCCTCATTTGGAACCTCTTTCGCGCCAAACGACGTCAAAGAGGCCCAGAGGGGGGACAGCACATTACATATAGGATGATATATATACAATGAAATGATAGGATGGTTATATATACAATGAAATGATAGGATGGTTATATATACAATGAAATGATAGGATGGTATGATAGGGACAGTACAGGACGATACAAACATGAAACGACGGGGCGGTCCTACACCCAATCTACCAATCAAAAGCAACCCAAGAAATTAACCATGGTTGCAGTTGAAAAAATTCAACCACACCATGTCAATGGCGTGGGAGGTTTGATTGGTAAATTGGGCTTCGTTTTAAAGCCCCAAACTTATTACGACTCATATTATATATAAGGTGACTAATACTGCAGTGTCAATGTGTAGGTGTGTATTTATTTTCCTAGCATTTCATAATGAATATTGTGTAGTAATTTCAATGGAAGCTAAGTATTTAAATAAAACATTAAAACAAGAAATACAACTGTTAAATAATAGCAATTTTTTATTAATTTCTATAATATTACGATTAAATAATCGTAGTAATAATGGATTTACATGACGAGATAACTCTGTTATGGGGATCCCTGTCAATTCAGGACCTGCTATTCGAGAATGATATTTTTCTGAATTTTATTACACGTAGCCACACTAAAAAAACTAAACTACATGTAGCGCATTTTACTACCTCGACCTCACATACAATCTATTTTAATTTGTAATTACAAAGTAATTTCATTTTCATACAAAATCTAAACAGCGCTGTTAACGCCGTCTTTGTAATTGGGATTTTTAAAAAATCTATTAATAGAACCCTGACCCAGTGTCTTGTGTTACACGCGCGCGCGTTCCGGTACAATAACTATATTTACTATGTGGCTGTTCCGGCTGTTCCAGTTATTGTCATTTACTCTTTTAATGCATATATACGTGAATATTGCGAATAAATATTGAAAAAAAAATATGTACACAATGATATTAACGCGCGAAACGTTTTTAGTGTTTTGCCCTATGGTAATTGATCTGAATGGTAAAATCATGCAAAAATGACTAAAATAGCATAACTCACTATTGAGAGTTATCTTGTAAATAGGAAAACTTTATTCTATGTCCATTTTTCTTTGAGATAGCTGTTTGATAAATCCCTTCAGCAACTCTTTGTACTGAAGAAATACATATTCCAAAATATTTTCCCGCAGCATTCATTGAATGAAAAACTCTTTCTTCATTCGTCGTTGTATCAAATGATTTAACTCCCCTGCGTCGTTTTGAGTATTTCCCTGTCTTTCCTTTTTTTATATTCTCTCTTTGAGAAATGCATTGTAAATTGGAAATCGCGTTATTTAAGGGATTGGAGTCAATGTGATCAATACCACAGCCATCTTTAATCGGTCCCATATAACACTCAAAGACTGCCCTATGACAGAAATATCCCTTTCCTCCAGCAGTAAATTTCAAGTATCCTTGACTATTAACATATCCCACGGGTTTCTTTAGTCTACAGTGTCTAACAACACCATTACGAGATATTTCATAATTAACGAGTATTGGATGTGGTCTGAATTCTTGCTCCATTTATATATAATAATACTATTTGTCTAATTCATCATTTGCTTTAATTATAAATCTATTAATGTAGTCTTGAGGGGTTTTTATGATTTTGTCTTTGACAGAGTCATGGTTAGGGTCAATGATAGCGTTTTTTATTCGTTTATCATAATAACGTTTTAATTCTCTAAACCGCTTACCCCCACAATTGATACATAATTGTGATTTTCCTCTCACACCCACCCCACAATTTATGCATGGGGACGGGCCTGTCGAATTATTTCTGACACTCTGTAAGTGACATCCACAGAATTCACCTCTACACGATTTATTGCATGGGGTTACTGATCCAATCATAAGCCATTTGCAGTGATTCATTATATATAAACAAACTTTTCTATTTAAATACTTGTCTTATTTATATGAATGAAGAATTCAAGAGATTATCGGCAATCAAGCCTTGGAAAAATATTAAATTCAATCTTGATAGAACTCTCGAAGACGTACCAAAAGAGAGAATAAATAATAGAAGTCTGATTAGAAAAATACGAGATTGTGTTCAAGAGTTTAAACAGGACGGCGCATCACACACCTGGTCAACATTTAAAATTGATGGTGTTGTTGATGCTAGAATGAATGATGAAACAGCAGCTATGATACTATCACAACTTGGCAATAAACGGTATTTTCTCAGAGTGAAATTCATTATCAATTTAGAATCGGGCGAATGGGTTATAAGAGACAAGTTTGAACCAATTCTCAAAGATAGGACAACAGTCATTGTTAGCCGTGATTCCAGACCAGGGCTGTTAACTGGAATTGATAAACCATACTATGAAAAAGCGTATCCAGAAACAGCAATCGTTTATGGGATGTATCCGTTAAATAAGAAACCTGACATTGGAAAACTAGCACCAATGAAACAGTCAACGTCAGTGGAAAAGCCTCTCAACTGTGTGGCACAACGAGTCTTAGAACACTTTACAAATGCACTCCTTGGGAATAAATTAACCGATCTAAGACATAAAAAAATAGATCAATGGGAGCTAACAGTGAAAGAGAACGGAGCAACTATTTCCGATATAGCTAGATTGGAAAAGTCGTTGAGATTTCCGATAACCGTTTTAACGATAACTGGCGAAGTATTATACGAATCGAAATACAATAAAAACGGAGCTCCAATCAAAATTATTGATCATAACAAGCACGCATGGACATCCGCGGTTACAATATTCCCGCGAGAGAGAACAGTGAAGTATATCCCAGAAGAATTCACCAAGGATGGCATTCTCACTGAAGAAAGATTATTCGATGCTATTGCTAGTTTGTGTAAAAACGACCCTGTATCAGTATGGCTACTTCATAGTTTTGAAGATGAAGAATGTCAATTCAATCAATTTGTGAAACCTAACGGTGAATTATATCGTACTGAAAGTCTACATAATAGGATGAAAAATCTAGCAATAAGTCTCAGTGAAAACGCTAGCGTTTTTAATGAAAAATCCGAAGATTACGAACAGTTACTTACAAATTGTTTTACAATTCCATCGGTTGCAGCTCATTTTGCAAGAAAGAAAAATAATTGGAAACCAACACGAAAAGAGTTTTTACAGGATGTTCAATCCAGCTGTTTGGAATATTATCATGGCGGTCTATGGAACGTTAAATACAATCGTGAGAGTATGATATCAGTTGATATCGTTGCCTGTTATCCAGGAAGTTTTCTAGGATATGGATTCGCTGGTGAGTATTTTAAACGGTTTGGACATCCCACACATGAAATGACTCGCGTTGCTATTAATGGACCACTGCCTGATTTTGATTTGACCGGTTTTGCTTGCGTAGTATCATTTGAATTCGCTGAAGGACTTCATCCGTGTTGTTATGTTTGGATTGGTAGACACATGGCTGAAAGGATGTGGTTACCAATAGTGTTATTGCGATATATGATTGATTGTAAAATGTTAGTTTCGTTGATTGTCAGCGAAGCGATTATCTCATATCAAAAACAAACTAATGTCTGGTTACCAGAACCAGAATGTCTTGATAGTATAATCGATAAGTCTAGGAAACATATTGATGCTGACGAGGAGTACATCATTGAATGGTCAAAAAAGATATTTAATCAACGAAATAGTGAAGCAAAGGATCTCGGCCGAAGAATAATCGGTAAATTTACACAAGGTGGAAAAAAATTCAACTTTAAAAGACAATCCTCACGATTGATTATAGATGATGCCGAATACGACTTCGTTATTAAAGATGCAGTAGAGAAAAATAGATACGCAAATTGTAAAACAGCCTTTTTGTCCAATAAAACAAAGTTAGGTAGAATTGTTACTTACAGTGATGGAGAAAGCTCTGCATATCTACATTTATGGGCTTCTATGCTGGGTTATGCATCTATCAATTTATTTGCAATGATAAATAGATTTCCTAGTATAGCAGTCAGAGTTGCAATTGATTCAATGTATGTCGATAAAAAATATATCAAAGAGATAGCTAAATTTACTAATAGCGAAGAGACTTGGGGAACATGGCGAATTAAACATGAAATACAACGCGATTATTCTGAATCAGCAGACCTTGAGATTAAAAGCAGTTACCTGAAGAACGATAATTCTATCAGTGAAAAATCCGAAGGATTTTCTATGTCTAAAGCACCACCGATATCAGATCCAATTTGTAGATATAAAACAGTTTATTTAAACGGTTGTGGTGGATCTGGAAAGACAACACGTGCGATAGAATTATATCGAGAGAGAACGTCCATGATTGTACTCACACCAACCCATAGACTAGCGAGAGAGATCAAACAACGAAATGTTGAAGCTTGCACGTATCATAGTTTTTTTTCGATACAAGGGCGATGCTTGGACTCCTGAGCGAATGGGTGAGAAATTTATTCCAGCGGTTATTATTTGGGATGAAGCATGTACTGTTTCAGAAGATGTATTAAAAATGTTTCTTGATTGGTTTTTGCAAAATGATACTAAAATTATATTGTGCGGCGATCATGGTCAACCACCACCATTTGTTGGTAGAAGTCCACATAATTGGTTAAAAGGATTTGTTGATTATTACGAAGAAATTGATACTGACTATAGAGCACTCGATGAGCAGTTACGTGAGTTTAAAAAACTAATTAGATTACAACCCGATAGAATTCAATGTGAAGTAGCGCGTGAAATAATTTCTGAAACACCTTTGAATGATTTTTGGGAAACATGGAAACCAAATGATTTTGTAGTAGCAAGTAGAAAGATAGTCAGAGACGCACTTCAGAAAAAGTTGTTTGAGCTACACAAGAAAAAATTCCCAACGTTTCCAGTGCCGTTGTGTTATAGACCATTGGATACACGAAAGCAGAATATTGAAGTTGAAATTCCAGGCCAGACGGAGAAACAGATTCTAGTGTTAAATGATATTGTGCTAGTTGATATCAATACTGTAGAAGATGCATTATGCGCTGATAAATCACCATGGACACTTGGTTATGTAACAACAATACACTCGTCACAAGGATTGACCATCACGGATACAATTGTTTGGATAGTTGATAATCGCATTGAATGGTCAAATTTAGTCTATCTCGCAGTGTCCAGAGTACGACGAATAAATCAACTACGAAGGATTGTTTTCGATGATGATTTTAATGCAAACGATGATAACATTGATATTAGCATCATTAATAAAAAAACTCTCTGGTTACAAACAGCAGGATAAAAAAAACAACGAGAATTTGATATTGATGCTGAAGTAATAATCGCATTAAAAGAACAACAGAATAATCACTGCGCCAGTTGCAATTGTATAATGCACTGGCAGTATTCGGATAAAGACCCTCGACAATTCACCGTAGACAGAAAAAATAACAGTCTTGGTCATGTCAGAAACAATGTGATGTTGACCTGTCTTGAGTGTAATAGACGTAACGGAGCTAGTTAAGACCATGTGGCGGTAATTGAGTATCGTCCGGAATGACTTGTAGTTGTTCGCGTGTAAAACCACGCTGAGGTGCAGTTGAATCCAATCTGTAGATTGGAGGTCTACCAGTTGATCGCGTTATGGTTGAAATTTTATGCGTAGTAACACTCCATATAGGATCAGTAGCTCTTCTTTTACCGCCTTCAAGCTCTCCTGGTTCGTATAAATATCTCACAGTAACATCACCGAGAAGTGGCTGAGTGCTAACCCGCTGTGGTTGTTCGGGAATATATTCTTTTTTTTATTGCAATATTTGGTTTCATATTAATAGTTCGAGTAATCTCGTTATTTAACGCTGCAACTACACTCGGTAACCTTTGGACCCATTCACGAGATCGTTTTTCTTGGATGAATTCTTTTGCATATTGATATCCAAATAACCGTTCTGCAAGAGTTCGATTAAATCGTTCTACAATTGCCTGATCACGATGTAACGCAGTATGTCCCCGTCGTATTGTAACACTATGAGTTTTCATTGTTGATAGAACAGCACCTTGAAACTCTTTGCCAGCATCAACTTGTAATATATTTGGCCATCTTAGAGGACCTCGTCGATAAATCATTTCAAATGCAGAAGCGATTTCAGAAGCTGACTTTGTTTTCAATGGTTCTGCTTGTTTAAATCGACTCGCAATATCAACTACAGTTAGCGCGTATTTGTAACCATGGTCATGTGGTAAAAACAATAAATCAGCCTGATGAACTTCATTGGGTACGGTAACATCAAAATGAGAATAATTAATTTGTTTAGGCGGTGGTAGATAAATTTGCCATATAGCCTGTTTGGATAACCAATCTTTTGCAGTAGATTTTTTCACTTTTGCAGCGTTAGCGAGTTTACTGATTGCTGCTTTACCCCTCCAGTATCCTTTCGGAGAATAATAAAAAGATTCCATACTATAAAAAACACTGGTGTTTTCAATTACCAGCACCTAACACCAATTTGCCTTTCATAGCTGATTTGACCAACCATGAAGCCAATTTTTCTTTGAAGGATTTATCGGGAATAGCATTTAACGCATGAATTAATTTTACATCCGCGATATGTCTTTGTTGCAAATTATTGCTTTTATATGCAACATCATGAGCATGGCATGCCTTATCAATAGCATTTATCGGATACTCACCAGGCCGGGGCTGATTTTGATCATCAAGTCTGATATCTAATCTCGTTCCGGGACCACAGTAGCTATATCCTGGAATGTGTTTTTCTCCGGGGTATTTTACCCATGGGGTTCCGGGGAGTTTTCCAAGTTTTGCGGCAATATCACCTCCGAGTTGCTTTTTTTTAAAAATCGAACTTTTTTTGTACCACATGTTACACACTTACCAGTAAGCGCTAGTCTATTGTTTTTAGTTGTAATGGTTGTCTGATCGGTTGTATCAGTACGCTGTTTACACTTAACACAATATAGATCCATAATTTATATATAGCGTTATGAATATAATTGATTTTTCAGCGACTAAAAGAAGAGAACCGGTAAAACACCACGCAGCGCTTCCGAATTCTGTCCGTGCCATTATAATCGGACCATCTGGATCGGGCAAAACACAATTGCTGCTTAATTTGATAGTGCGATTTATGAAGTGGGATAAATTATATTTAGTTGCCCCATCCGTAGATGATCAACGGTGCTATGAAGTGCTAAAAGATTTTAATGAAAATGCATCAGAACTTAAAGGTGAAAGTGTAATCGACTTTATTACTGATATTAATGATGCACCATCAGTAGAAGATCTCGATGGAGACATAAACAATCTTGTAGTGTACGATGATGTAATGTTAGATAATCAAAAGAACCCTGCTAGAGTATTTTCCCGAGGTAGGCATAAAAACACTGACGTGATATATGTCACTCAACGATATACTCAAATTCCAAAAGTGATTCGCGATAACTGTAATATTCTTGCTGTATTCAATGGCGTTGATACACATACGCTACGAAATATTTGGCAAACATGGTGTTCCGATATGGACTTCAATGGATTTAAAAATTACTTCGGTCATGCTCAGTCTGTCCCATATGGATTTATAACAATAAATTTACACGACCCTCGGTCACGATATCGTATTGGACTTGATCAAATATTTGGTTAAATAATTTGTATTAATCAGCAGCAGGGAGGGTGAAATGACAACATATTTGCGACGTAGATGGCAGCAATTTGAGGGTGGTTATGACAATGTATTTGCGACAAAATCGCTAAGGCTCCATTTGTAAAATGGGGTCTTTATTTTTTTTTTTGGTTAAAATATGAGATTTCGTAGGAAGGTTCCATTTGGCATTCTGAGGCTTTAATCGATTTTGTCGCAAAAATTTGTAGGGTTCACCCTCCCTGCTGCTATCTTAACGCATAGAAAGAATGGCAAGATAATTATTACTAAAACTAACGAGAGAGCGAGCAAGCGAGCTAGCCAGCGAGAGAGAGAGAGAGAGAGAGAGAGAGAGAGAGAGAGAGAGAGAGAGAGAGAGAGAGAGAGAGAGAGAGATTCTCAGATCAGTTTAATTCTATTTACAAAGAAGTGATAAAGACTTAAAATATTTAATTTATCTACATACCCTCAGCTGATAAAAACGTTATAAAAGTTTTAATTTACTATATTCTATATACATACCTTCGGATGACGATAAAAAGTAATTTGAAAGGAACTAGATGTTCTTGTTACCTTTGACTACAATCGATACTGCCAGATACAACACGATCAGAGCCATCTTGGAACTGCTACAGTAACTCTAATACTTATCTTATCTTTGAACTTTAACACAGAATGATCATCGGGCCTAACGTTACCTACTAGAAACATGCACAGGTTTGATTCCGAAATTTCGTTGTTTTTTGTCTTCGTATCGCAAAGATTGACCGATTTATAGCTCTCTGACCGTGTGGCAAGATGTGTGACAAACAAATCGGTGTTTGTATTACGAAACATACCGTGAAACACGTAGAAAAGATTGTATCGTTGCCTGAAAAACGAACATTGTAGAACACTTCAATCAAAATGGTGTCTGTCTTTTTGGAGACTGGGCGCTGTATAATTGGATACAGTGGAGAGAACAGCATTCTGTGGCACTTTTCTCCCAATCCACTGCTGGTTTGTAGTGGTGTAACATTCTACCGAACTTGTTAAAATCCCTTGCAATTGATAAATTTTAAAAACTTACAGTGTGTAAACAATACTTGACGCAATGTGTAGCAAGATATAACTTCAATTAGAAGTAAATAACATAAAATTCCTCTGCTTACCTTTTGCATTCATTTGCATTTCGGACTCTAACAAAACCAATATTTTTACTAGACTTTTTCTTTGCATTCTTTACTCACCTAGGTGGAATACCCCTGCAGGTGACACACAGTTTTCATCGGTATTTTAATCAGGATTAAACTTCATTGATGGTTTTGATGAACAGTTACTTTTCTTTGATGTTGTGGGCACTCCACGCACCAGTTCCAAGTCTCTGACGTTCTGGGCAAATTTCTTTGACGTTGTGGCATTTTAGAATCCACACACTTTCTGACGCTGTGGGCATTATTCTGATATTCTGAGCATTTCATGACATGTCATCCTCTCTCTCTCTCTCTCTCTCTCTCTCTCTCTCCTACCTCTCTCTCTCTCTCTCTCTCTCTCTCTCCTCTCTCTCTCTCTGATGCTGTGAGTATTCTAAATCCTTTGCCCTCTCAACTTAATAAGCATTCAATGATCGACTGCCAATTCTATTTGCAATTGTCCTTTATCGATCATGCGATTGTGTAAATTCACATAGCTTTCTCTGATGCTGAGTGTATTCCATGGCCTATGCCCTTTCTCATGATAAACATTTTCACTTTATCTTGGGAGTAGGTTTAAGTTCTCCGCCATAGTTCTTGTCAGACGTCATCGTAATTTTGAATAAGTTACTTATCACCATAAGAATCACTTTCAATGCTCTTTTATTCTTTTGCTTTTAGTTCAAGTTGACCAGAATGACCTTTTTAGCTTTATGTGAGTGTCGTGTAAATTACAATATTCGTTCTAAACAAGCCCTGTGTTAGGGGGGATTAAACATCTTATTTATTATTTAATTATAATAATTTCTCTTTTTTTTTTTTTTTTTTATTTTTTTTTTCTTTTATTTTTTTTTTTTTTTTTTATTTTTTTCTTTTTTTATAAAAATTATCATATTTTTTTTTTAATTTTATATAATATTTTTTTTAAAATTTTATATTAAATAAAAAATTAAAATTAATAAATTAATATAAATATATTTATATATTTTTATAATATATCTATATATATATAATATATATTTATATTTTTAAAATATCTATTTATATATATATATATATATTATTTTATACAAAAGAAAACCCCAAAACCCCCAAAAGGCTTAAAAAATTTGAACTACTTTTAGATTCACTTGGAGGTTTTAAAAAGGTTTTGAAATTTAGTAATGAAAAAGAGGGTTTTTGGGGGTCTGTATATTTTTTGACCAAATTCCGTTTTGCCCCCCCAAAGGCAGAGCACGTGGTGAAAAATGTAAAACACTATCAAGTTTTTAAAAAGGGTCTTTATCCGGGGGTTTAGGGAAAGGGTTTTTAAAAAGGAATGGGGCCAAGAAAACTGTTTGCGAATAAAGGCATGGTAAGGTTTTATTCAGATTTGAATATACCTAAATATTCAAAAATTATAGATATTTCTAGGTGTGAATTTTTTAAAATTTTTAGGGAAAATTTTTACCCACTTTTACTTGCCCAACCCTGTTAAAAATAAAAAAAAAGCCCAATATATGAGAATTATAAAACCCGAAAAAAAAAGCCCAATGGGGAAAAAAATAAAGTAATTTGGTGAAACCGGGGAACGTAATTTTTATTCGTCGATGTTGAGTTTTATTTGATCAATAAACTTCAAGTTAAAGATGAGTATGAAAAGAAAACATAAATTACATAAAGGGGACACATTGATTGTTTGAATGAGAAAATTTTAGGGCAGAAATTTGGGGTTTTCTTTCTTTTTCAGTTACAGTCTGTATCCCCCCCCGGGTTTGTTATTTAGCAGTTTAAGCCACCGGTTAGCAATCCGAAAATTTATTATTTTATTATTTTATTTTTATTATTATTTTTTTTTTTCATATTTATTTATTATTATTATTAGTTTTTTTATTATATTTTTATTTTATTTTTAGTTGTAGTAAATAGTAGTAGTATATATTAAATAGTTTTTATTTTTATTAATTTTTTTTTTATTATTAATTTTTTTTTTATTTTATTTTTATTTATTATTATTTTTTTTATTATTATTATTTTTTTATTATTATTAATTTTGAAAAATGTAAAGGGGGCCCCAACCCAAACAGCAATAGGGATGCTTGACGCGGAGCAGTAATCAGCAAACACCGCTAAGTCAAATTATTTTTGTTTTCCTTGTTTTTGTAAATTCGTTATGCGGTTCCTTAAATTTTTGTTGTGCGTAACTTTTCATTTCTCCCCTGTTTTGAATTCGCCTGCTTTATTTTTTTTTCGTTAAAATTTCCACCTAAAACAGTTTTTCTAATTTTTGGGGTTTTGATACATTTTGCCCATGTAAAAAGTTTTGAAAAGGGAAAGTATTATAAAATAAGGTTCCTATTTTAAATTTTCCCGCAAAACCCAAATTTTCCTGGTACTTCCCCAAAATGGCCCCCAATAATTTTTTGGTGCACCTATGATTTGGGTTTTGTGGCTAAAAAAAATTCCCGGGCGCGTAATTGCCCAGCGTAATGGGCCAAAAAACGGTTACAAAATGAAAAAAAAAACATAAACCCCCGGGGTTTATATTTTGCTATCAGTGCCATTTATTTGTGATTTGTCTCGAGAAATTGCTCTGCCTCGATTACTTTTTCAGCGATAACCCGGATGCTTCAAACAAGGGGTTTGTTAATATACCGTTTTCTGATGGTAATTTTTTAAAAGTTTTCAAAATTTATTTTGTATAAAATTAAAAAAGTACTTTAATAGGGAAAACGTCGGGTTGCGTTTGGTTTAATGCTCATGCGCAGGCAAATATTCAAAAAGATGACCGCATAGGGTAAATTTTTCAACAGGTTTGTATGGTATAGTGGTTTCTGTCGAATAAAATGGTTGTGTCTAGGTCCCTCGTTAAATAAGCACCAAATTTTAAAAGATGAAGCAAGTCCAAAAAAGTAAAAAAAAAAAAAAAGATGTTGAGGTGTTTAGTCAAATAAGGGACAGAGTCCCCTTTTGCAAAATTTAGGGTTATTTTATTGTGGTTTTATCATCGTTTCAAGTTATTTGTTAAAGCCCCACGAAAATGGTTTTTCTGATTTTGGAAAATTAAAAAAAGATAGGGCAATGGACGCGTGGGCTATCTTGGGTTTTTGGAAAAAAAGGGGAATCGAAAACCTCTTCAAGTTGTTTTTTGGCTATTTGTTCCCGGGTTAAAAAAAGGGCCCTTTTTCCTTTTTTTTTAGATTATAGGTTTTGTGTGCTTGCGCCCCCAACCGCCCTTTTTTAACGCCCCTTGGTGCGCTCCCCCAGCCCCCGTTCAGAGCTTTTTCAACGTGAAGGGGGAAAACGGAAAAAAGTTGCTATAAAAATGTTTGGGAAATTTCTTTTTAAGGGAAAAGAAATATTCCCCCAATATTTTTTCATTTGTGTCACCTTTGATTTGGATTGTTTTTAATATTTTTGATGTTTGTTTTTTTAGCCTAAAAAAAAAAGTGACGGAAAAAAGGGATTAAATTTAGCCCGAGTAAATTTACCCTTTTTTTAAAATTGATCCCAGCGAGGCTTGAATCCTCTGACTGTTTAGCGAATGTTAAGCTGTACTGATGAAGATGTACAAGACTATATAAATTAAAAGCCATGTTGGTGGGCATTAATATAACAATGGAATCTGAATTTACCAGTCTTCAGTATTCTTGAAATGGGGTGCAACATCATAAGAGAAAGAAGCAAGTCTAAAGAAATGTACCAACGTTTCAAGCATTTAATGTAATTGGTGTTACGATTCGGCTCGTTAAAGTAACAAAAAAAGAGTGAGTACAACAAGCTTTGTAAATTTGAACAAAATTAATTTATTTTCCTAGAAAACAGGGCAAATGTAAATATGAAAAACAAGATTTCGATTTACGAAAATGCTCCAAGGTTTGTTTGTTCTAAAGATATAAAACATACGTCATGTGAACAGTTTTAAAAAAAACACATTCTGAAGTTTAGTTCCGATCCAAGATGGTGGTGATGACGTCAGACGAAGTCTAACACAAGATTCCTTCTAAAAAATATAATTTTTTTTGCCCAAACCAGAAATGATGTTCTCCAGGAAAACAATTATTTAGAAAACAAAGTACATCAGCTCCACTAACAAATCCTATTCTTGACGTAGACATAAGAACAGACAACTTCTTCTAGCTCAAAGATACCTTTTTTAAGGTAATAGAAGTGTGTAACTCTAAGATGCTAAATAGGCTACAAACTCTTTTAAATTTAGTTGGTAGTGCTCTCCTCGTACAAATACCTAAGAATATATACGAAGCTAATACGTTGTTTCAATTACACGCGCACGGAGGACGGTGTAATTTCGCAATACATCTGGACATTAGGAAACCCTGACCAAGTATTACCCAATCGTTTTTTGCTTTTCCCTGAATGTTTATTGTAACGAATTTGCAATTATACACAGCACGTGCTCACATGGTTACATTTACAAATTAGGTAAATACGTTTGTTTTTTCCCCATATATCCATGCTAATTGATCATATTAATATTACATTTTATGAAATAAAAAATGATATAAAAGATTTATCAGAATTCATTTCTAAGCACACAACATCAACTACAGGGTCTTTACCATTGGATACACAATACAAAGTTAGTAGTACAAAAGAAAAAAGAATGTTTTGAACAAAACAATTTAGTAGGACGGCATGATCTGGGTAGGACAGAGTTTTTTATATTGATGACTAAAAATAAAATGAAATGTGATTGTGTAGAATTTTTTATTGAACAAGATAAATTTTTACCTACATACTTGTTAATGTTATTAACGTTTTTAGTAAATAGGCGTTTAGCATACCGTTTCAGTTTAAGACAGGAGTATCAATGACTAATGCTTTAAAAGCAAATTGTTGTTAGTATGTAAAAACGAAATAAATTTTAAAATCATTTGGAGGATTTTTCTATATAAATTTGAGCATTTTTGGAGAAAATAGTTAAACGAATGTTTAAAGGAAATGAGGGAAAAGCGTTGGCGTTGAAAGATTTTTATTAGGACACTTAACAAGCTGAATATAAACATTTAACAGATAAAAGGTTTAACAGGTATATTTATATCTTCACAAATTTTTGCAAAAATAATAACCCCAAAACATTTGAAAATTTCATTGTCACAAACGAAGCAATTAAAATCCCCAACCCGCAAATGAAATATGTACAACAGCCAAAACATTAAATGTCCGTGGTAAGGTTAGGATTTTCTCGACATAAAAGTATTTTAAAAAGGGTTTACTCCAAACTTAAGTGAAGAGGTATTTTGTAGTTAATACAATACTTTTAACAATTCCTGTAACGTATGGCCTAAAGGCTCTAGCAGTAGAGCAATCGAATGTTTTTCGAACAGGGAAATAAAAAACAGAACAGATGTTGGTTATCGAACAGGTAATTTAAAAAACGTGGCAATAAAAGGCACGTCAAGTGGAGTGTTATAGCGATACATTAAAAGTTGAATTTCATCCCAAAAATTAAAATAATATTTCGAATAATTTTTTATAGATATTTTCATAATTGCGTAAAACTCATTTTGTTTTACAAGCTAACATAATGGTATCAAAAATCGTCGGCGATAGTCAGAAATCGTCATCAAGTTGAAATTTGACAAAAATAAATCGAATTTTATATTTTTCAAACCCGGGTTTGGGAAATTTAATGTTTTTTTTTGATGATTTTATAAGCTGCCAAATGATTCTCTACTGTAAAATTAAATTTTTAAAATTGTTTTGGCTTATGATATTTTAAAATTTTTATCTACCAATTATCGGTCTGCTATAATTTTTTATCAAAAACACTTACAAACTCTCTTTGTTCATCGTCGTGTTAAATCAAATGTCATCCTTTTAACGAGTTGTGTTTATTGCGACTGTAACATCCCCGGTTGTAAAATTATTTTCAGTGATTATATCGCTTTCATAATATAGCAAGTCGTTCCATTTAATTCTTTTTAAATATATTTGTATGTAATTTATAAAAATAAATGACTGACGAGATTTAAAAATCATCTAAAATTTTATATTATATTAAGAGGAATTGGCTGAAGCAGTAAGAAAGTTTGTCGGGATATAGTTCTTTTATGTTGACATTTTTGTTTATGCAATGTGATTCTAATAAGATCTACTAGCAGCGGCAGAAAAAAAGATAAACTTAAAAACACTGCGTTAATCAACCCTGAGAATTAATAAAGATAATGTTATTCTTTTGCTTACAATTGCTTAACTAAAAACGAACTAGAAAAAATAAATTAGCATTATTTAAAAGACAGGTCTTTAAAAGTTTGATTGTGTGTTACCGTATTTATAACACAGTTCACAACCTCTTGTTGGTTGATGGATTTATTTAAAATACCTAGAAGTGAGTAGATTGAAGGAATTATTTTTTTTTCATTTGTTTCAGTAATTACTGCATCAAGGTTTAGTCGCATATTTAAAATATTACTACCTTCTCGCTCTTTTTCACATTTTCCTTTTGGGTAACTAATTCTAATTTTTAGTTATTGTTGTCTATAGGGAAATTGATGTGGTCAATTACAAAACATCTGCAATAGGTCCGTTAATGTTTCATGAACTAAACAATGACTAAATAATTAACAAAATCTTTTTTTTCCCTTCCAGGAACATTTATTCTAAGATAATCTTGTTATTTATTTTTCCTAGCATTCTTATGTTGGAAATTTCAAATAATTCCCTTTTCATTTGTCTTGCAAAGATCAAATATCGGATGCGGTTGAAATTCATTTTATAAAGCAAGTTTTTCAATATTATCATTAGTAACCGGCTTTGAACATGATATATCTCTGCCTCTGGAAAATCATCACAAAAAAAGTATACATACAATCTTTTTTTTTTATTTCAACTTTTTCAGCATTGTCACGTTTAACAAATGATCTTATAACAGCGGTGTTACTTCATCAAACAGTTTATCGCATTTCGACGTGTATCACTGACCCTAAAAATTTCCTGCGTACAAGTTGTACTTAAGTGAACGTGATAGTATTCTTGCTTGCGATTGTCAGATTCCGTGCCATTGTACTATAAGCAATGTATATCTCTAATTGATTGCTTTAAATGGGTGCGTTTGTACGTTGAAATATTATCGAATACTCAGTTGGGATATAATATTACATTATATATAATAGTGCTGAAGTACGCTATATAGCCAAAAGAAAATTATAGGAGAAACCTACATAAATACCCACCACTTTTCAGAAATTTTACAACAGCTATCGGTTTGATAAACAAAAATTCTGGTTAATTTTTTGCGACAAATCTTTATCATTTGCTAGAATCAACTTTAAAAAAGTAAACATAAAAACAATATGGTTTGAAAATACTAGTGCAATATCACGTTATATTATCCAAAACTACTTGTGACAGAAGAATCGTTTGACGAGGATATTGTAGATCCCTTTTATTAACGATAAATCAAAGCGTGATTTGCTTGGAAACTAATCTTTCATTATAGCTGAAGAATACAAAAGGAAATATACTTTTGAGATGATAAATGACATTTTATTTCACACAATAAAATAAAACGTATTACGCTTAGCTGCGCTAATGACCTGCCTAAAAAAATAAAATAATAAAAAATGTTGTGTGAACGTAAAAACTATGATAGTAATGTATCCAGTGGGCTATTTTTTCTGCGATGTTTTGGTAGAATAAAATTATGATGGTTTTGTCAAGTTTTTAGTCACTTTCAAATTAAGGTACCCGTATTTACTTTCCAGTTGCGAAAATCAAATACTAAAGTTCGAAAAGCAAAAATTTTTTTTCTCAGTTAACGCCCTTTAGTTTTGACGAGCATGGAAAATGTTTAATCCAAGATAATTTTCGAAACAATGTTACAATCGACAATAAACTTGCTCTTTTATAAGAATCATTATGTTTGGATAAAACTTTAACGGACTCTTTGGTAAACAGTATAAGAAATTTAAAAAAAAAAAGTATTTATGTTATCGTTGATTGCACTGTTGTTCAGCCCTGAAATATTTCACATTCATCTACAGTAAAGTAATAATGTTCAACGATTAACAATGCCGTCCAAAGAAAACCCAAATTTATTACAGTTTGTCAATCTAATTTAAAAAACTAAAAATTTCCCTTTTGTTGTACACGCCGTCTTTGAATGATTGTTCCCGCCCGTGTTTGACGCAGAAAATAATCATAACCCAAACGAGTACAAAAAACTCAAAAACCATATCCCTGCGAAAGAGCGTTACAAGATAGTTTGTTGAACTGATTCAAGTTTTTTCCAAGCCGATTAAATTATATCCATGTAATGCCCCAGCTGTTAGGCTTCTAAAATTTTGATTAGTGAAGTTGATAATATTTTTTAAAAATCTTTTTAAAAAGTCATACCCCAGCAAAACTGACAAAAAGAAGCGGCCCTTTTCATTTTTTGAAAAAACCCTTTTTGCCCGGTTTGTTTAAAAAAAACGCCCTTTAAAACTTTGGGATTTAATAGGGAAATATGTGGAACGGCTATGATAAATAAAAACCTAAATTTTTCATGCTGAGTTTTTTTGTTCCGGGATTTTCCCTCAAAATTTTCCGGGGAAAAACAAAAAGTCATATTAGGGTAGAAGTTTTGGTAAACCTGAAAAAACCCGACTCGTTTAAAATCGAAAAACGAAATCAAGTGTTTCCAAAAATTTTTGTAAAGTTGTTATTTAAATTTTGGGGTAAATTGCTTTTTACCCGAAAGCTACGGTGTTTGTCAGCATGTTAGGTTGCTAATAAAAAGGTTTGGGTAGCGATTTTTATAATGTACACATTGCTGAAAAAATAAATTTAATTTTTGGGGCGAAACAAGGAAAAAATTCGTTAAGAATGTTGGGGACGTTCGAGTAACTTTAAAGTTTTTTTTTAAATTGACAAAGAAAAAAATTTTTTTTACAACTAAAAAACCGCAAAAATAATAAAGACAAGTAAAAATAAGCACAATTATTTTGGAAAAGGGAATATAAAGGGTAAATTTTTGGGGGAAAACATTTTTTCCCTTTTAAAAAGGAATGCTGATGCTGGCAATTTTTTAAAAAAAGCTTAAAAAATGTAAGTAAAAATTAATTATGGTTTAGATCCTTGGGGGTATTACTTGCCCCTGGGTTTAATTTTGGGATCCCTTTTTAATTTTAAAAGTTAGAATTAGGGACTAATGGGGTTTTGTTTTATCGTTATTGCAAAGGGTATTCAAAGGTGATATTAGTTGGGATAAGACAAGTATTTGGATAAACAAAAAATATTCAAAAGAAAAAATTTTTAACTTTTATCAAAGTATATCTTTATGTCAAGAATATTTTTACCCGGGTTTATTCAATGTCGAACCAATACTATTTGAGGGTTTTTAAATTGGATTACGTGCCCATTTATAGGGGGGAACAAAAAAAGATACATGATAATGTTTCTTTTTTTCGTTGAATTTGATCTTGATTATCTGTTTTTATTTGGGGAACAAAAAAAATTTATAGGGGGAAACAAAAAGATAAATTAAGGGTTTTATATTTCGTTTTTAAGTTGATTTTGGGTTTTTCTTGATTTGTAGGGGCCTTTAAAATGTGATCAGTTGGTGGATGACAGGTTTATTAGCTCAAACAGGGCAAGAAGAGATGTTAAAAAAAATGTTTTTAAAAAATTCTTTAAGGGTTAGTTAGCTCTTTTTTTGGTGGATAAAGGAAAAAAAAGAAAGCGGGAAAAATAAATGTAGAACTAGTTAATGTATTTAACCCCGAAATAAATTGTATAGTGATTTTGGTTGCATGAAAACTTTTACTGAATATCTTGTCGCGCTAAAGCAATTGGGAAAAAAAAATCTAAGCCTGAATAAAAATGATTTTTTTTTTGGGTTTTGTGTAGATTTGTCAAAGGGGGTATGTAAGATTTTCATAACAATTTTGAAAAAAAAAGATGCCCGTCAAATAAAATCTTGTTTATAAATTTTTTTGTTGTTTAATTTTTTAAAAAAAAGGGCCCAAAGGGGTTTTTTGGGGGCCAAAGGTTTTTTATTTTTTAAAAACGACATAGTCCCGTTCTTCCCATTCCTCGTTAAGTAATTTTTTTGATAACCCAAAAAAAGTTTTGGTAAGTTTAAGGATAAAAGGGAACTCAAGCATTATCAAATACTTTATTGGAATGCAGAGTAAAATGTACGCCATGTTGCTAGACAATAATAAAATAACCTGAAAAGCAAAAAGGTTTGTCTCGCGATTTTGTTAAAACTTTTGTGATATTTCATAATTATCCGTATGCGCTTGAAGGTAGTGTTAGTTTTATAAGAGCAATAGCTATTCGAAAAAATTTCCATAAATTTTAAACAGATTTTATCATCATGCCTGGGTTAAGTAATTTTGATGGCAAATGTTATGGCAAACTTGGAGTAGATACGTTTTCTCCTGGGTATTGTCGTGATGACAGAGCCATACTTAATATATTTTAATCAGATGAT
The DNA here is from genome assembly GCA_016746295.1 of Potamilus streckersoni. Classification (NCBI taxonomy): domain Eukaryota; kingdom Metazoa; phylum Mollusca; class Bivalvia; order Unionida; family Unionidae; genus Potamilus; species Potamilus streckersoni. Next base: position 1,078 of record JAEAOA010002038.1, on the reverse strand, counting down.
AAATCTATATTTGAAGTTATAATTGACGACTAGGGTATGAAATTTTGTGTGAACTTTAAAAATACTGTTTGAACATTTGACAGTGACAAATAGCTATCATAGCAAGATCAGATATAAAATCATAGACGATAAACAGTTGATAGTTGAAATTAATAATACAACGTCAGGAATATGCTTTAGTGGCAAGTTAAAACTTTCGCTTATCATATCGGGTAACAGCGAGTATTTCAATAATCTTGAAAAATTAAGCCGTGAATTATCAAAGGAATTTAATAATTTTCATGATCTTATCAGTCAACAAAAATATACCAAACTTACCATCGATCTCGATTGGTCAAAGGTATAAGCAGCAGGGTGGGTGAATCCTACAAAATTTTTGCTTGTGAAATTAACCTGAAATAAGGGTTCCTACAGGGGCTAAAAAAAGGTCAATAACCCTAAATCAAAATATCTAACTTTATATTATCATACGGACGGTTATAAACACATGAGGTTAGCTCAGTTTTGTTATACTATTATTGACTTTTTTTACCCTGATTTTATGAACTATTTTGTTCGTAAAAAACTCGAGCAAAAATTTTGTAGAGATTGACCCTCGTTGCTGCTTCTGACCTTTGTCAGGGCATTATATCGCGGACTTTTAACAATAATTTGGGTTTTTAAACAGACATAAAGTTCATTAACAGATAGTCCTGACTTTGTCAGGGGGAACTAACCAACTATTTTATCTAGACCTATACGATATCTGGATCTAGGATCATGTAAATTTAACGTTATAAATCCAAAAGAAACTGATTGTGCTTTAAAAAAAAATTAATAAATTTAATCATATTCATGTCCCCTGAACACCAATATTTCGTAGGGTATAATTATCTACTCCATTAAACACAACAATATATTGCAGTTTTCTCTGATCACTCTAGGTATTTGTGTATATCTTTGAGTAACAAAAATCACGTCTGTGTTTTTGTGACGACCTCGAGAAAATATTCTAGCTGGATTAGATTGTTTGTCCAACATCACATCATCATTTACTACGAATTATTAATGAATCCATCCAAATCATCTACGATGGGGC
>JAEAOA010000204.1:350000-417307 GCA_016746295.1 Potamilus streckersoni | reverse complement strand
GAATTTGTTAGAACAGCGCATGTGTGGAATATGATTATTCTAAAGACGGCAAATAGGTTTTACCACAAATTTTTTATCAGATAACAGGATGAAAATTAAACTGTGTATTAGAACGTTTCAGTTAACAAGGTGAAAATTAAACTAGCATTAGAATGAAAATGATATTATTTTATATCTCATTACCAATGATTAATGTTTCAACTGTTGATATTAAAAATACTTCACTATCACGACTATAGATACTAAATTTTACTTTACCGCTCACACAGCGACGGGACTCAAACAAATCTTTCATTTCTGGTTTGGTTAGAGGATATTTTTTGTCGATAAAATACACCTTTGACCGATCTAGATCAATTGTGAGTTTAGTATAGTTTTGTTGGCTAATGGGGCTGTGAAAGTTTTTAAATTCCGCTAGCAATTTTTGATACAATTGTTCGAGATAATTGAAATACACGCTGTTATCAGATCTGATGAGCGAAAGATTTAACTTGTCACGTGTTCCATTAAAACATATACCTGATGTTTCATTATTACATTCAACTGCCAATTGTTTACCGTCCATCATTAGATATTTGATGTTAATATTGTAGCTATTTGTCATTGTCAAATTTTCAAACATTATTTTATAAGTTTAGATAAAATTTCAGTTGTTAAAGATAATGTCGAGTATAGATCTATCATCATGACAATACCCAAGGGCAAATGTATCTACCCCATTTTTACAATAGCGTTTGTCATCAAAATTATACAATCCACGTTTGATAATGACATCTGTTTCGAGTTTATGATGATTAGTTCGAATTGCCATAGCTCTCATAAAACTAACACCGCCATCAAGCGCATACCTGTAGTCATCAAATTTCATAAACTTTTTAAAAAAAATCACGAGGCAGACCTTTTGCTTTTTTCGTTATTTTATTATTGTCCAATAATACGGCATACATTTTTACTATGTAATCCGATAAAGTATTTGATAGCGCTTGAGTTCATTTCATCTTTGAACTTACCAATAACCTTTTTATTTGTGTCGTCATGAAATTTACTGTCACGTGGATAATCGGAAAGATCAAACAGATGTCGATTATTGTACATGTCCTGATAGATGTCCTCACATTCGATTTCATATACGAGCGAATCAGTATCAGTAAACAATAATCTACTAGCCGGCCACTGATTTTTAACAAAAGTGTAATGAAAATCGTACATCAGCCACTTTGATAAATCTAACACTGCAGCTCCAACATAGATCGGCTTGTTTAGTTTTAGATTTGTTTTTCTTCTTTGTATTGCAACAAGATTTTCATTAAATATTTTCATGCTCACAAAATCATCGTCTGACACAAGTTTGTTTCTGCGATTGACATCATTAACTATTTCAATATTTACACGTTTCCTAATATTCTCCATCGTCTTACCAAAAACGGAATTGTTCATCAGTTTAAAGAAGTTTTTTTCAAACTCTGTTTTCGCTGCAGCCCTTCTTGAAGTGTTTGAGTTAATATAACCTCTCATCCACGGCGACTGATTAAATTTTAGTACACGATGAATTTTTCTCAACACAAGACCAGCATCGACTGCTTGTTTTAAAACTTTGTAATGCAAAACGTAATTTTTCTTATCAAGTAAATTTGGTACTAGTTTCTTGACCACGGAATGTTGCCTTGGTGATGCTAACGCTTGTTGTTCTTTTGATAACAAACTATAATCTATGACCATCGATTCCGCACAGAAAGGGTAATCGTTATGTAATTTGTGTAGCGAATTTGGATAATCAAGATCAACTTCAACGAAATAGGAAACATCTTCGGGTATCTTTTTTTCTGTCTCCGATAGAAATCGATCAGCCTTGATCCAATGAAATCCACCAAGAGGCATTGGTTCTGCCATCGAATACCCGTACAAGTTATTACAATCTAGATAAACTATATACTTCGAAGGAAGGTCAGGGTTATACTGTTTCAAATAATTGTTGTTTGCTTCAGCATACTTTTTTGTTATCACGCTAATACCGCCTCGGATACCTTTTTCAATAAAATTGAACATATCAACATCAGTCAGTAATTCCAATCTTACCTTACTAAACTTTAGCAGAGCATCCCATGACAGTCCGGGGGCAGAATAATACCAGCAAGGATCTAGTCCGTAATTATTATAACTCACTTCTCGAAAACTTTCAAAATCATCTGCTAATAATAACACGCCAGTTTTCAAATACAAATCATGATAATCACCAAAAGTCTCACAATCAAACTCTTTCCAGATATCTTGTGCATACCTGTACTCATCATCAGTTATATTTTCATTTTTAAGTTGTGAGTAAAATTTATCTTTGCCAGGTAAAGATGTTTCATCAAATTTACTCCAGTCGTCGAGGTATTCTTATGGAAAAACTCCTTTTTTAGCTAGTAGATTAAATTTATCTCCAAAACAGTCTCTTATGTTATCAAATTTACTACAACCTTTTACTAGCTCATCTAACGAGGCTGCCATAAACTACAGGCTGTCAATAAAACGCAATTTACCTAGCGTAACTGACATGTACTTTTCAAAATTATTTGGGATGCATTTGATGACGTTATCGAGTTCTAGTCGAGATTTTATATCAGGATCACCAAAAGCTTCTACTATAATATGGCTATCATATCCTCGAAAATTGTGAAGAATAACCGGAATTAAAATCTGGAGCATGAAATTTTAAATTACACTGATTATGAGCCGCTCCACGATACTGTCCAGTCAAATGACAATGGTCATGTACTTTTTTGTTATCAGTATCAAAAGCTTTTTCACAAATATGACAAATTTCTGCTTGCTCGTGATCGGATTCTTTTGTTGAGGTGTTAATTTTAACATTGGCGTTACTTTTTTCAAACGAGTAAATATATTATCAACTTCATTAATCAACTGCTTGAGAAGCCAAACAGCTGGATTTTTACCACGATATAATCTATTTGGTTTAGATAATCTAGAATCAGTACAAAAAACTACCTTATACGCTACTCCACACGGAACATGATTTTGAACTTTTCTTGTACTCGATTGATTAGGATTATTTTCTACGCCAAGTACAGGTTGAAGTAAACACTCAAAATCAGCGTATATAACGAAAGGAATTTTTAGTTTGTGATTATGATGGACAAACTGTAACACACTATCTTTTTTAGATGGCATTGTTATTCTTTGCACATCATTACAGTACTGCAAATGCTTTTGTAATGTTTTATTGTTAGTACAACCATGCAAGCAGCGGTAACAAAAGAACTTTTTGTTCCTATTTTTTATTGTACTGTTTACCAACTAGTCCGTTAAAGTTTTTAATCCAAACGTAATGATTTTTGTAAAACAGTAAATTTATAGTCGATTGTGAAGCTTTTTCTGAAATATATCTCGGGTATACATCCTCTTTTTCATCTAGTCCGAAAACGTTAATTGAAACATTATTTTGCTTTTCAAATTTTGGTATTTGATTTTCTGCCACAGGAAAGTTAATATCTTTAAAATTTAATCTAGACACCTGACTGATATATTTTTCAACGCGATCAGCGTGTTTTTCTGCTGGAAATAGTGCGGAAAGAACAGCCCATTGGAAACACTTGTTATCTACGTTTTTGATGTTTATACAACATCTTTTACTTTTTATTTTTGGTGGCAGGTCGATGTATGAACTACCTCGTAATGCGTTATATTTCATCGTGTGAATCAATATTTCTTTGATCATTTCAAACTTCCAACCAGAACCTAATTGAGTGAATTCCTCTATTTTTTTTCCAGATTTCTTGGTGTATTTCATCAGATAGTGATAACAGATCAGTCCCAAGCAAAACACGTCTTGATTTTGCGTTCATATAAGGTTCTGCAATTTCCTTGTTAGTTAATTCTTCCGTTATAACTAACTTTGAAAATATAACATGATATTGCACAAATAATCTGATACTTTTGTTTTTCGAGCTCACGTTTTACAGTTGTCTGTAGTAGGTGGTAAAGATTTGCTGCATTAAAATTTACTAAAACAATTTGATTACCAAACTGATAACTATTATCAAAACCTGCAAAAGCAGTCGCTATTTTATCAAATTCTCCCATAAGACTTCTCTTAGCTATATCACGCAATTTTAACATTATTATACTATAATGTAATATCCAATTAATAATTTGCTCACACTGCGCATGCGATAAAAATTAATTGAAGATAAAAAATCACCTATAGTATAATGACAGCAAATCTAGCAAACACATGTGAGCAAGAAGCATATCAAATTCACCCAAAGTATAACTTTATCTCACACTGCGCATGCGCTAAAAATCAATTGAAGTTACAAAATATCACCTATAGTATAATGACAGTAAATCTGACAAGCGCACGTGAGCAAGAGATTTATCATGTTCACCCAAAATACAACTTATACGCTGGAAATACATTAGGTTCAGTTATTAACATCAAAACTAGAATATCTGTTGGCAAATTAACGTCAGCGGGTTATACGATTAGTGTAAAGGGAGATAATGCCGAGAGGATTGCAATGTTTAGAAAAGATTTTATTTACACGTTGTTTTGCGATGATATTCCAGAGGGACAGCGTGTATATCATGTGAATGATAAAGTCACTGATGACAACATTGAAAACTTATCCTTACAAGATGAGTTTCAGCCGCATCCGGTCTTTGATTTATACGAGGCTAACGATCGCGGTATTATTAGAAACAGAAAAACTAAAAAAGTTCTTGGTACTATGAACAATATAGGATATATCAGGGTAATTGTTAGAGGAACACTAACAGATTTTGTTCATTATCTTGGTCATAGGTTTGTTTACGAGGTGTTCAACGGATCTATACCCAATGGTCTTGTTATTAATCACATCAGTAACGTAAAAACTGATAATCGATTGAGAAATCTGGAGCTAGTGATGCAACAGGAAAATGTGAGAAAAGGACGAGGTGGTGGTATTAATTTTAGATGTCCAGCAAAACCTGTTATTTCAAAAAACCTTGAAACGGACGAGGAGATCGAATTCAAATCGATTACAGCTGCGGCAGAGCATTATAAGATAAATTCCAGAGCAGTAAAATTTGTAGCTGATGGAGCAACAAAATCAGCTTTTTCAAGAGAATACGATGCTAGGATTGGTTTTAGATATGATATTTGATAGCTCGGTTTTAGTTAAGCAATGATGAGCAAATGCTATGATATCATCGTGATTAAATTTTAGTGTCGTTACTGCACTTTCATTAATTTTATTCTTTTCTGCTTCTGTTAGCAATATTTTATGAGAATCACCTTGCATTACAATAACGTCAACACTATAACCCAACAAACATTTTCTTACCGCTTCGGCTAGTTCGTTGTAATTTAATATATTAACTTTTTGGTGATATTTTATCTCATCAGTCATCTTATAATAATAAATTAGATAAAAATGTATTATAATAATCGACTTGATGAAACGACTTGCTGAACTCTACGAAGAAGATACTAGCGACAAAGTCCCCAGCGATAAGGTCGTCAGTGATGAGGTCACATTTTCCAAAGATTTCATAGACAAATCTATTGGTTATAATGAAGATGATATTTTATATAACAGCGAATCTGATGATGATGGTGAAATAGTCACTGTTGATGACAGATCAAATTACAGCAGACCAACAACTAAACGATATAATGTCAAGTATCACATTGCCAAAAAAAAAATGAAATTTAATTTTACCGTTGCCGAACAACAACTGTTTTGGCAGTTAATCAAACCTTTCTTAAATATCAGGATTCCAGGCCGACAGAAAAATATCAAATTCGATTTCATATTTGTCAAGATTTTTAATCTAATGACGATCTCTGACGATCGTAAGCAGTATCTAATATCGTTATGTAAACCAGTAAAATGTAAATCTGTCAAACAAAAGTATGAGAAAATTTATAATAAAATTATATCATATCTGCTTAGTTGGGATCCAACTGTTAAATTTATCACTATACCCACGCCATCTGACTAAACTTTTATTTCCTTTTTTTCTAATCACTTTCTCGATAACAAAAACATCCTGCTCAGTTTTCTGTAGTTCTTGTTCATAAAAACTACCTATGATAGGTTGCCCTGCCAGATCTTTTAAAGGGTACGTTACAGGTATTGTGAAAAGTACCTTATCAACTACAAAAACTTCTTCACTCCAGTTTGGAGTAAATCCTTTTGCAAATACCTTTTTTGTCAAAGAAATTCTAACTTTATCACCAACCTTAAATTTATGTCTGCGGTACATGTTTTCATTTGCTAATATTGGATTTTTAATAGCTTTTTTAGGTGTCATTTTGATGGTTCGATGTTTCGTGTTATTATATTCACCTACGATTTGAGAAAGGTCATCGATGTACCTGTTGGTGTTTTTAGCTGTCATATGTTTGTGTAATTTCTCGTTTAGCGTGCGATTAAATCTCTCAACAACAACGCTTTTACCTTCGTTTCCTGTAACATACCTTTTTATATTATTTTGTTCTAGACACTGTTCAAACTTTTTGTTAAAAAATTCGGATCCGTGATCAGTCCAGATTTTATTCGGTTTTCTTTCTGTACTCGTTATTATTTGTCTTAGCGCATCAGTCATTGAAGTTCCTATCTTATCCGAAACAGGTACACTGAAAGCGTATTTGCTAAAAACATCTATAACATTAAACAAATACCTTTTTGGAGCACCATCAGCGCCAACGTTAAACTGAGCTAGATTGGATACATCCACCAAATCTATTGCCCAGATATCATCTACACCATTAGCGACAACTTTACGTCGTGGGAACTTTTTTTTTAGGTCTGTGCAGCTCGACTGCAAGATCATCGTATACTTTTTTACCGAGTCCGAGTTTATATTTTGCTCCTATCATTCCCTGAACAAATTTTCTATCAAAACGTTCTCGTAGATTTGTTGGCTCCATATCACGTAATTCGTCTAACATTACTTTATCACAATCTGATTTTGAGTTTTCATGATTACGATAACAGATATCATGACGCATTGCTATTGCATCCACTTGATTATAAGGCTCTTGGCCTGGCAATGGATTGTCGTTTTCATCTAGTTGATGATCTAGCGGATTCTACGGACCAGTATACCGATGACCTGGCAATGTCCAACCGCCTTTTGATTTTGGTAATTTTCTAATAATTTTATGTATATCTATACCTGACCCTATTATTTCTCTGTTGTTACAACATTGACAGTATGCGACAATTTTACTTTGCTCAAGACACAAATCTCTGTCAGAATCACAGTTGCATATCATTCTATATTTTTAGTCGTCGACTAAAATAATATCAGGATAACCAGATCCTAGCAACATCTCTGAGGATACTGTCGCTGGGGACACTTTCTTTAAAAACATATTTTTTCTTTTTCCGCAGACTGCACAAAAACTTTTTAAAACTATCCTGCTGTTTTTTTTGTGTTTTCTGTTGTTTCATTAATATTTTCTGTTTTAGTTCTACACTTGAGACAGTATGTTGACATTATTCTATTTTTAAGTTTAGATAAAATTTATTGCGATCTCATCATTAGCGTGAGAAGGATGCTTGTCAAACTGTAAAATAAATTTTAAAAAGTTAAGATTTCTGCTCATCTGTTGGATAAACATAGTACAATAATATCCGCAAGCAGACGTTCCAACAGGTTGGAGTTGATTTGATGAATAATATATCTTTTTAAATTTTTTATTCATATACTTTTTTATTATATCGCTTGGAGGAAGTCCAAACGAGTCAAAATAATTATTATTATAAACTGCTACCCAATGCGTAACGGATCCGTCATTAAAATCTTGTATATTAATAACACACGAACTTACAGCTGATGGTGATTTTATTGCTGCGAGTTCATCTTTAGAATAAACTCCGTGAAATCCAGGAACTGCTTTTAACTTATCAATGATATCAAAATTACTCAACGGGGTGGTCGTCTTCCCGGTAATGTTAGACCACGTCCGATTCCTAAAAGATTTGGCAGCAGACTTCCCGCTAGTCCCGCCAAAAGTGGAGCGATTGGAATAATTCCTCCTTGTTTTGGTTGATTGCATATGCATTTGCATTTTGGTTTTGGCGATTTTGTTTTTATTATTTTCTTTTTTTTTGTTTTTGGCGATTTCTTTTTCTTTTGTGGCATTATAATATATTATTTACATAAAATTTACAATTTGTTTATTCCACTTCCACGAATGATACCATTACCTGCGACTGCTTTCTTCGTTGCGCCAGATATTGCTCCAGACGCTGCTGCTAGTCCTAATGTGCCTAAGACTGGTAAAATTTTAGGTATTATTGTACTAGTTAATGCTGATAATGCTGGACCAAGAAAACCACCTTTAACGACAATGGCGTTTGCCAGCGCTGTCATTTGTGCAGCACTGAAATTTAAAACAAAAGTTTTTTTACGATCATACTTCTTTACTTGATTTTTTGTTAGCATTAATTTTGTTAAAACACCATCAGAAATATTAGGATTGATTTTTAATGATACCTGTTCTGGCTTTGCAATAGCAGCTACTAATTTTTTTACTTGGCCATTGGTTAAATACACTTCTTTTAAAATATATTTTGCCATTTTATATAACAACTGTAGATTAAACTTGAACTGTCATTTTACCTCCAATAGAATCTACGGTGATAAATCTATCACTAATCATTAATGCGTATACGTATAACGGTGCTACTGGAACCGCCCCATGTGTCCAGGTAATTTCAATATCCGCTGTGCTGTCTACAGCTCGCTCGTTATGTTTACTAACATCAAAATGAAATATAGGATAAAGCGTACGAAATTCCTCTGCTGATATTTGAGTTCCATCTTCAACATCCTGATACTTTTGTATTGCGTCAAGCAGGTACATGTACGGTCGAGAAATATTTTTATTAACGTCATCAGCAAAATTACACTCGATAGCTCGTTCTGGATATTGCTTTGAATTTAATCTAACGTGTATTCGTCTGACATCAGAGTGATCAAATATTGCATTATTTTGTTGTTGGTTACCTCGTCGGGCTTGCTGTTGAAATACGACAAAGATATTTCTCGGTAGTTGTTCGCTTGATGTTGTTGTGTCCCTCCATGTGTAGTCAGTAGTATTTGGAACCGCTGTCTGATATATCTTATGCTGCTTAAAATAAATTCTGTTCGTATGCTTATCAAGCATGCTATTTAGTTCTGACATTTTAGTGATCGACGGTGTTATAAGTGGCATCCACAAAGCAAGTTTATTTATGACAAACTGTACATCAACCCCTCCAGATCTAAACAAGCAATCGTTTTGGTCCGCTCGATCTAAAATAAGAGTATGTTTTACTCCGCGAAATACTTTATCATGATCGCGACAAAAGCCGAAAATCATACTTAGTGGAAGCATCATTGTAATTTGACGTGATCCTGCTGCAAGTTTTCTTCGCCTAGCAAAACCATCCTTCTAGCGTGGATTTCTCACGTCAAGTGTGTTAAGAAGTAAATTTAACATCGCAGTACCGTTTGCCTCTGCAGCTGGTGGTGTTATATTTAGATTATTAAAAGCTGCTGTAAGAGAAACTCTTGTATCGTCTGCATTAGCAGCTGCACCTAGTGCGACAATAGCTAGCGCGTCTGCATTAGCAATGAGAAAATTTCTCACAATTACAGCATTTGCATCAGCATCAGCTCCATGTACTATAGCGCTTCTCTTTACAAATTCGGTTGATTCAGCTATACCCCGTCCAGTATCTTTAAACCACATCATGTTAGTTGCAGTTAATCTTGAGTAATCGTCGGAAAACGAAATAATATTTAAAATTGTACTTGCAACTTGTAGATGACTTGAAATATCTTCTATAGTTTGATTGGCTAGTTGATATCTAGCACTTTTGAATAAACTCCAGCCATTATTTATAAGAGCTACTTCTGCTCCAACTGCAATTGCAGCAGGTGGATTAGCTACTTTCATAATCTGACCACATTGCCTTATGTGGCAGTAGAAATACATCTTCGTCTCTGGTGTTAAAGGTTCTAATACCAGCTATATTTGGTTCGTTAAAATTTTCATCAAGATACTCAACAAACTCAAATTCTGTCACATCGTTGTCGATGTCATAAGTTTCTGTTAACTCGAGATAATTTTTAACAGACATTTTATTTTATTAGATTATATAAAATTTTATTGCGGCACTGTTACTTTAGATATTAATTTTTATATGATCTGCTCGCCCTTTGGTGATAATAATTTTTTTGTTGTTGTTATCATAGCTTTTTGAGTTTCTTTTGTTGGAGCGATTTCTGGGATAGCTTGTTTTTTTTTCAGATGCAGTCGGTGGATCACCTTTTATTTTATCAGCTATTTTGTGTCCCACCGCAGTCCCAGCGGCAGATGCAGCCCCAGTTGCAAAAGCTTTACCAGCGTCAATAGCAATTGGTGCAACTTTACGTGCTATATCCGGAATATTTTCAAAAACTTTAGTGAATATATTTCCAAAACATCTTCCTACTATTTTTCTTCGATAAACTTTTTTTCTTTGTTTCATTATATTTGATGTTGCATAATTTTTACTTTTGCTCGCGTAGATGTAAATAATAAGTTACAACTTCATTATTAACATGTAAACTGTTTTCCTGATTGATCTGTCAACTGCATTATTATACTTGATATTTGATCTTCAACGTTTAAAGGATAATAGATAATATGTCGTGGAGTTATTTGCATGAGAGAACCTGGCGGGACTTCTGGTGAGAAACTGTAAATCGTTTGACCTTTGCTACCTTTTGATGTATAAGAACCAGAAGCAATAGAACAATTTACTAATATTGTATTTACTTCTGTTATATTTGCTGGCAGTTCACTGTCATATGTAATAGGCTGATCAAGTGCAGTGTAAGTTTTTTCAGTAAATCCTAACAGTTGTGCAATACTTCTTTCTCTTGGTTCAAGATTGATTGCTATATTTTTCAAAGTTATCCTAGTTCGCAATGTGTTATAATTTGCTGCTAATTCAAAATTATCTGCCACACCGTCAGCTTTTGTGATGAGCTCTTTGATTGTCTTGTTTAGATCAGTAAAATTATAAGCTCCTTGCGGAATTTTTATTTTTTTTGTTGTAGATATTGGAGATGTTGTAATCATAGTAAAATACATTTCATCGTTAACATCATTTTTCACGTTATGTATAGCATTCCAGCAAGTACAAGAAATTAATCCAATTTCATATTGTTTTGTAGGATCTAGTTGGATAGGTGGAATATAATTTACTGAAAAATTTGCGCTATCTGTCGCAGACTCACTAGAGTTTAGTAATAATGTTACTTGCATTCCTTTAATATTATATCATTTTACAAAATTAAGTCGCGGTGTAAAGTTTCATATTCGTCAGATGTTAATAATTCACTCGATCTTAGATGATCAAGTATGTCAATGATTTCATTATCAAGTTCAACACTAACATTCCCAGCTTCCTTTGATGATATTAATAACATTAATCTACCTATAATTTCAGTAGTTGATGTAAATACCTTTACACCAGTTCCTGTTCTTACTCTACTTTTTTGTATACGAGATTTATCAAAAGTAAAAAATTTCCTTCTAAAACTCCACCCACTACCAAAAGGTTTTGCTCTACTATTTTCTGCTGTTTTCTTAAACGTGAGAGCAATAACACCGCTTCTCATTCTTTCATAAAGTGGAATCATATCATCAATTTCTGTAACCGTATTTAATTCATCTTTAGCAGCAGCTCCGTCTTTAAATATTACATCTAATCTATCGAGTAATGTTTGATATTCTGCATCAGTCCACCTGATTATATTTTCAATATCACTTATATTTTCTTTGTTTAAAAAATCATCATATTCACTAACTTTTATCTCATCATTTGCTCTTTTTATAAAATGAAATCTTTGATCTCCAACTTCCATAAACTTTACAGTAAGCTCACCAACTCTTTGTTGCTCCTCTTTGATATCTTTTATATCTCCTGATAAATTTTTTATAATATTTGTTATTCCTTGCGTTGTTAACTCTGCTAATCTTCGCTCAAGTTCCAGCGGATTGTTTATCAATCGATCTGTTTCAGCTTGTCTAGCCACAGGATCAGCTATATTTGCTGTAAATGCCTCAATCAGTTTTCTTTTTTCTTCATCAGATCTAGTAACAAGTTTTGCAGCAGCTGCTTCCTGTTGTTCTTTAACAATTCCAACCAAGCCTTTTTCCTGCAGTTATTTAAGTTCTTCTTCTGATAGTGGTTTAGTTTCAGGTTGTTTACCTAATATTGCTTCAGTAACCGGCTTGAAAATTATAGCTGTTGCTTCTGTAGCAGTTACTTGCCCACGTCGTGCTTCTTGTACTTTTTGCTTAAGTGATGCTTGAGATTGAGTAAGTTTTTTTTAGATCTTCTATGTGTTGTCTGTATCTTGCTCGTTTGTCCATTATTATAATTATAAATTTTATAAAATTGAAACGCTTTACTGTAAGTAACTGTTAATACAACAGCGAAACACTTTAGTTGGATCATTTGTAAGTTTATCAAACAAGAAAAAGTTAGATTTATCTTTTGTAGCATTACGGTAAAGTTCAATAAACTTATCTTTTGTCACGCCACCGCATTGCTCGCTTGCAATATTTCTAACATCAACATTATCCAGTCCTGGAAATAAAATAAAACAACCCGTATTTAGCCTAATAAATCTATCAACATTATAAAATCCTTGAGCGAGATAAACAGAATTACACTGTTTTTTACGTGACAGTGAGAAATATGATCTTATTTTATTCATCTTCATGTTATTTAGAGGAATATCGTCAAAAACTACTATCTTATGTTCATCTGCATCAAGTTGATTAACTGGAATAAGATCTTCTGGCTGCCTAATTATAAAAAAATCTTCACCAGCTTTAAGATCATCACGAAGCTTGTTATTATATTCGCTTAATAACTCATACTTATCTTGCTGTGGATTGATTGTGTAAATATAAACTCTGTCGTAGTTAAAATTATCACCAAGAAGCAAATTCATAAGCAAATTTGTTTTCCCCGATCCAGTTCGCCCAACAATAAGATAATGACAATCAGGTAGTTCATTGTTATATTTATGCTTCACTAGTCTCTCTGTATCAAAGTTTAATATCGATGATTTTGCCATTTTATATAATATTAAACTAGTGTTGATAATTTTATCTAGGACAGTAAATAATGAGCTACTATACAAAATTTGGAACACTATCAGATTTATCCACAAAAGGTTACCAAGGGGACTTATCCAAATATGCTACTCTTAATCAGCTCAAAAATGAAATCAATAATTTACTAAATCTTACCAGCGTAGATCCAGATGAAGTCGTCACTTTCCAGGACAAAGAAGGACGATTAAAGACGAGTAACGTAAAACTGTCAGATGTAGTTGTACGAAATCCAAGTGGGAATATTGTTATGACACAAAACAAGATTACAGATCTTGGAAACCCAACTGAGGATGGGGATGCTGTCACTAAAAAATACGTCAATGATTGGGACGCTTCAATTAATAATGAAATCACAGCGCTCAAAACTGATTTTACCAGTCACGTGAATACATTTTTAAGTTTTCGCAGAAACATAAACAAAATTAGAGATGAATTTTTTGGAAATCCATCAAATGTTAACATTACACTCGCTAATATTAACACAAAACTCAATGATATTAACACAAAACTCAATGATATTATTAGTGGAATTCCTAATATTGTTGAGAAAACGAATATGATTAAAATTCCTCATAAACAGATTAAAAATATTGTGTATACTGTTGCAACTGGGTCTGGTACATGGACGAAGGAAAATAATTCTTTAAAATACACTGTAGACGATACTGGTGTGTATAGATTGTCAGTGTTTAGCAGCGAAAGTTTAAAATAATGCTTACCACAATTCCATGGCATTATTCAGATAATAACTTATTTGGAATATTATATGTAATATTATACAAAAATTCTGAGGAGAAATTTATACTTGAACCAATTGATAAAAATTTTGTAGGTCCTTATCGGTGGTGTTTGGAATTTGTAGCTGATTTATCATAACTATGTAAACAAATATTATAATGAAAAGAAGTATAGTTGATTTTAATCACATTTCAAAAGATATTCCAGAAGAGGATGTGGACGCACTAAGACAATCCTATAAATATTATCATAAAAAAAACTTTGGTGTGTTAAAAAATGTTACAATTATTACAACAAGATCCTTCCAGTAATATCATATCTACCCTTGTTAATGACTAGTTCTGGTATAATTTCAAGTGGGGTTTCATTAAATCCATTTTTGTTAATTATATCTGGTATTGGTGTTTCACTTACAGTGGCGTGTAAAAAAGTAGAACCAAGACTTTTGATAAAAAAGCACGGATGTTTAACATCTATTAAAACTTACAAGAAACTACTTGATCAGATCCGGTCTTACCTACGAGGAGTTAAATATAATATGGATGATTTATTACGTGAATTTCGTATTATTGACAATATGTTAACAGATATTATACCAATGAGGGTTAGCAAGTATGGAAAAAAGTATCAAAGAAAATATGAGTAACGTATAATTTTATCTAAACTTAAGATATAATATAACTAAAATAATATCATTTTCATTCTAATGCTAGTTTAATTTCCACCTTGTTAACTGAAACGTTCTAATGCATAGTTTAATTTTCATCCTGTTATCTGATAAAAAATTTGTGGTAAAACCTATTTGCCGTCTTTAGAATAATCGTATTCCACACATACGCTGTTCTAACAAATTCGTCACTTCTTTTGACAGAGCTTATCGCATTCCAACACCTGTTGTTTTGTCTGGTTACAAAATATCTGTCTACATAGTAGTAGTATAGGGAAATGAGGGGTTTGGAGGGGGTGGGGAGGAGGTGTGGGAGAGGGGTGGTGGGCCAAAACCCTCATTTTCCTATGCTACTTAAGTAAACAATTAAAATTTACTCCGATAAATAATTGTATGATAAAAGTATTAGGTGCGTAAGGATTGCCGACATCATGGCGTATACAAATTACATATTTTAAAATGACAACTCCTCTAGCATGAAGAGTTAGAGTAACCGGCTCGGATATGAGAAGGTTGCGGGTTCGATCCCAAGCCAAGTCATAATAAGGACTTATAAATAGCAGCTGCCTCAGCATTAAGATATTAGTGTTAGGATTGGTCAGTCTAGTGTCAGGATAATGGGACTGGAAAGAGCATGATGCTCTACTCATTGACGTCTCTATAAACTGCCACGTTGCAGATAAGTTAGCGATAAGACTACAATTTCTAAAGCTACGTTAAAAGTCCCCGAAACAGATACGCGCATATTTTAAATAACTGTGAATGCAAGAATTGAAAAAATACGTATGACAAAAATGGTGAATGTTGCCTTGTTTTGTTTTTTTTTTAAAATTATCTATTATTAAATCTCAGCAAACTAACATGTAGCAGATATAACAATGTATACGTTTTCAGAAATGCAGCATAGATGAGAAAGAAGCAAAATTAGTGCAATAATGTTATCCTCCAGAAACAGCTACTGTGTAGTTGTGTGTGTAGATGTTCCACATAGAGTAAATGTGTGTGTGTCTGTGTGATCATTCATGTCATTCAAATGGAAATTATGTCACTCCCAAGAAAACTACTTATATTGCCCCGACACAGTCCGTTTTCCTACCTAATATCTTACGCTCCCTGAAATATCCCATTCTAATCACATTTACCTACCATATAGGCCCTACCATCATATCGAGCATTTCGGTAATTCGCGATGGACATATAAATATACCCCAGATGTATGTCGGCATAGAAATTTACAGAAAATAAAAGTTTTGTATGGCCGAAATTTTATGCAAAATGACGCAACTGTTATCTATTTGCACCAGTTCGGTATTTTAAGATCGGATTAACCGTCCATTGACAGAAAAATTTAAAGTGAATCATCATTTTTTAGTTATGTGCTCATTTGGTAACACTGGACAACATAGAGTTTGCTTCTTGGACACTCTTGGATGTATCTTATAGATTTTCGCTTGCTGAACAAGAAAATCACCTTTAAATTAACGTATCACGTACCGTTTTTTGAAATCTTAATTTTTCCCTCACATTATACGATGCCATTTGTAGCTCAGGCATGTCCAAACATGTACTCAGGGCAGGTTGCGTAACTTTTGTGGAACTGATACAGCTTGGTCATGCCCGGACATGCCTAGGCTGGATAGATGCTGCCTTGAAAGGCCATAAAAGCACCGTGCATACTCAGATGATAGCCTACATTTTACGTTGATATCAGTTTGTATGTATTTTATGGCGACTGTTTCAAATCAGAGCATTGTCTAATGTTGTTGTTGTTGTTGTTGTTGTTGTTGTGCTTAACGCCATTTTTCAGCACACGATAGGCTATTCATGGCGGCCAGTATTAATGGTGGAGGAAGTAACCGGGAAATCACCGGAAAGAACCACCAACCCACGAGAAGCTACTGGCAAGCTTTCTCACATATCCACATTCGCCGAATCCTAGACTCGAACCCACGCAGACAGAGGTGAGATGGCAGTGATCCGTAACGGACAGCGCTTTAGACCACTCGGCCACTCGGGGCCCCATTGTCTAATGTAAGTTACGTTAGAAGCATGCCTGTTATATACTTAGGACGATTGGTGACAGCAGAAATGTCTCGCCAATGTCGCAACAGCCGTGATACGTTCTGCTACATTTGTGGCGAGTACACGCTTAAGCCTCAAAAACGCACAATGACTGGACTTGTTAAGAAAGCATATGAACTATACTTTGTTTGTAAGATTGGTGATTAGGAGAAAGCCTGGGCTCCTCACATTTGTTGTGCAAGATGTGCTGTCGATCTTAGAGCTTGGTTCAGTGGCACTCGGAAGGCTATGCCGTTTGCTGTCCCGATGACATTCGAGAGCAGAGGGATCACGTGACGGACTACCTGACTAATGTTTCTTTTTTATCTGCTAAAAAAAAGAAATAAATTTAAAACCCAATCCTGCCTTCAGCCATAAAACTAATGCCACATGACGACAGCCTTCTCATACCAGAGCCACCAAAGAAATAGAGTTTAGATGAAACAGATGAAGATGCTGCAATGCTGCAATACACCACCTGAGCACGGACAGTGACATTGATCCGGATTTTGAACCACTCATGTCTGGTGAAACTCATATAACAACATAGTGGTGAGGGACTTAAGTTTGTCAAAAGCAAAAGCAGAACTAATAGGTTCAAGACTGTAAGGATGGTGTTTGCTGTCAAAAAGATACAAAATATTCTGTTTTTTTTCCCCAAGCCGCCAAGCTGATTTAACAAAGCTTTTTACACAGGATGACAACCTCGTTTTCGGTACTGATATTGTATGATTTTTCTATCTTTGGGTTGCTTGTGTGACACACAAGAATAGTGTCTCTTAATTGCTTCATCAGTATTAAGCCTCAAGGCTGTCTTGTTACACAATGGCAATGTCCACCATTCAATACCTGTTGGCTATGGTGCACACATGAAAGAAACGAAAATATGGAACTGTTGTTGAAGCACATTTAGTACACCAAGTATAAATGGAACATATGTGGAGATCTAAAGGTAGGGGATCTGCTACTTGGAATGCAGCTCGGGTATACCAAAAACTGCTGTTACATTTGCGAATGGGACAGCCGTGATAAAGCACCATATTACATTAAAAATGACTGGCCACTCCGTAATACTGGTTCCAGGATAGAACAACGTGGCACATGAACCACTTGTTGATCCGACAAAGATAGTTTGCCTCTTCTTCACATAAAATTGGAACTAATGAAATATTTTGTGAAAGCGATGAACAAGGAAGGTGAAGGTTTTTGTTATTTGAGACAAATATTTCCAAGAATAACTGATGCCTCAGATTAAAGAAGGCATTTTCATTGGGCTACAGATCAGACACGTTATCAATGACAAGCGGTTCGAAAATCTGTTAATGAGGCCAGAGAAAATCGCCTGGAAAGCATTCAAGGATGTCGGTGAGAATTTTATTGGCAACCAGAGAGCACCAAACTACATTAAGCTAATTGACAAATTTATTTAAGCATACAAAACCATAAAGTGCAACATGTCACTGAAGATTCATTTCCTGCATTCACTCTTGGACGTCTTCTCCACAAATCTTGGATAAGTCAGTGACGAACATAGTGAAAGATTTAACCAGGACATTGCCACAATGGAAAACGGTATCAGGGTAACTGGAATCCATCAATGCTGGCTGACTATTGTTGTACACTGTAACGAGATGGACCGGACACTGAGTACAAACGAAAATCAGTAGCAGAACACTTTAGCCCCATTAAACGTATGAAGCGTGTCGGAAACTTTATACGATCAAATACGTTGTAGTCAATGAAACTTAATTTCATGTTTCTCAAAAATTCCTACGTGATACAGTCAATCTGAAACTATATTTGTAATCACTTTGAGGAGGGCTATCATAACTACCAAAACCTTTTCAGGAAACAAAACTTTTCTAAAAATTTGTTGTCCATTGTAATTAATAGAATGGTCCGGAATACATACATTTAGGATATAATCTGCATGACATACCAAAATGTTGGAAGTGCCCTACCATTTCAAGCTGCTGAAAGGTAATAATAACAAAAGCAGCAAGCAATTTAACATAAACCCTTTGTTCACTCTCTGTTGATCTAGGTGTCTGTCTGTATGTATGTCTCCCTCTCATTCTCTCTTACACACTGATATGTAACAGCAAATACACGTGCAAACCCATAATTACGTGTCATGCAGACTACTTTTAATACAGTTATAATGCAGTGAATAAGATTACTTGCGTTGTTTAATTTTCAAAGAAAGTAAAAAAAAACCATTTCTGTTATTTTTTATTACACTATCTTCGATCTCCTTAACTAACCTATTAGGAGAAAAAAGAATATATTACCAAAATAAATTCTTACAAGATATTCAGGTACATTACATACCGCTGGATGCAAAGAAAAGCTTTCCCTAATTGGCAAATATATGCCACAAAGTCTTTCAGAAATTTGATGACAGGAGTTAGTTTCACTACAAAATATTAAAATGTCTAAGCAGAAATATAGTATATCTACGATGGTGCAAGATCCGTGACACTAAATATGTCGGCAAAATAGTTGATATCAGAAAATGAATCTAAAATAGCAACTTTCTCAGAAGAAAAGCGGCAAATCTCGCCAAACACTGCAACTCGACCATGCATTCAGTTGAGCCCCTCTAGAGCATACTAACTGAATCTTATATTTGGTGAATCATACTGGTTAAAGGACAATATTTTTGTTGGACTTCATCTCCTTCGCATAAACTATAAGCTAATGCAACACTTTGTAGAGAGTGTGTACAGGATGTAGGATGGTATAGGGGATATAATGGAAATTACATTTTATGAGATTCCCGCTTAAACCGTAAAACTCGAGGCTAACACAAGTTATTTTTGATAATGTTCGATGGTGTATGACGGTATAGATGGTGTGATTGATATTATATTTGTCCGATTTTAACTCCTTTTACGCTCTTGACGAAACAAGACGCGTTGGATTGGGGAGGGTGTTTGTATTTTATAGATGGAAAGTGAGTATGGGGCATTGGATGGTGTAATGGATATTGTGTTTGGGATATTTCAATTAAACTTCAAGCATAATCCACTTTGGATTATGTTTGTTGGTTTTGGTTGAAGAAGATGGTAATGGATCATATTTCTTGTGAGATTTCATTTCCTTCTCTTATATTCTAAGATAACAAAATAGGTTTTGGATAAAATGAGAATGGGGTAAAGAATGGTATAGATGCTGCGATGAATAGTACGTTTTTGAGATTTATACTCTCTTTTAAACTCTAAGCAAGACAGTCATTTTGTGCGTTTGGGGTATTGAATGGCATAGAGGATATGATGGATAATATTTTTCGTGAGACTTCATCTTCCTTTAAAGTATAAACTAGTACGTGATGTTTTTGTGTATGAGGTGTTTGATGGTACAGATTATGTTTTGGATAGCATGTATTGATGGATTTGATGTTGTTGTTTTAAGCTCTCAGATAACATAAACGTTTAGGATAGTGTTTATATGGGTGTCTGATGATATGGTTTATGTGATGGATAATCTATTTGTACGATTTCATATTTTTTTACACATTACCTCTATCTTCTGATGTTTGATGTGAGCTTTTAAACAATTCGCAAGGCGGTTTGGATTGTGTGTAAGGCAGTTTGAATAGCTTAGTTGTGTTTGGATAGTTTATCAGTATTATTGCATCTCCTGCTTTTACACAATACAGCTATTGTCTTTTAGTTGATGTGGGATTTTAGGCACTGCGCAAAGCGTACTTGGATTGTATGTAGTGTTACATGGTCTAAGTATGTTTGCTTTGTATGTTTGTGCGATGTTATCTTCTTGTGCACATTACCCCTATCATCTCATAATATGTGTGTAAATTAAGAGACTGCACAAGAACGTTTAGATTGAGTGTATGGGGTACCAGACGCATGGTAGATGTGAATGATTGAATGCTTGTGAGTTTTCACCTCCTTCGTTTATAAACTACGTTGTTCCTTTGTAAGAAAACTAAATTTGTAAGTTTCTCACTTTTAAAATTTGTGACGAACTACAAAAGCATCTCTTTAAAATGTCTATCTTTAAGGGGAAATTTTTATTACATTTATTTTGACGCTAAATTTAGTTTCAAAATTGTGGCAATTATCTTGGCATCGAACATTTTAAATTCCTTCTAGACATTTGTCAGTTTGTGTTAAAGTTGGTAGGTGTCTTGTAATATCAGGTCCACTTTTATTTTTCACAAAGTTACAGCAAGCATTTCATATTTTTGTAATTCTAGTCCTAGTTTTAGTTTTAGCTAATTAAAAAAGTTACATATATGTTTCATTCGACGATAGAGTCTAATATGATTTCGGAATTTTAATGCAATTTTTGGTCTCTGTGATTAAATTATCAACTTTCCAGAATTTAGCATCCTCCTCTACAATCCGGAATATTTTTGAAATTTTAGTGCTAGTTTGATTTTAAACGAATGTAAACTAATGTTCTAGGATATGTATCGGTCTCTCTATATTCGAGGACAATTTAGTATTTCAGCGTTAGTTTTAGTCACATCCAGTTTATTCTTTTAATGAGTTGCTGTCCTTGATTAAAGTTATTTGTAGAGTGGTTACAATGACGTACATTTGCAAATACCCCCCCCCGCAAAAACACACACACATACACACACACACACACACACACACACACACATATATATATATATATATATATATATATATATATATATATATATATATATATATATATATATATATATATATATATATATATATATATATATATATATATAATTAGTCTAAATAATACCATGAAATTATTAGGTATCATTTTGTCTACTTACTGGATGGGAACGTGGGAAAATGTTTTTAATTTCTTCCTTCTGAAACATTTTATTTTCGCTATTACTATCAGCATTTTGGCAGCAAAATTTAGATTCTTTTCACGAAATGGAATTGGAAAAATGGTCACACATCTGTAAATGTGACCAATTTACCTCTCATATGTATTGCATATATGCTCTAATAATGGTTTCAAGCTACAAGACAAGAACAAAAGCAACAAAGACTAAGCGTATTTGTAAGTTGATAGTGGATGTGGGTTGTAGGATGTGGAAAGTGAAGTATACCTATGCAATCCGTCTATCTTCACCTGTGGTTTAAATGTTAACTTATTTAGATGCAAATAAACTCCCCTCAGTTGGCAAAAGAATATGGACATAAAACGTACTCTCAACGGACAGAAAATTTATCTTACCAAAGTATTTTTAAATTGTAAAAATATCTAAAACGAGCTAATGGTTCTGATGTGATGAAATTCCAACCAAAAAAAAATGTCTATATCTTAATGTAGTCTACTGTACCAAATCAAATAATGCAAATATCCGTCAAAATATATTACGGAAATCTTTTCATCAAGTTATGTTTTCACAAGCATTTCCCAGAATTGGAACGTTTAGTTGTAGAACTGAAACACTTAAGTGTTAACAATGATTGTCTTCCTTGACTAGTATCAAGCAATGTGAAAGTCTGTCTTGCAAATATGACTTTGTCTGTAAAAGGGTTTTGTGTATTCGGAGAAACACCTGTTCTTCCACGTGATGAGCAGAATCGCATATGCTTAATGATTTAATATTAAATTTCAGAAGATCGATGTCTAGTCTTATATATATATATATATATATATATATATATATATATATATATATATATATATATATATATATATATATATATATATATATATATATATATATTAGTAAAAAAACGTACTGACTTTCGATTAAGACATATTTATTTCCGGTTACACATATTAATATTTTCCCCTTTCTAGTTCAAGAACTATGACACGTTCCGATTGTTCCTGTTTGTTTTCGTTGGTCATTTTATTGGCAGCATTGTATTCAGGTGCGTATTATCGTTTTTATATGTCTTATTTTAATTTTATCTTGTAAATGAATCTGATACATTGATCGTTTCATACCGATGCATTCATAGCTGCTTCAGTTTTTAAAGAAGTTACGTTATTTACCAGTGTGTAAACGCATTGTATATGATATATTCTCTCATTCAAATGATCTTGGATCATCCGAATATATTTCTAAATTGTATGCTAAAGTTGTTTACTCAGGGAATGAAAATAAAGGTTTTTATATATTTTGAAGATAAAGGTGTGTTTTTTTATGAAAAGGAGTGTTTGTTTGAAGATAAAAGCAAATAAAACGAAATACTTTTATATGCGAACTCGTTTACAGAATTATTTAGCAAATGCTAAATCAGTACTTCATCTGGCTTGTTCAAACTTCTAGTTATATCGTTTCCAAATCCCACATCAGTTTACAAAATACTCCGATATTCTCGATTTTACTGAAATACTTTTCTAAATTATTAACTTCAGTTTTGTCTTAAGAGAGTAATAACAGTTTATGCTTAATTTAATGATCAGTTTAATATGTCGCTAATAAATGACAAATTTACTTTTGGCGTTCAATATGTTAAGTAATCTAGACAATGGCGTTTAGGAAACGATTTTATATTGATATGTTTGGTGTGCACACTTCAAACGCTGTCGACAGTATAACTGTTACGAGTCTAAGCTTTTGAAAGAAGTAACAGAAAAAGTGAAAATCTACAAGCTTGGTATAATTCAACAAATAATATATTTTCCTAGAATACAATGTGAAAATGAGAACTAAAGAGCTTACTGTATTGGGAATTAAATCCCAAAATAATCCTTGAATTACAGACAAAAGTCCTAATAATTTTCTTCAGTTTTTTTAATGAATTTTACTTGCATCTTACTATGGTTGCGCTAATGACATTCCATCTTTGTGTGGTTCTTTTTGATCTGCTTCGAAGGAACATCGTGTCCTTCGATCAACTATTCAATGTAAAAACTTACACTTTGTTAGCATATGTTTAATCCATATAGTTTGTCTTAGCGTTGTCGCATTTCACACACACACACACACACACACACACACACACACACACACACACACACATATATATATAGACACTATATTTATATATATATATATATATATATATATATATATATATATATATATATATATAGTGTGTGTGTGTGTGTGTGTGTGTGTTATTTCAGTTAAAACAATTTAACTGCACAGGATATACATTAACTAGATACTCACATAAAGGTACATTTTTTTGTAATGATGCAAGATAGACAGCCTGAAGGCTATAATGACAACGGCGCATGTACTCTGTACTTTATGAGGTTAAAAGTTATGTTGTCCGGCCTTTATCATAACGTGTACGTTATGTATAAACAAATTGTTGTCATTGTTGTTTATTACATTGCGTGGCATGTAGAAACAGATCTTGCAAATACTAGTCCGGGATATATATGGAAGAGGTCACAGGAACTGTATCATTTATGTTGGCAGTGGAGTATTAACGAACCATTGATTCTTGTGTATAACATGTATGCAATGTATAGGAAGGGAGCAAGTTAACGTCTTAGAAGAAGCTAGCTAAAGAAGCAATTGTTGTGTTACGTATATATAAGTTAATTGCATGTGTGTTAGTTTTAAATTCTCTTATTTTATTTTTTTTCAATTCGTTATTGTAATGATAACTTATTTCACTGAATTTGACTTTTTCTTTCGTAAAATTAAGTTTTCTGTTTTGACCTGATAAACAACGCAGTTTTATTCCTTTATTGTATATATAGCTGACCTAGTTCTAACCTTGGTTCATAAATTCGTAGACACTCAGTGAAAACCGTTGGTCGTAATCAAGGTCATACTTCAGTTGTGTGATCACTCTATTTTGTAAACAACCCTTTTGTTAGAAAAAAAATCTTATAGTAAATATTTGTCAAAAGAGTTAAGTTATTCCATAGCTTACGTGCAAATTTTAATTTTTTGCTGCGTTTTTCAAATCAAGTGACCATATGAGCCATTGTGTGATCTAACATCTCGGGTTAAAACAGACCTTTCATGTAGATTTGTTTAGTCGTATTTCTTACTCTTTGGAGCTCAAAGGTATTTTATGTTTCATCCAACTAAGTTGAAATTGTTATTTAAAATAATTTAAATTTCCTCGAAAATATTGCTTCTGAGTCAAATTGTTAGACAAAGACATATCTTGGAAATTCTTTAGAATTCTAAAGCCGGAACATTATTCTTGACGCATAAAATTCAAGGGGAAACTGTTGACAAATTAGTACAATACTGCATTCATCTAACGTCATCGCCTTCCATATTGGAACTTCGTTGTGATTCGAACCCTGGGTTTATTTAGGACCTTTAGCGATAGGACTTTTCTTTTTAGATTCCTGGATTTATTTTTCGATTATATTCACAAACTGCAATTCCTTTCTCATATTGTACTGTGTTTTGCTAGTGAAATAAATTATTTTTGTCCAATTTTACATAGATTGTTAGCTTCACTCTTTTCTTTGTTACTTTTGAACGAGCCGAGATTTGTAACAACTGACATATTTAAAAAAATCGCCAGTCTGGAAAGAGTACCATATATCATAATCGATATGATTAGGCGACAGAAAGCAAAGGAGTATATTGAAAACATAAAAACATAAAATGTAAAATTTAAATCTTACACATTTTGTAATGTCATTTTTTTTGGATAAAGAATATTTTGTAAAATGAAACCTGTCAATGATTGTCAGTACTGTTCATATCTCAACCATAATTGGCCGCAATAAATACTAATTTTCATTAAGTCTCTGATACAATTAAAACTCGCTAACAAAAACACGCTCGTACGAAAAATCTGCTTCAAATAGTGAATATCAAGCTTCTTAATTTGCATGTAGATATATTTGTTTCAAAATCAATTTAGATTAGGATGGTGGAATTCAAAATAGCTTCCGTCACATATTTGTTTTGGTTATGACTCATCAGTCAGATTAATTAAGCTCCCATGTAGTTATTGAATGCTAAAAAATGTCATTCAACTTATCATTTATTCGTGATAAAATGAATAAATATAGACACTTTATTCCTGTAAAAGGTAATCGTAGATATGTATGGTCGGTAATTTAACAATTCTTTTGCTCTGTAAGGCCTGCCTTTTGCCGCAAAGTAAGCTTCTGAACCTATGCAATGTTATGTATAGCACATTACCTTTATGCTTCAGCAGTTGTTGGCGTTTCCATGTATATTACTCCATCACCTATGATAGTGGATCCCAGTTCAGAAACCGCTGTGCTGAAATTAGAATGTTCTAGTGATGGAACAAGCAATATATCAGGCGTCTACACTCTAGCAATCTTAAGGAGAAGATCTGCAGACATAGAATATACCCGTGTTGCACAACTAGGCGTTTATGGAGGGAAACTAGACCCAAACGTACCAGCAGATTTATTGGCAAAGTCGCCAAATGTCATCGGGGGTCTTGAGGGAACCCCTTCAACATCCGGTAGAGTTATACTTAATATGGATAGCAGAGGTCTGACATGTAATGACCAAGCCGAGTTCAAATGTGAATTGACATACGAAGATACAAGAGCTTCTGGTACGGTAACTGTTTCTACACATAGTTACCTCACAGTTATAGGTAAGTAGTTCAAAATATTTCCAAAATTACGATTTTATCACAAGTTTGAAATCTGTTATATCGTTGTAAATTAATATGAAATTGGTAAGCACCATAGATGGATAAAAATGTACTTGTCACCAATTTATTAACAGCTTTATTAAAGACAGTTTTACCATGTACATGATGTAATATGAATTGGCCGGAAACAAAAACGTTTACTGCAAAATACAAGAAATAGTGATTTATCCTACATCATGATGATGTTTGAAATTTTCCTGAATAATTGGTTATCCTGAAAAGTCACATTAACAGAACACAGTGTACATTGAGAGTAAAAATCCCTGAAAACGTTAAATTTCCCTATGATAGCAATTCTACTCTTTTATCGATTGTTCTTTCAAATCAGTAACATATGGTGAAAAAAGTGTGTATTTTTCTGGTGGTATATCTGATAAGGCATAGTATAGCATTGTCAGAATAATATTTCAAAGGCTATATGCAAGCTATATTCTATGTAGTAATAGACATTCTTTCTTTAATAATATTTATGGTCTACATTCTCTTTCTTTACAATATGAGGTTAAAGACTGACTACAATTATTTTGTAATCGTACATATAGTGTTTAAGTCCTTCTTCGAAGTTTTGAATGCTTACAGGTATATTTTCTTGCACGGATGACGAACATATTTGTTGAAACATTTCAACTTCAAGTGACTTTTAATATTCTTTGATTAATAATCCCGATTTAAAAAAAATCTTTTTGAGAACTAACATTGCTCAAAATACTATTTAGGTTTTCCTTTTTATTAACTTGTTTGCTTCCTTTCCTCATAATTCTAAAAGATTTAATAAAACTGTTGAAAGTGATATCGTTAAAGTATATTGATATTTCCTACATTAATCGTCAAATTTACAAAACGGTTGGGTATTTTAGCTGCAAAAAGAAACTAACAAAAAAGGTAGTTGCTGGGTTAACAACATTTAAAGTTGTAGCATTTCAAATGTAGTAAAAACTGATCTGCAGATGAATACCTGCAAGAGCTTAATTGAACATGACGCAATCAAACGTGTTGAACGTTAACACTTCAACTGCAAGCGTTGATTTCTTAAAACGGATTCAGAATTGGTAACTATACTTTCATGTTGTATTACTGACGATTTCCCTCGACACGTTTTTTGCAGCTGCTCCCAGAGACGCCAAAATAACAGGTGCTTTCTACGAAATTGGTGGCAATCCGACACAGCTGAATGATGACAGTGGACTGAATGTAGACACAAGAATCACGTACATATGCACCGCTAATATTGGAAGTGACCCTAATGTTGTAATCGTATGGGAAAAATCATCGCAGATAGGAACATGCACTGAGTTTGTCACTTACAATCCTGTTGTATCCACTGATATTGTGCAGGGTTCAGTAATACAAAGAAATTGTTCCTTCAGTCGGACCTCTAGTATGTACTATAATATGACACCATTCGACGATTTCGGCGTCGCATTCCGTTGTAAAGTGCGAGCTTTCATAGGTGGCAAGTGGTATGAAAAGATATCAGCTCATCGCAAGACATATACAGGTAAGGAATTCTTTTTTTGTTCTAGATAAACAAAGTGATATATCTGAATAGCAATTAAGATTATTTAATATGCATTTATTATTCTCTGCAAATCTTAAAAAGGTGCAATCCTATGGGACCTGAGTATTTGTGTTCATGGTTTAGAGTTTTCTTTATAAAAGTAGTATTTTATACGAAATTGCCAACCATTATATATTATGTATATATTATGTATTTTTGATTGTGATTAGCAATAATGTCTTCATAGTATTGAGGCTTTGAGTTTTGTTCTGGGTACAACGGCCTTCCAAAAAGGATAGTAATAGAAAAAGAAGGTACAGCAGAAAATAGTCTTGTACTTGTTAGTTTTTTTTTTCTACGACTGTAATAAATGTTTAGTTGTATTTTGGACCTCACATGGTCCAAAGTCAGTTTCATTGTTTACCAGTCCAGGGACATTTATTTTGATAAACAAGTAGTACATAGTTAATATTTGTATAAGAGAGGTTTAAATATTAGGATCAATATCAATCTGAACAAATATAGTAATTTTGGTATTGGTGTTGGATTCTGAAATTCTCCTACAGAAATACCGTTTGTAACTGGTATTTACCAAATTTTTGTATAAAAAGCTTATTAACAGAGTTTATATGCTGAACAATTCAAAATGTTCCAGCGTGTACAATTTCACTAAAAAGACATGGTATTTTCAGAAAATGCTAATGGTGATATTGGTCAGCTAACGGTGTTTTGATCTTACTTGAGTAATTACACATTTATTCAATACCCTTTAATGCGAAAATCATGTATTGTTGTGTTCAGGTTTTGATTTGGGCCGGAATTATTCATTCAAAGTATTATTCTCTGTAATTCCAACGTGCTCATTAATATTGTGGGATAAAAGCATTAACTTGGAATTTTACTGTATTCAGACAAGCAGATCTTGGACTATATCATTGTGATTTATCACACTACTGTTGGCACATCTCCCGATCAGAGGCTAATAAAGGCACATCCACATATTCAGCGTTGATTTTTATTTCGCACATGGCTGGAATTTAGTTAAAACTTTATTCAGTCGGATTGTTCATATAACTTTTTGAACTATTTGGGATTCAATTCACATTAATACTATTTCGTTTTACATTTTCACTTTATATTCTAGGGCAGTAAATTATTTGTTGAATTTTAGAAAACTTAATGACTTTCACTACTTTCTATTGCTTAGTTGAAAACCATAGAGTCGTAATAATACTGTTTATATTTGCAACACTACGCGGTTACAATACAATAGCTGGCAACGGATGTGTGACGAAGACTGAAAAAACTGAATCATTAGTGACTATTTTTCACCTCCTTTCAGTTTATCTAAAAGGTCTGTTTCTTTCATATTAAAGGCATTATTTGCCGACTTAATATATGGTACATAAATATAGCATTATAAAAGGAATGTAGGGAAACGAATTGTTGTTGTTATTGTTGTTATAGGGCTCACGCCATTTGCAGCACAAGATAGGCTATACATTTCGGCCAGTATTAATTGTGGAGGAAGAATCCGGATAAACACTGGAAAGAACAACCGACCCACGAGAAGATATCAGCAAGCTTTCTCACATACCTATTTTGGCCAAGCCCGAGACTCGAACCCACACAAACAGAGGTCAGATGGCAGTGATCAATGTCGGTGGGCGCCTTACACCATTAGGCTACTTGGGACCCCCAGGGATACGATTATTAGAAAACAGGAAAAAGACATAGTGTTCAAAACTTTTATCATTAAAGCAAGTTTTAACAAAATGGTTTAGGAAAGAGATAACATTGTAACATTTAGGCTTGTTTACTACCGAGCTGCTTAACGGTTTGTAACCTGCCTTACATGGGCACAAATCAAAGCAAGGAGAACTGCAGCAAAAACTTATAAAATTAAAGCTGCTCAATTGTGTCATTAGAAGATTTATAATACAAGATTAATATGATAAGGGAATACATAGTTATCGTATGTATATAAGGTAATTCACAAAAGGCGTAATTTTCACCAATATGTCGACCTTAATAGATAACATCTTAATATACTTTGAAATCTTTACAGCCAGTAGAAACTATAATAACATCGTTTATCAAATCGCCTCATTTGAATTACTTTGATCCATACAATTTTCATTGGCTTAGTAACATCATTTTCAAATAATCGTATTAGCAAACAGACGACTCAGTTTTATCCTCATTTGAAGGCCAAAGAATATTCATAAAAGATCATACAAACATAAAAACATATAGTATTGAACAGTTTTATGCTACGGTTGCTTTTCACCTTTAAATTAAGACTGTCTCGGGCTCCTTAATCGCCGCCAAGGATACATTTTCAAAATCAGTACCTGATGTACTATTTGTTTATAAGCTAATGAGTGCGCAGTATGTTCTTTCTAAACGTTCAAACGGTAATATTCCTAATTAAATCATCAAATATATTTGATGCATTATAGGTGCATATATTAAGTTCAAGGACAATTAATGATGTATTTAAGTATATTTGGAGAATTCGCGATGTTCATATGTGTATGCACCTTTGAATAAAGTAATTCAATCGTTAATAAATTTTATTTAATAGCTGATGAACTGTTCTTAGTTTGGTCCGAAGTCAGTTAAGACTTGTACATTTAAGATAGTTCAAGGAAACGTCGTACGTACTTACATATAAAGAGCCATTGAAATTTAACAAAATTTTTATTTGTTCTATTAAATATGTTTATTGTAGTTGTGGTCGTCACGTCTTTCTTTGTGTATCTCATAAATAAAGCTTTCCCTACGTCGTTTTTTCGTTTAAAGGATTCCATATTTTTCAGTATAATATTTGTATACATCTTTCTGGGTTCACTCCCTCTGCCTGAAATGTGGACATAATTGTCTCCTTATGACATGAATTCAATTAAAAAAAATGTGCTTTCTTTACAACTCAGTTAAGTCAGAATGCTTCATTTGTAGGAGGTATAAATGTTCCAACTGGAAGACACTTAATAAATGTTCACATTGTTTTTAGTTTATCACGTAGCTTCTACAATATCTGGACAAAGCATTACTGCATGAAATGTGAAGGTATGAAGAATCCTTCAACATATGTTATTACGGAATGGCGTAAAGATATGATCTGCATTTAATTTTTAGAAAGTTAAAGATATGTAACTAAATATCTTTAATAAACGTAAGAAAGACAACACATATTTTTTATTGTCATTCAATCTATTACGATCATCTTAGACTCTTTTCCAAATTGTTAATGGTTCATTTATTAGCACAGTGGCAACAGGGGCACTGAGTGGCCGCGTGTCTAAAACAATCACCGTTACAAATCATTTATATATTACCTCTGTGTGCGTGGGTTCTATTCTTAGGTTCAGACAATATAAGTGTATGCGAAAGCTTGATATAGCTTCTCGTAGGTCGGTGGTTCTTTCCGGGGTTTACCTGGGTTCTTCTTCCACCATGTATACTGATCGTCATGTACAGCCTATCTTTTGCTAAAAAAAAATGGCGTTAAACCCTACAACAACAACAATAACGGTGCCAACTGTTTACCCATTACTGGACTAATCAACATATATAAAGTACTTGTTATAATTTGGACGTCGTACAGTAGTGAAGAATTAACGTAATTTATTACCTGGACTTGGATACACTATTAGATATGCAGAAGGACATTCAAGGCATGCTATTTTTCCATTAAATGCATTATAACGAGAGGATGACTTTTGAATGAAAAATAGTTGCCGAATGAACAAATGGTAATTTAAACAAGGTTTTACGTATGTTCTTGCTATTTCAGTGCATAGTCCGACCAATGTCAGTTCCGCCAGCACCAATTCCTCAGTTATAGGTAAGTCTAATATAATCATTTTGACAATACTGCACAAGAACACATGCTTCTTAAGTTTCTAGGAAACAAATATTTGATGTTCTATTCATTTGCAAACTAAAAAAGATGAAACATTATTCATATTATAAACGTGAAATGGCTGCTTAAAACAATTCGTTGTATTCGGTAAAGTGTATTCGATCTATTTATTACTTTAATTTGCAGCTTATGCCAAAATTGTATATTAAAGTTAATTATGACAAAAAATATATATTACATGATGCTTGAATTTGAGTCAGAAATAAACTTCCAATTTTTCTGACCAATGATATCGTTTGATTTAGAATGTTCAGATAATTGTACAGGCTGATTTTATACCAAACATATAACAAGACTGCATGACCAGGATGAATATTGTTAAATCTGGTAACCGCTTAGGCAATGTACAGGAGAAACATATTGCATTGCTAAATGCATGACTCAAGGGAGGTAAGCCATTGAACAATTATCACAAAGCCTCTACCGTTATGATTGTGCTGCAACTTCCGGTAGATACAGATTCATGTTACGGTAAATAAATAAACAACACGTTAAAGGCACATTAAGATGTCTCATAAAGGTATAAAACGTAAGCATTCACGAGAACATAAACTTACTCCTTCCAATTTATAAACTTATTTAGAGATGGGTCATCTATTTGCGTAGTGAAACAACATTTAATATTTCTGCTGGTTGGACATGTACGGTGCGATGGTGGAGATTTGTCAGCATCAGAGCCTATTTATGTGCCGCATGCTCACAAGCTCTAGGCTATCACACGCTAAAACAGCCTCATAGACTTATATAGTTGAGGTGGAACTACACCTTTGCCTTATTGACAAATTTTGGATATAGATAAGAATAAACCTCGATTTATTCCTGTTGTTCTCGAGGCATAACTAACAATTTATAAATACTTATTCGGATCAATCTATCCAAACTGTTGATGATTTGTCCCTAAAAACAAACAGTTAAGAACATAAAAAAACTCTATTGCATGCGCTCAAATAGTGAATAAGTAATATCATTCGATTGCCTGTTAGCTTTAGTTATTTAAAATTAGGTAAGAAAAGAATTGTGAAAATGTTGAAGATATCAGTCAAATATTTGTCCCTGTAATAACTCATATAATGTTAATAATTCCCAGATGTAGCAAGTTGAAGCCATTCAATTGAATATATGTTCGTTATCTACTGAAGTACTGTCCATGATCATCTTGAAATACGTAAATGGAGAAAATGTCATTTTGAAATGTTATTTCTCACTTTGACCTGTTTATTATCGTAGAGTCTTTTCTGAGCCACTTTAGAATTATATTTAAGTTTCAAATATTTACTTTAACAGCTGATGGCATTTTCATGTATGTTACTCCATCAACCATTGTGGTGGATTCCAATTCAGCAAGTGCTGCACATAAATTAGAATTAACGTGTTCTGGTGGTAGAACAACCAATATTACAGGTGCCGTTAGCCTTGCAATCTCAAGAAGAAAATTTACAGAAGCAAACTATACCGTTCTTGCACAAATTCCTGAAGGTAGCAAATTAGACCAAAGCATACCAGCAGACATATTGGCAAAATCGCCCAATATCAGCGGGAGTCTTTTGGGAAACCCTCCACTCATGGGAAAATTGATAATATCTATGGATGCAGGGGGACTATCCTGCATTGACCAAGCAGTTTTCAGATGTGAAATGACCTACAAAGCTTTAGGGGCGTCTGGTACAGCAATTATTTATGCAGATAACTACCTTACAGTTATAAGTAAGTAGTCTATAATGTTTTTGTAATATTCGAACTTAGACTTAACAAATATGCTGAGATAGATAAAAATTATATATATATATATATATATATATATATATATATATATATATATATATATATATATATATATATATATATATATATATATATATATATATAGCAGCCGAATATAGCATCACCAAAACAAATGATGGCAAATATAGGATGGTAAATATATACTAGTCTGTTTTGTCTGGTATATATTTATAATTATTTGTAATACAAAACTCCTATATACCTTTGATTTCTTTCATAGGAATCTGGAACAACTGTATATATATATATATATATATATATATATATATATATATATATATATATATATATATGAGAATTATTTACTAGGTCGTCAAGCTGGTGTATCTGCTATGCACGAGCTTATATAACACCGATTCAGTGCCATCATTTTTTGGTGATGCGTGCTTAGTCGTGACGGTATATGGGCTGGTGCGTGCAGTCAAGGCGATGGGTGCCATTTACTCGCAGACCTGGGTTCGAAACTCCGTAGAGTACGACTTTAATTTCTCTAACCTGTACGATAGTATTGTTTGTATTAAATTATTATTTCTGCCCACTATTATAAAGATTTTACTACAGAATCCAGGGAAAGGACAGTCTGTTCTGTCTGGTATATATTATAGGAGTACTACACTCAACATTTCACATCATTATTATGAAAGTCTGATTGTATCGACTTGTATGATATTCCATAAGTCTTCGGATCAATATTTTGGTTAAAACAAACTTTAAAAGATATGTAGCAATAGATTTATGGTACAGGTAGAGTTTCACATTAATTAGTGGCAGAATTCAACCGTTGTGTCTCTTGATTCAAAACATGACCTTAGATATTTCTATTACCAACGTTTGATTATGATTACTTAAAAGATTCAAAACTAGTTACTTTGCTATAGTTTTATGACTGACAAATTGACAGTGTGTACTGTTTTCGCAGCTCTGCCTACGAAAATTGAAATAACAGATGCCTTTTATGAAAAAGATGGCACACTGAAGCAAATAACCAATACCAGTGTACTTCATACTGGCACCAAAATCATGTACAAATGTTCCGCTAACATTGGAAATGATCCAAATGTTGTAATCGTATGGGAAAAGTCAACCTTGGATGGACCAGCCACCGAGTTTGTTGCATACACTCCGACTGTATCAACGGATGTTGTACAGGACCCAGTTACACAAAGCAATTGTTCCTTCAGCCGGACATCTAGTATGAACTACCGCTTGACAAGCTCAGATGATAAAGGCATCAAATTCCGTTGCAAAGTGCAGGCATACCTAGATGGCAAGTTGTATGAGTCGATATCATCTCATCAAAGGACACACGCAGGTAAGAATGAATCTCTTCTTCTAAATTAATATGTATTTGTATTGAATTATATATGGCTATATGTATTTTTGTTCTACTGTGATATGTTAGGAAGAGATCATTTCTCTTGCAGCTTCGAAATTATATAAGGTTTTTATTGCTTGATTTGAACATACATAAATGCAAGAAATGTGCAACGTTTAAGTACACAATGTCATGTTTTGCGTTATTCTTTTGCTTGTGCAAATTAGTCTAAAATGTTCATTGTTACATATCATCTCTCTGCGTGAGTTTCCAATCTCGGGTTCGGCTAATATGGGTGCATACGAAACGTTGCCAGAAAATTTCCATGGGTCAGTGAATCTTCCAAAGGTTTTCTCTGAGGTTTTCTCTACTAGTTATACTATCTACCATGATTAGCCTTTCTCATGCTGATAAATGGCGTTAGGCCGCAAACAAAGAAGAAAATCGTCGAATCAATTCTTGCTAGAGTTTAAATTAAGGGAACATGAGAATGAATTTTAAACAAAAAATATGCACTTATGAGGACAATGTCGAATGCGTTTAATAAGAAAGGCAAATGGTGACAGATACTTTAATTTAATGGCTAATGGACAGTTTTATTTCATTCCTATGTTAGATATTGGTCATAAATTCAAAATAGTTTTAAGGAAATATCTTAGTAGAATACCTACGGAGAGACAGTAAAGTTTACCCAATGTAACACCTGTGTTTTATGTTAGACAGTGAAGTTTACCTGTAACACCTGTGTTTTATGTTAAAGATGCTTATTATTTTCGTTCAATTGTCCACGTCTTTCGTGACTCATGACTGCATCTCTTATTAATATAGATTTTAGTAAGCCTTATTTAATTTGAGGTTTTAATCACACTGTCCAAGGATGAATCTTACACAATCTGTTCCTTGCCTGGTATATGGATCCATTTGTTTCCTTATAACAGGAAATTAAGGAAACTGTTGATGTCTTTGTTATGCAATTTTAGCAGAGTGCTTAGATTGTGAGAGGTGGAAATATTAAATATGGGAGAGAAGTAATACGTGTGCATGTTTTATAATAGCCATGTATATAATTACCCAGTTTCTACAATATGTGAACAATGCATTTTGCAAGAAAGGCGAGAGTATGAAATATTGTAGCAATGTATACAGTAGAGACGTGGTGAAATTGTATATAAAATTAAAAAATCTTCAACATTAATAGCTATGGAATCGATCTCTAACGCAAAAATACGTATCTATCTATCTATCTATCTTACTATCTATCTATCTATCTATCTATCTATCTATCTATCTATCTATCTATCTATCTGTCTGTCTGTCTGTCTGTCTATCTGTCTGTCTGTCTGTCTGTCTGTCTGTCTGTCTATCTATCTATCTATCTATCTATCTATCTATCTATCTATCTATCTATCTATCTATCTATCTATCTATCTATCTATCTATCTATCTATCTATCTATCTATCTATCTATCTATCTATCTATCTATCTATCTATCTATCTTAATATAAGAAAGACAGCACACAGTCTGTTAATAGCATCCAGTTTATTATGAGAACCAAAGATAATTTTCCAAATGGGACTACACATTAAACAACTATAGAACTGTTCATGTTTTTTTAGTGAATGTAAGGACAACAGTTAATCGATTACTGGACTTATCAACAGATTAGAGCTAATAGTTATAATTATTGCATCAATTTTAAAATTATATCGGTTAACAATGGCGTGAGATGAACGTACTTGTAATCTGGAGTTGAATACAAGAAAATTCAAAGTAAAATAGTTATTCACCTTGAAGGCATTATCGCCTGATTATGACTCTTGAAATGAATTGTTGTACATGAACAAACTGTAGTTTCAATTGGACCTTATGTACGTCCTCTGTATTTTCAGTGTCTGTTTCAAAGAGTGCAAGTTTAGTGACCCCCATAACCTCGATCACAGGTACGTCTAATATAATCATTTTGTTACTGATGCAAAGTAATCAATCATTTTATTATCAATAGAAATTTATCTATATGATATTTCCTTTGTTGGCAAGAAAGTAGAACATTGAGCTTCAAATATCAGTGAAATGCATGCGTCCTACAAACTTTTATTTAGTAAATTACGCTTGACCAGACAGATACTAATAAAAGTTAATGGAACCAAAATGGTTAAAAAATGTACAGTGAATACAGATAAACTTATCAAGATGTTATAAAGAACTTTTTAAAAATCCGAAGAAACCCGAAACGTACAAATTAACTACACATTTTTATCTTCTATTCAGAAACTTCTGTAATTGAAATCTGATACAAATGCATATATATATATATATATATATATATATATATATATATATATATATATATATATATATATATATATATATATATATATATATATATATATATAACCTACTTTATATAAATAAACGCAACTATCAAAGTCAGAATGATATAACTAACGCATTCTTACACCCAAGCAATTTATTTATGAAGAATGCGATATGGTGAAATATCCCTTTTTCATACGAAGGAATACTACAAGGTACGTTGGTCACGTGCCAATTCCCTTATGCTTTACAGAAGGTCCCTCACACAAATGTTGACCTCAAGCATTACTTTTGTAATATAGAGGGCGTAACAAAGTATAAACACCAGAACTCTTTTCTTTATTATTGCAAGAATTTTGGCATTATTGGCTT
This sequence comes from Potamilus streckersoni, assembly GCA_016746295.1. Lineage (NCBI taxonomy): Eukaryota > Metazoa > Mollusca > Bivalvia > Unionida > Unionidae > Potamilus > Potamilus streckersoni. The sequence goes on along the minus strand of JAEAOA010000204.1, from coordinate 379,918 downwards.
GTAAAATATTTTCAGAAAATCATTAGAAATCATCGACAGTTTTCTTGAAGATTATGTCTTTTATGGTTGATTTCACAGAAAGTGGGTAAATGTAAGAAGTGAAATAGGAGTAACCGATTTCATAAGCAGTTCTATCTAATGAAGATTTGTAAAAATAGTTTTTGATAAGTTTAAGTTATTTAAGTGAAGAAGAATTAATACCGATATAGATATAATCCTGGTTTTAGCGTACATTTCCCTTGAATATTCTCCAATATATAATAATAGCAATGAAGATAAAATTGCATGAATAAGCTAAAAGTTATTTACGATGAAAAGGTCAATATTGGAATTGTTATCTTTCCTTGTCAGGAGATGTTAGAATTAAGAATTTTGAAGATTTTATTCCTGATAATACACTCGACATTGTGTATTTATGATGATTATGATGCAGATACTGTTTCAGTACAGAGACATAGAAAGGACCATAAAGTGTATAATAACAACTTGGCCTTATACCTAATAAATATATGTAGAAATTTTATAAATGGACAATTCACATGCCCAATTCATAATTGTTAATTCATTATAGTTGATTATATGATTATATGTTATGTTTTACTGAACTATTTAGTTATATCTCCATCTTTGGAGTAGGTACTCGCTGTGAATCTACAAATCTTTATTTCTATTGTTCATTGAGACTAAATCGTTATGTGAAAAATGAAGGTATCATTTTCCATACAGTTCATATAAATGATCATCAAACTTATTATGATGAAGAGAAAACTAAATTTGATACTTGTACCGTTACTATGCCAATACTTTCATCTCGCGGAAGACAAATATACAATTATTTGTAAGAATATTTAGCACATCCTAGGAAGAAACACAGAATAATCATTTCAGATGTTTTGAAATTGATCTTAACTTCTCTCTTAGAATATTAGCAAAACTATATTAGAATATACGTTGGATTTTTTTTAGCCAGATACAATGCGATTTTGCAATAACAAACAACATGTTTGTTACAAAGAATGCAATAAACAAAACTAATTACAAATAATGTTTATAACGCTTTAGATTATCCATGTTGAAACTGGGTCCCAAAGGAATAAAATAACTCAAGTGACGGGAAATCCTCGTCGATTTTGGCATATTTTGAAACGAGCAACGTTATTATTCTCAACATGAAGAGGAACGTATATCCCAAAAACTGGTATACTTTAAATCTTTATTGAATAAGCCTGTGTCCGAGTCAGATGACTGGCAATATTGCTAGTGAAGAACTACCTCACTTACGGGATGGCGACTTTATTGCTATTGCAAAGATGAAATTATGAGAAGTTTATTTGAAATCAAAAACATAACTCCAGGTTTCAACATTATACCTACTCGTTTTTATTTGAGCACGAATGAAACGATTTTAGCATTCATTACCACTTTAATCAACACAATCTTTGAATCCATCTATTGTTATAAACAGTGGAAGAAGAACATTATCTATACTATGTATATGTATGGTGACAAGACCCATCCAAACAATTACATACGTATCTCCCTTATTGATACTGTATGCAACATCTTTAATTATAGAATACTCGTATTCAAAGAATACATATAATATAGAGTATAGAATACTCATATATACCCATGGACAGAATAATTTGATTATTAGTGAATATAAAGTCAATTCAGTTACCACTACGAGAAACTTAAATGAGAATTGCTAATTTAGCATTAGATGCAATGACAAGGTAAATGCCAAATTTGTTTTAGTGTTCAGATACAACGGTACGATAAACCTCTTTTTCAAGAAAATATTTCTATATTTTATTACTGAGAAGTTTATTACTTAATTGAAACAAAGGCTCAGAGCTTGAGAAGTTTATAACCTTGTCTTTAAAGAGAAGTGCCATATTAAACAGTTTATTGATTACTAAGTTTTACTATTTTTGTTATTTGTTTCAGGTTTAATCATCATATCATTGTCCATATACCAAATGTACGGATAGAAAAGGTAGCTAACTGATGATGCCTATGCTCCTCATACCTGTAAACAAAGATGATGCAACCAAATACGGCAAACAACAATGCAAATGAAACCCAGAGAATGCTGATTCCAAAATTAATTTGTTCTTTTGCATTAGAAATGTTGACTCATTTTATATCCTTTATGTAAAAATGTATTTTGGTGTCAGTAAGTACGGGATGATGTCAAAGATTATGAACGTATACTATAAATTGTATATGTTACCCTTGCCATTAAGCTTGCCCTCAGTTATTGTACACAAATGGAGTCAGTGCAAGCAAATTTGTTCATATACCTCTGAAGTTTGAGGGTATGAATACTGAAACAAGCGTGCTGAATTTGCGTCATTATTCCTAGCCATATGAAACAATGCAAAACACCTCCCTACGCTCAATTTAATTCCAGAAGATTGTAGATTGACAACAACCAAAAGCAACGAAAAGCAATGAAAAAAATTGCTAGTACAAAATGTGTTTTCGGCAAAACATTATATTCAAAATATAACTAAAGTATGTGAAACGGCTTCATTGCTGGCATCTTTAGGACCAAAGTCCATCTGTTGAATGCCTCCTGAAACAGTATCCTGACTCATCAGTGTTTTGTCGGTGATATACGTTGGAAGACGTTCTTCAATCTGAGATGTCCTAACTCAGCTGCCACTTTGTGTATGAGCTGCTCACTAAGGATGGTCAAGTGAATTGATCCTGAATACATTGATTGCATCATTCGTTCTCGTATACCTTCCCTTTCGCACACTCATGCCTTGGCTGCAAAGTAGGTAAGACATTGCAAGTGGATTGATAGACCGTGGATCCCTCCCTACCTGTCCACAAAATCATGCCAAAATATCGATCAATATCGACCCCTTCCACTCACATGGAAATATAATTCAAGTGGTGTAAGTACAATCAGCCAGCAGTAAGAATTCATTAAACAGTGTTTCTGATCTTAATAATAACAAAATATTTTGGATGCACAAACAAGTCTACAAAATAATACTAGATGCAATTTACATGGATTTGTCTGTTTACATGCATGTGAACATCTTTGTCGTCGATAAGTCGATTAATTGCAGTTTTTGTTATTGTGTAAATATAACCTGAGATGTTCAGCTTTGATACTAATTAAGCTACCTTTGTTAGTTATCTTCCATCAGCTATGATTACCACTTTGTACTTTTACTCACCGGATTTTAACACTGATTAACACACTTGAAGCTGAGTCCAACATTCTGATTGACTGGTCCACTCTTAACAAAATGCTAGCTAACCCATGAAAGTTTTAATCAATGGTTTGGAGTAGAGCGACTAGAAAGGCATTCAGTATGAAGCCTGTACAGAACATAAGCAGTGATGTCATAAATTGTGAAAGAAATATTAAACTGCTTTGAATGCCAATTGACAATCGGGTGAAATTCGATTAACATGCACAACAATCTGTAGAAACGTTTCAAGGGAACTATCTGTCTTGAAACTTATTGTTCATAATCTAACTTGACAAACAAACTAACAAAATTATGTACCTTTTGTCCTCTCTGATTCCAAGTTCCGTCCCTTAATGTGGCATTTACGCAGTGATATGAATACACTAAACTTGAAAATATATAAGAGCGTGCTTTCAGATTTATATAGGATATTTTTGCTAGCAGATACCATCAACTTTTATTATAGCAAAACTGACCACTCTAAAGAAAGCTTAGACTTCGAGTTATGACTATAGAGACTCAAAATACTGAATAAACGTGCTCCCAAAGGTTTGGACGATTTAATAAGTTTTAAACACAATCTATATAATTTTAGATATTCAAATATTTTAGACGTCCAAAGAATTGTAACATTAACATTTGGTAAAATACCCCTTTAGATACGCAGCTGTCGCTCAATGGAATGAGTTACCGAAAAACTTTGGAGAGCAGTTGAATTGTAATTCATTTAGATCGTTACTATCCTGGAATGGTTAAAACCTGTAAATGTTTTATTTGTAAATAGTCACCCAGAACATGATGACATTTATTATTTGTGTTAGCGTTTGTCTTTTTATGTCATTTTCTATCGAAATAATTAAATGCCCTCCTGTTAGCTACTTCTTTTTAAGTAAGGCGTAGGCATGCTATTTTCTTCATTTCTTATTAGGTTTTTCTGCATGTATTTTAAATTTCAGTTCTGATCAATATTTTTTTCTTACAATGAATACTGAATTTTGTTTGTAATTTATGATAGATACCAACTTCACTTTCACTCACCGACTTTTAAATATTCTTTGATTGTTCGCGTGTTTTGTCATGCAGTTATTTAATCCAATTCTGTATTTATGTGATATTTTGCGTCTGCATGTCTTGCAAATCAAGTTTGTTGCAATGTCTTATATGTTGTGTAACATGACGGTACAAAGCTCATTATAGATTATATTAAATTGCTATTTTTACCATGCCAACTTTGAATAAATCTTATTTTAGTTTTGTTCAGCTCATTTAGTACTCTTTTGTCAAAAGTATGTGATAAATCAATCAAGATGTCAAACACTACTTCTACTACCACTATTTTCATCACAACTAGAACTATCAAAAACCGCTGAAGTTGTTTTCAGTCAGTTCCGATTAGCAAATGATGAAGTTCTTCTATGTTATTGCTACTACTACCACATACTTCTCTTTCTAATACTACTACTACTACTATTACCACTACTACTACTACTACTACTACTACTACTACTACTACTACTACTACTACCATAATTAGATTGTGTTAGGAGGTAGCTGTTGAAATTGAGTAATACGTGTTTGCATAAAGAAATTGTGTCCTAATTTTGAGAGATGTTCTGGTCTTCATCAAACATGATGAGAAGCTTTGCAAACGATCAGCCACTGCGCTGAGTGCCGCTTCAAATTCGTCTAAAACAGACCAGGAATATTTGAATGAAAACAAAATGGTGAGTAGTGTACTTTGATGCCTCTGCTGTCAGTATTGGTCAAAATCGTGGTAGGCGTGTGAGCAACAAATCCGAAAATAGCCATGGGAATATACCAAGCGGCACCTACACTGATGGCATTAGCTCTGAACGTGCCTGTCGGGATACCATCCCTAGACTGCCTTCAGAACATGTTTGTAGCAGAAAGATACATTTTTTCTGGTTTTAATTTTGCTGTCGTCTCGAATCACTTTCAATCGCCAGTCGTTTTGAAATGAAATTAGGCAGTGGATAGATACATTTTTAAACAAGAGATACTATAAAATCTAACATTGTCATAAGTAAAATATTGTAATTTGCACATGATAAAAAGTACACTACTTTGATTTAATTCGCAGATTAGTATTATCTGACACAATTGTCCTTTAGTATTATCCGCCACTATCACACTTCAGTATGTCGACCATAACCGCAAAAGATACGTATAATGCAAACAAAATAGTTCGTGAATCAGTCTGCGAGCTATCAACTATATGACACGTTTATGTCCTGTTCAGCATTACTCAGAACCAGATGTACATGATGTTTTCCTGGTGATTCATTTCAAATGATCAATCTTTCTTATTTCTGTGTTCTCATATATTTTATCTGCCCTACTTAATTTGCCTTGATAAGAACAGCAACCAGAGATCTTTCTCATATCTATTGAGCAGGTTCATGTATTTTTATATAAATAAAATACCATATGATGGCACTTAACCCTATTGTCTTGCTACTTATTTCGTTCTTGAAGTTTCTTGGGGGCACGAGGTTTCTTATTATGTCTTAAATTTATCTGAAAGTTATTTCCCTTTGTGCAGTGCGTGTAACTGGTGATGTACCTGCTTAATTGATATTGTGTTACAAGCCGGGGGAAGGGAGAACACTCTTTGAGATAGTATTTAATTTAACAACGATCATTTTAGTCTATATAACGATACCCAATGAAATTGAGACTTTTAAATATTCTTAAATTATCTGTTCTATCATGGATTTCCTCTATTTCGATACAATATATGTTGTATAGTGAATTTCGACGAATTCTATAAAATATTTGTTGTATCGTGGCTTTCAAAGAATTCGAATATTCCTGTAGGTATAGGTAGGCAATGATATCATGTCCCATGTTGTATATACAAATACAAATAGTCAACAAGGATTGGGAATACAGGCTGGTTTAGACAATAAAGATGTTTGACATATTATATTCTAAATGTCTGTATGCCAAGTGTCATGAGGGTTCCTGGTATTTTATTCATTATAGCTTCACTAAGAAAACCCGATTACTCAAATTTACGAAATCGCACGATGTTTGATTTCGCAAGTTTGTCAAAATATCGTTTTCGAATTATATACCGTCTGAGTATTCGCCTGGAATTAATAAACTAAAATTTTCCTTTTCGCTGTAAAACATTCTGCTTTTATTACTAGTACTACTACTATTACAGGTACTGCTGCAACTATTAGTACTCTTGCTATAAAATGTACTAATAAAACTACTAGTACTGCTACTATTACAGGTACCGCTATAACTACTACTATTACTATTGTCACAAGTACTGGTATAACAACTAGTCCTGCTTACTATACTACTACTATCATCACTACAACTTATGCTGATTTTTTTTTTACTACTACTACTACTATTTTCAGCCGGAGTGATTGCATTGTTTAATTCTAGTCTACCACTACTAATAGTATTACTGCCAGTACTATTCTAACACTACTACTGGTACTACTACCACTACTAGTCTACCACTACTACTATTGCTACTACCGATACTAGTCTACCACTACTAATAGTACTGATAACACTACTAGTCTACCGCTACTACTAGTACTACTTCTACTATTCTACCACTATTACTACTGCTACTACCAGTGCCAGTCTACCACTACTAATAGTACTAATACCACTACTAGTCTAACACTACCACTAGTGCTACTACCACTACCAGTCTACCACTACTACTAGTGCTACTACCAGTACTAGTCTACCACTGCCACTACTACTAGTACTACTACCGCTACTAGACTACCAGTACTACTACCTCTACCACTACAACTACTAGTCTACCACTACTACTAGTACTACTACCAGTACTAGTCTACTACTATAAATAGAAATACTATCACTACTAGTCTAACACTACTACTACCATTACCAATATGATTGTGAGTTTATTTGCTACTGCTGCAGGTACCTCATCTATAACTATCATTACTATGATTTATGCCGCTGCTTCTAGTTTAACTACCACTACTACTACTACTACTACTACTACTACTACTACTACTACTAGTACTACTACTACTACTACTACTACTACTACTACTAGTACTACTACTACTACTGCAACTACTACTAATACATTTAACTGGAGTGGTTGCCTAGAGTATGCATATTGATAATAGTCGACATAATCTCTTTGTTCTATGTTGTTCCGTTGCAGGCATCAGACTTTATTAATTACCTCCTAAAATTATTCTAGAGCAATGGTATGTTTATTGTCAAAATTTCTTCAATTTGACACTGCAACAATAACAAGATTGCTTGTGAAAGCTATCGGTGTGCAGTGTAAGATCGGGGATAAAAGTTATTGGGGTGTAATGGATAGTAGTGAATAAAGACTTTTGGTGGTGAATTGGATCGTGGTGGATAAAAGATCTCGGTAGTAGAGTTGATAGTGGTGGATAAAGACTTTTGGTGGTGGATTGGATCGTGGTGGATAAAAGATCTCGGTAGTAGAGTGGATAGTGGTGGATAAAGACTTTTGGTGGTGGATTGGATCGTGGTGGATAAAAGATCTCGGTAGTAGAGTGGATAGTGGTGGATAAAGACTTTTGATGGTGGATTGGATCGTGGTGGATAAAAGATCTCGGTAGTAGAGTGGATAGTGGTGGATAAAGACTTTTGGTGGTGGATTGGGTCTTGGTGGATAAAAGATCTCGGTAGTAGAGTGGATAGTGGTGGATAAAGACTTTTGGTGGTGGATTGGATCGTGGTGGATTAAAGATCTTGGTAGTAGAATGGATAGTGGTGGTTAAAGACTTTTGATGGTGGATTGGATCGTGGTGGATAAAAGATCTCGGTAGTAGAGTGGATAGTGGTGGATAAAGACTTTTGGTGGTGGATTGGATCGTGGTGGATAAAAGATGTCGGTAGTAGAGTGGATAGTGGTGGATAAAACTAGCGGTGGGTTTTATCGTGTGGATAAAATTGATCGGTGGCGGAATGGATCGTGGTAAATAAAAGATCTCGGTAGTAGAGTGGATAATGGTGGATAAAAGTAGCATTGGGTTTTATGATGTTGATAAAATCGATCGATGGCGGAATGGATCGTGGTAAAAAAAAAGATCTCGGTAGTAGAGTGGATAGTGGTGGATAAAACTAGCGGTGGACTTGATCGTGTGGATAAAATCAATCGTTGGCGGAATGGATCGTGGTGAATAAAATCTATGATCTGGAGCGAAAAGGTGTCAGTGGTATTTTAAATAAAAACTAAGACAATCATTGGCGTACTATTCCCATCTTATGTTGTCTCAGTTATTGCAAATTTTTTGTACACTACCAAATAATCTAACACATAATACCTGCTACCTTATATGTCAGTCGAGATCCATGTAGTACACATAGCTCTGCATAAAACTGATTTTCCAAAAATATCAACCTCAAGTGGACACTGCTTTTGTCCCTTGAACTGGTGCACAACTAAAATTATATGGAACACATAATTTGTTTCCGTAACTAACGTTACCAATTTTTATGATTAATATATTAAAGAGCCATATATTTCAATCGATTCATATCATCAGTCAAAACTATCTATTTGGTTTGCTAGTTTATCGAGAAACTGTACTTCAGTTGATTATTTTGAAGAAAACATCCTTGTCTAAAAGCTACAAAATATCCATACTTTTTGTGTGCTTCGATATTTACTGTTCCTTGCATCTAAAGGTGGAATGTCTACTGAACATTTGCATGTTCGGATTCACCAAGAATAAGTTCATATTGATGTGCTACACGAAAGTCAATACCTGCACACTGGTGTTAATTATATCATAAAGGTTAGTAAATATTTTATCATTGAGTGTAGTTAGTTAAAAATATTAGCATAGCTCACAGTATTGAAATCAAAGAAAGCAGTCTTTTTAGATTCTTTAGATTAAAATTGAGTTAATTTTTTAAATATCTTAGCTTGTGTAATACATTGTTTTGATTTTAAATAACGTATCAATTAATGAAAAACAGCAAGAGATTGTTCAATATCCCTTCAAGAAGGAAAAGTAGAAAAGGTAGTCATAAGTTCATTAACAAGTACATTGAGTCAAATGATGGTGATACAAAGGCAAACACTTGATATTTGTTAATGTCTTAAAGTTTTGACGATGTTTTATTTGTAATAAACACATGCAAATCGTCACTAACCGAGAAAGTTGGCAAAAAACAATCAGAAATATTGTCTTGTATCCGAATCATAAATATAACCTATAGTAGTGAGAGAAACAAAAATTAGATATAATTTCGGTCAGTGATATGACAAGCTGATGTGGATTAAATAGGTGCAGAAGTTTCGACCATCCTAAATGGTACAGGAGAGGTCATTTACGTTGAAGTCTTCTATAAAAATATTATATTCTGCCATGTTCTAGTTGCAGCAATCAGTTATGCATCAAAATAGTAAATGCAATAATTGCTAGTCCAATGCAATCTACAGAAAATGGAATGTTTGGATTTCTGGGTAATTTTCAAGCCCTGTACGTTCGATAGTGCTGGTCGTAGTTTGGGTTCTTCTTTATGGTTGACATCACTTATTCTTTACACATTTGGTTGTGTCCATCTTCCGTTTCATTTTGTAACTCTCAATACCCATGTACTTATTCCCATGTGGTTGTGTCTTTCTGTCCTTCTCGGGTTGGTGCTCTCAATACCCATGTACTCATTCCCATGCTCAATACCCATCGCCGTATTCACAATAATCTTCATCAAGAGCGTTTTGTAGTGTCTTAAATTGTTATTTTTGTTACCGGTGGAATAGAACGTAATTTCATAAAAATTTGAAACAATATATCTGACATTGAAAGTGTTCAAGTTTAAGCCTTTTTTCGAGATTTAGAAGTAAAGTTGTATTCAGGTCGATATTTTTGTGGCTTTGTACAGACAAGGAAATGATGCTATATTCAGCCAGATTTCAGAATAACTTTCACTGTAGCGGGAATATTATTACCTTAGACAGAGATGGGTATGGGTATTCAGCGAGATTTCAGAAAAACTTTCACTGTAGCGGGATTATTATTACCTTAGACAGAGATGGGTATAGGATGTGGAACGTGTATACCACTGGAAGATCGTGGACTGGAAATCTATGTTGCCACAGAGGTGCTAATATTACATGACTTTTTGTGTCATGACCTTATCATTACATTCAGTGACATTTATGTATTTTCCCCTAACAAGTGGGATCAAGCCATATTCGCAAATAAGGTTTAAATAGGCATCATTTGCATTGACACAATTGTGTACCGGCCCCATGTTAAAAAACTCATGCCCTATAATGTCCTGACACTATTGATTGCTCACTCTTGCGTCGGTCAAATCCCTATCGTCTTCAGTCTTTACAAAAAGAACTTCTGTTATGATTATTCGATCTGCATAAATAACTGTATACGGCATGGTGCGATTCAAATGTACTTTATTTTAAAACAATGATCGTAAATATTTACGGATATTGCCTTATAAAAATGTTACCTCGCTTTCATCATTGAAGTCACTTTAATCAGTGCCATAACTGTTATCATCAACGTTGTCGTCGTTCACATCGTACAGTTTTATTTTTAACATCGCTGTCAGTTCGTATCCTCATCAAATGTTACTGTAGTCTTGAGATAATTATAATAATAATAATAATAATAATAATAATAATAATAATAATAATAATAATAATAATAATAATAATAATAATAATGATGATTATGATGAAAATACTACTACTACTACTACTACTACTACTACTACTACTACTACTACTACTAATAATAATAATAATAATAATAATAATAATAATAATAATAATAATAATAATAATAATAATAATCACAATTGTCACCAACGTATTTTTTTTCATTGAAACAACCATGGTCATATACTGAGATGAGTGACTAAAATTATCAATATCAACAAAACCCGACCTATTCGTGTCTTCCAATTATTAACGGTTGACTTCACCGCCATAACTGCTAAATTATGGGATACTTGTAAGAACATTTTAAATAGAAACCAAGCTGAAATATTCAGTGGCAACAATGACCCAACTAATTACATAGAGGGGACTGTAAGTCTAGAAAAATATAATATACCGCAGATACGATACTCAAGGGACAGGAACATAAACAGGTATGGTATGCATTCATTGAAATTTTGTTGAAAAAAAGAGCAAGTATATTTGTAACGGAAGAGTCGGTGTAGACCGAGGAGTTAGAAAATACACACCTGGTTACCAAATCATTATTGATCATCTAACACTACGCGGCTTCAGATTGTTGCTAAAATTATTAAGTGCTCGCTTTTGCTTTAAGATATTCGCTGTCTTTTAATCAGTATTAATAATATTATTATATGTTCTGCTGAACTAACATTTGTTCATTAAGGACATAAAGTAGAAAGTTGAGTAAATGCCTGCAATAAAAGAACCGACTCTAAGCCGCGGTTTGGCCGTGATTACCATTTGTATCGGAAAGTTCATGAACGCAGAAAATTTGCAGCTAGTACAGCTAATAGTAAGACTAGTTCCAAACATTACTCCCGTTTTAAAAATAAAAGTCATTTCAAAGGAAGGTATGCACTTTTACGGCATTAAAGTACAAATATATACTGGAATATGATAAATAATGTAGGCGAGAAAAGAAAAAAACTCAGTGAAAACAGATAGTGACGACCGCGAAATCCCAAAAATGGTTCAGGGCGCAGATGTTGTCTATAATTCTTGTTTAAACAGCCAAATTACTACAGAAAAAAGCAAAAATGTCATTACATATCTTAAAGCTGATTCCACAGATTCTCAAAACAACATATATTATGTCCCTTAGGTAATTGGTTAGGAGTTCGGAAATGTTATGCCTTTACATTAATTTGGAAAAAAACCCCAAAACAAATGATCATCACTCTAACTTTATGCAGAAAATCCTAAATTTAAACGACAAAAATATTCTTCACGTATGTGTCTCTCAATTACTGTCATTTAAAACAAAGTTGAGTATAAATACAGACTGAACCTTTAATAGCCTGCTTTTATTTAAGGGGCATTACAAATAGGGTTTGCAAATCTCCAGTTCTACGAGCATATTTTTTTTTCCTTTTTTTCAAGAAGGGACATTTATTGCACGTAACATCGGAAGGCTTATCTATCAGCAAATTTGTCAGGAAAGTTTTGTCTATCAGCCATCTGCCTAGATCGGCGTATCTGCTTCACCTCCTCAAGAGTTTATTTAAGAAATTATTAAAGGATATTATGTTGTTATCATTGTTCTAATCATTACCATGAGTGCCATCATTATTACGATAAACGTTGTCTTAGTTCCAGTCTTACGCATATTCATCTTAAATACAAGCCATTTTTATCAACTACAAATGGAATACTTCTTTGACATAATAACAATGATGATGTTGATAATAATAATAATAATAATAATAATAATAATAATAATAATAATAATAATAATAATAATAATAATAATAATAATATTATTATTATTATTATTATTATTATTTTTATTATTAGTAACAACATCATCAATAAGATTCTTTATCAAAATTATCATCAATTTATTCTTTTTCACTTAAACATGCATAGACATATATTAAGGTAAGAAATAACAATGATCAATATAAGCTGCATTGCATATCGCGTATGAGGTGATATAATCGATATGAATGTGTGTTCCAAAATGTTGCTGCCACAATTCTTCCTTGTTTAATTTGAGTCTAATCAAATTTTATCCACCGGAAGGTTTGAGGAAGTGGTCTGTGTCAGCTAAACAATACAATTTTGCTTAGAACAATGGGCCGCATTTCACAGCTTGTTGTAAATTAAAATCACGGATGTCTAAAGACAAAATATTATTTTGAATAACGTTAGCTGGTGACCTGTTTCATAGAAGCTGCTTTTAGTATAGTTAGATGTCAACTAATTATTTTGTTCTCTAATGGTAAAATTTTCTGAAAATATCGGAAATTTTCTACAAATCTTGTTTCCTTGTTCAGGGCCGTAGAGAGCGATTACGGGAACTATTTTAAGAAACACGAGCCTCTCCTAGTTCTTGTTCAAACAACACTTTCTTTGAACTCTTACGCAAGATTACATGACCAGTCAGAGACCGGAATCTTGACTCGGCAAATACGATTAATTTCACCATGTAAAAAGAGGCTTTCAACAATCATAGGTTCGTTTTGAAAGGTTAGTCCAAAGAATAAAAGGAAGTCTACATGTTGAACGGGGCATATTCGTATCCGATCCTACGTTTCCAAACAGCGAGAGGAACATTGGCCGTTATGTTTGATTGGATCGGTTCAGGACGATATCCAATCGAAATTGATATAGATGGTGTGATTTACAATTCAGACCCGAATGATAACTTTCAGAACTCGTAAGAAAATTTAGTATTTTTGATCAATAGGGTCTACTCCGAGAAGAAGCCACTCGTATTTGGCAGAAAACTTAGAAGTAGATACTAAGGAAAGACAAAGCTTCGAAACGCATGCTTTCTAGGGGACAAAGAATTTCGGTTTCAGCTAGGTCCCCAGATTTCAAGAGTTGGAGACTGAACTGAGACTGTACCAGAGACAGATGAAGTCGACCTAAGAGTAGTCGTGTTATAGAAAATGGAGGAGGAAATGGAGAATAAGGAATTTGAAGAAAGGATTTTGAAAGAGGAAGAGTAGGAATTGAGAGAATTAGGAGAGAGAGAGAAAGGATACATCAGTTGGGTAGAAATACAAGGACTGGTGGAAATCAATTCCACACCGCTAATCAATTGATGCAATAGGCTTATCAATAGGTCAAAAGGAAGGTGTGTAATTATCAATTAGAGTAGTTTGATTATTGAATTTTTATCAAATTGTTATTCATTGAATTTTAACCTTTTTGTATATTCAACCATGTAACCGTTGGCATTGCTGGCTGGGGGCTCCGATCTTTACATCTAAATTTAACTTCCAACAAAACAGAGCCTGGGTGGGACTTCTATAATAGTTAATTAAACATTGGGAGCACCCCACCCAAACCTTAGCAATCCCCACATAGGATATGGGATCAAGGGACTTATTTAATTTCTTTTGATGACATCATAATGCATTATTTGATCACTCAAGTGATTTTATCTAAAAGAATATCCATAGGATTGGAGAGTAATTAATTTATTCTGATCGAAATAGTTGCATAAAATTATATAAATTTATCTATTTTTTTACACTTGTACAATGAAGATAAGCAATAAATAAAATGGCGTTAATTGGTATGGTATTTTTTTAAATTAATAAATCATAAAAACTTTGGTCCATGCCTATTGTTTAATTTGAACTTATATAAATATAATGCACGTCAGTGTAAATCGGACTATATATCGATGATTTTAAAGTTAAGTTTTAAATCTTTTACATGATCATGACAGATATAATGCAGTAGTGTTGTCTCTACCACTATTGTAATACATTAAATGCAACACGAAACAACATAATAAATTAACGAGAAAGACAACAGGAGCAGCACAGTTATCTTTATTTACAACTGTACATCTACTTTCATTACAACAAGCACCACTAAAACACATGGACTGTTGTTTCCGTGTAGTTCGATATGTCATTGCAATATCTTTTGTGCAAACAGAATCTGAAGAGAAATATGCAGGACTGATGCTATTGAAACCTCCACCATACCTCTTGCATTTTATTGCACCTGAATCAAAATTTACAAACAACTAATGCAACCAATTCTATTACAAGTAATAATAATGGGAATATTTTAAATGTTACTATATCTTATGTTACTACTAATAATACTGCTAGTACTGCTAACTTGCTTGGTTTTTGAGGACTGTTGCCGCTGCTACAGCTATTACTGTTATTATTAAAATTGATGTTGCTATTCCTATAACAACTACTACTGTTTCTCTTTTCAGCTGGAGTGGTTACCTTGGCTTTTGCTGTATTAATCTTCTAAGTTACTTCACCAAGAATAATCCAGACGATAACCACGAAATTTGGGTCGAATTGACAAAAATAACAATATGTATTCATTCCAGATCAAATGGAAAAATTGTTGCCATGCGCATTCATTCATAATATGACTCCAAATTTCAATTTGTAAGTAGATCAAACGCCATTTTGTTTCGAAACTTACGTCTAGCGCACCATCAACTTCAAATTTATCTGGGCAGAGTTACGCGCTCATTAATGGCGTTGTAGTGTAATGATGCATCAACGCTTGTGTATTTAGTTTGGAATACATTTATTACTTTGCTTCTTGTAGTGTACTTTTGTTTATATATTTAAACCTTGGATAGAATAAGAAAATGAGCATACTGAATTTGTACTGGAAAAAATGAAATCGTTTTGTCGGAAGGATACACTGCAATCCAAAGGTCGTTTAGTATAGCCATCCAGACTCTAGTTCCTAATTTCCAATACAAGTGCAGTAACCTATAAGAATAATCATTCGAAAGGTCTCGATGATGCCTCTGACGTTACGTATGATCAGGATCATGCGTCTTTCGTGTCTAACACAAACGATCGCATTAAGGTCACTGCAGGCATCGCTAGACGTTAGAACGAACTGCAAAACACTATCAGGTAGCATGAAAAAAATACTATCAGATAGCACGAGAACTGTTTCAAGCACCGTTTCAAATCATTTGACTTAAAACGCTTGAGAACATATTAAGCACAATCTTCATTAAGCAATTCTACTGTCTTCAGAGCGCACTCCATGAACACCTGTGAAGGCTTTGATCTTGTAAAGGACCTCAATTAAAATAGATCCTTTCTGAAAAGGACAGAAGATGAGGACACTGACATATAAACAAGAGATCTAAATGGGACAGATATAGTTCGCATGGCTGACATCCGCCTAATAGCCAAATGCAAGAATAGTTGTCCAAGAAATCTATCTTCGTGAGATAATTTCGGTATAAATTTCTTCCAATGCTGTTAATAGCATATAGTGCGAAACAATTTATGCCGGATTTATTTATAGTTTGTACCTTTGTCCATTCGTATAACACATAACATTGTTTGTTTACTACTGAGATGTCGCTTTAAAAATGAATTAGTCCAATTTTTAGCATTTCTGTCTGTCGTATTTGTTGAATCGGCATTTTCAGTGCATACTTAATAACGGCAGTCATAATTCTGGAATCGGCATTGTCTGTGCATAATTAGTAACTGTAGTCATCATTCTGGAATCGATATTATTTGTACATAATTAGTAACTGTATTGATATTTTTGGAATCGATATTATTTGTACTCAATTAGTAATTGTACCCATAGTTAATGAGTCAGCCTTATTTGCGTTTCATTAGTAACGATAGTCATAATTATTGAATCGGCATTAATAGAAAAAGCTGAAAAGCCTTCATGCAAGAATGTTTTGTTGCATTGTATATTTTGTAGTTTTAGCAGGAAGTCGTTTAAATGACTCACTATGTTTAGCAACAGCGGCCATATTTGATTTCAAATCAGTCTCCATCACTCAGGTTTGGAAGTCCTTTATGACAACATGATTTCTGCTGAAATGTGTCACAAGAGATCAAGATTAAAGCCTTCACATGAGTTACTAAAAGGCAACTTCGATTGAAGTTCATTTTATCTAATTAAAACACTTATAATTTTCAAGATTTTAGATTCATAAGAAACATTTGACAGCAAATATTTATTGTATGAATTATGATACAAACAATAAATTTAAAATGACGCTGGAATCCAGTTATTGCGGGAAATAAAAATATAAATCACCCTCACATACATATACAAGTATGTGGCTTCCGGAGTCAGATATTGCGTGAACAGCATGAAGATAGTGAAATAGTGTGCATTTATTACTAAATACTGCAGTAAGTTGTGCGTAAACGTAAGATCTTATTTGGTTATAAATTGTCATAGTTACGTAGATGCTTTTAAAAGAATGAATACTAACTTGCGACAGGTTTCAGGGATCAGTATCAGCACACAGATTTTGTACTAAAGATATTCATATCTCTTATCAGCAATTAAAAAACATTTAGAAACAAAAAATCACAACAAAGGTTAAGACTTAGAGGAAAACCATGAAAAAGGTACATATAAGAACCATACATGTTTGGATGAGATGATTATTGAAGGGCACGCTGAAAACTAATTTTGACCATTAAGCAAAATTTTTGCACGTAAGGATTTTCCGTCCATTTATACGTAACAACGGCTATAAATCCATACGATGCGGTAACTAAATCTCATCATTCTGCCAACAGCTAATACATGTCAGGTTCAGAACTTGTAATACGTTCACGGAAGGAAGCGTGCGTAATGATTTCTTGATAGGTCAGGACATTTCAATGTGACTGGTTTTTCTATTGTCTACTTATATTTAATTACCTTGAATGCAGCTGCAAACACGGACCTTTTTATTCATTTTGAATTGTTGCATTTATATTTCTTTAAATTAAAATCTTATATAATAACATGTTCATACGTTTTATAAAAACGAACATTATGGAAGGGATGTTTTAGTTAACGTCTTCACCCCTTGTATACCATTGTAATGACTTTAGTTTATGTGCTATTTTTATTTAAGCTCCGTTTATAGCATTGTTAGATATTAGTAATTATTTGTTGATTATGGGAAGAACATGTTGGAGAGATATTTCTCAATCTAAGTAATTAGCCAATTTCCAGGAACAGACTTCATAATGTACTGTATTCCCGACCTGTTATTAGAGTATGTATTACTATCATAAGATTGACTCTGCCTAATGTATTTTTTGGGGGGCCCCGAGTGGTCTAAAGCGCTGTCCGTTACGGATCACTGCCATCTCACCTCTGTCGGCGTGAGTTCGAGTCCAGACTCGGCTAGCGTGGGTAAGTGAGAAAACCTGCCAGTAGCCTCTCGTGGGTCGGTGGTTCTTCCCTGGGTTTTCCAGGGTTCTTCCTCCACCATTTAATACTGGCCGCCATGTATAGCCTATCTTGTGCTAAAAAAATGGCGTTCAACCCTATAACAACAACAAAAGCCTATGGTATTTCCTTAGGGATAGTTTAAGCACCGATGTTTGTTAATTTGTGTGAGAAATAATATTTACTATTAACTGTTTGGGTCGTGTTTTGTATTGCATGGCGTAAATACTGATATACGGCTTTGAAAGGCTTACTAATAACTCATAAAAAAAACTGTAAAACAAGAAAATAAGTGCTGTGCTGTAAATAGGTGATATAGAACATTATTTGCAGTGTTTGCGCTTTGAAGCGCCATTCATTTGATAAGAGCTGTTGTTTTTAGACTTATTTGAAATAGAGGAAAACAAGACAGCCAACTTAGACAACTTGACACGTGCTGGCTGGCACAGTCGACCTGACCTGTACCTATCATGCCGGCCGACTAAGACAACCTTACCCGTGCATATCATACCGGCCGACTCAGACGATTTTACCGTTGCTGATAATACAGATAACGAAGTAATTTAGTATGCTTTATTTTATTGGTTTCTAAAATGTTTTATCGCTACGCGCATGTAAATGATGATAAGATGAAGAATAGGCTACATTTATTTGTGTAAAACTGAGGAAGTGAATACATTTCATAATCGTGTGTACAAAATCTATATAACCATGTCTGGTCTTATGTAGAATTATGAACAGGAAGTTTACAATTTTACACATCCCTTATTAAGCTGTAATAATACGATAAAAGCATTTACATCGAAATATATGATCCACGATTATCTAATTTTATTGAATCACTGAGTTGCTCAGAGAAACGTTGCGTAAAGATTATATTTGTTATAATTGGAACTAAAAGTTAATTAAAATTGTTCTAATTGCATTCCCAGTGAATAGTAATTTCTTAATTCATGAATTATTTTGTATCTTTGTAAAGGACCAAAGTTTTAGTCGATCTTTCTTTGTTAGAATTAATTATTGTAGAACACACTTAGCTGCATATATGTACAATTAACGAGATTTGTGGGGAAATGGCCACATTGTTTTAGCCATAAAGTACAGATTAGTTCAGGCGAGGCCAGAATTTATTAGTTTGTAATTAAGGGCTGAGATTGTCTAAACTTACCAAGCGGGGTTCTAGCTTTGTTCTGCGTAGAACTGAGTTTAGAAGACAAAGCAGTCGCAGACATTTGTTGATTGAAATAACACAGTGTGTAGTACTGGAAAGGCGGGAATAATTATAAATCTGATTGGTCACGCTGTGGAAGGATGCATAGTTTAAACCGAAATCCTTAAGTTTAAATATACTGGAGAAATTTTGAAATTTCAGTCTTTATTTGTCTATGAGAGGGAAACGGGAGTAAGATCTGAGGCTCCGAGGTGTTTGAAGAGTAAATCTCTCGTAAATCATTAAATGTTATCCACGGGAGAGACGTTTATCTGAAGGTTTCGACAGACGCCAAAAGCAGAAAAAAAGAGGCAATTGCATCAATCTCAAATAATTCTTTATGCTATGATTTAATTGTTTTTAGGTACTTTAATTTCAGGAATTTATATACGTCGTTTATGCTATGACTTATTTGCTCGTATAAGCACATATTTGCAGGAATTTATTTGTTGAGTCGCAGATTAATGTTTCTTGATATGGTATACTTGTGTCTAGTTGTTTATCTGACCCGCGCAACGATACTTTTTTACATATGCGTTGGCGTTTTGCTGAGTTGTAGAAATTGAGCAGGTTGAATTCATACTTATTTTATATAAGGACTTATGTGTATCCGACATAACTGTGTTGAGGTCATTTAACTGATAATATTGTATTTATAGTCAATGGATGAATTGATGATTGATGTTACAGAAATAATAGGAACGAAACGAATATATTACGTATAATGGTAGCCTTGTTATATAGTGTAGAATTTCATTCATAATGAGGAGGAGTGAAAAGGGCTAATGCCACCTGTGGTGTGAATGACATTTCCAGTTCATTAGTCTAGGAACTAGCAGTGTTGACTGTTTGAAAGTCGTTGGAATAATTTCTGACCTCTAGGGGTCAGACTAGTTTTGTATTTTCGTTACTGTAACGGAAGATTTAGGATGCTTGTTTATATTTTCATAAGGTGAGATTGTTTGAAAGAAGTTACAACCCAAACAGAGTGGGAAGGAAAAATAGTGTGGGAAGGAAAAACAGTGAGAGTGGGGGAAAAAAGAACAGTATGGAACAAAGGAAAAGGCGTCTTGAATTGTTGGAACGAGAGAAAGTGAAAGGGAAGACGTACTGAAACAACGGAACTGAAGTACAGTCTGAGGGAGCTTTTGGGACGGAGCAGTCAACAGGTTATGCTTTGATGCAAGCCAGTTATTCAATTACTCGGACTCCTAATGATGATTTTGCATTCTATCTTAAACAGCATCGGCTAGTGTATCAATATCATTGTATTATGAAATTATTTAATTGTCGTTGTATTTTGAAATTTCTTAATTAGTAATACGTAAAGAAAGAAGTGTATCTTTCGAACGGTCAGTTTTATATTTTTTATTCGTAGAAAATTGTATTGTTCAAAATTTTATTAAATTTTTTAATTTATTTGTAGACGTCTTATTTGTTCTATATATTAGCTCAGATTGCTACTTTATCCCATTCATAAATCCCAACTTTTAGTAGCTTATTCGATTCCGGGCAAATTTCACCTTTGAAGGTCACCCCCTAGATACGAAGCCACAAAACCATATATACCACAATCTTGAAGCATTTTGTGGCCATCGCATGTTAGTTTGATTAAGTTATTAAAATGTGTTAACTCTATCAAGTTTGGTAGCACTAAAGTGATACCCTTCAAAAATGTTAATCATTGATTAAAGATTGATAGGAAACGTTTAATTGCTTTAAACTTCATTTTCGCAAATTAGGTAAAATGAACTCCACTTTATACATTCCATGCATGAATCATGAATCATACGGAACATTAAAGACAGCTACAGGCAGCAGCTTGTTTGCCAGTTCCGAATTGAATCGACTATTTAGCGTGGAACCAGTTCTTAGAGGCTGGGCTGCACGCCGAAAACAGAGTAGAATTCCGTAACTCAAACGACAATTCTCAACTGATTTGTACAGGGTATTACCTTAGTTCCAGAAAATGTATGTCGATAGTGAAGAAGATTCCACACTCTTACGTAGCCTAAGAAACCATGAGAGTAATGACAACACTTTACTAAACCAGCTGAAAGAACCATGAAACATAATCCTTGTAATATGGAAATGACGGCAGATGACCATGTTTCGATGTGTTATTGTAACAGATTTAACGACACTAGATTGCCAACAATCGAGAAATTATTTTCCAGTGCTATAATGAAAATCATGTGCATCAGTGGTTAAATACCCGTATGTAAAATGTCATGAAATATTTCTAGTAATTGTCTCTTGGCAACTTACATGACAACTATAAAAGATACGTATCGTAATGCTGAACAACAGTTTGGAAGATTTTCAGCACGCCTGCATGACTCATCAAAAACACGATCCAGCACAATGGTACATGAAGCCTTGACTAGCAGATAATGACACCAATTTGAAAATAGATTATAATTATAATAACAGACGGCGATATGATATTGAGGAATATTATGGGGAAATAAATGCAGAATTAGCATAATTAGAATTATATCAATAAGATATGCTAAAGCTAAATTATCGCTCATGTGTCGATGGCGGCGAAGGTAAATTATATTGATTTAGATGATTCAGATATGTCAAAGGTCAGGGTCATTCATTATGTAACTGTATATCTCCCAATCGGAAGCAAGAAACATGTATTATTATTAGTCAAAATATAAAATGATTATTGAAATTCTAAAGTTAGATGTTTTTGTATCTATAAAAATCAATAGGACAATATCTAGTCCTAGCGTACTTTAATGACATCTCTATACTCCTAACTTAGGATATGAACAAAATGTTAAACGATATGCATACCTGTGTTTATGTTGTTTTCTCTGCAAATTACGTTTTGTTAACATCGCATCCATATTGTATCAATCTTGTCTAACACAGAATGTAAGGGACGTTGTAAATATTTCCTTTCTCCTTTTCTAGTTTAAACTGCCTCTATGTGTCGTTTTTGAAAGGAAACAATCTATCACTTATTATTCATATTTTTGTTTTAAAAAAACAATAAATGTATTTCAGTTTGTAAAATAATTTAAATATTTTATTATTAATATTCTCTTGTTGGACTATTTCATCGTTTGAAATATCTTGAGTGTTATTGTTAGTATAATATAACGTTTAAGTACACACCATCAAAACTTGTCAACAAATAATCATTTTTCTTGACATTGACATCGATTCGTTGCTATTCGTGCTAAGCATGTACATCACCTTTATAAAATGTTAAATTCAGTGCAAAGTAGCTTTGTGGGATTATCTTTTATGCGTGAAGACAATTTGTAATTGTTATTTTATGTTCGCAATGACATTTTAGTCTGTGGCTCAACTGCTGGGACAGAGAATAGAGATTGCTATTAGTCTTCCTGAACTATTGAATATTGATTTTTGTTTATCTTTATTTAAGTCTTGTCCTATTATTATAAAAGTTTGCTAGTGTGACGAGTTCTTGTATCACGTGTGCTTTATAAACGGTTTACTTTTTATTTCAGTATATTCGTATTGATTCAAAGTCAAAATAGTATACTTTCTAGATCTTTCACTTCTATGCTGCTTTTAACCATTTCGCATAATCTAACTTCCTCGCAAATCAAGAAGTATATAGTGTAAACACATTTCGTATTATCAAACATCCCTCGCAAACCAAATCAACCATAACATAAAAACATTACGCATCACCAAATTTAATCGCAAAGCAAAAAAGTTTAATGTAAACACATTTCGCATTAACAAAAAGCATCGTGAGAAAAGAAGTATATAAAGTAAAGAGATTTTGCGTTATTGAGGCATAATTGCACAGCCTAATTACGCGGTTTTGAATAAGAGACTAAGAGACAATTAGTCTTTTTGGAAATGGCAGACTTGTTTGTGAGCAATCTGTTTTGAGCGGTTTCTCCGCTGACCGATTAAGTTTGTCTTTTAAAAATGAATGGAAAATATCAACGGCAATTTGCTTCGGAAAATGATATTATTCATATCTTCATCGAAATATTTATCCCTAGCTCCATAATTATTAACATCAATCTCTTTGTCATCGTCATCATCTTAATTTGCATCATGACCATTATTTAATCATCTTCATTGTCGTCATTATCATTATCATCATCATGGTCATGCTCATCTTCAGCTTCGTCAACTTATTCTTCACTAATATACAGATGGTTGTATACGGATATCAGAAATTAGAACGATCAACATTGTATAAGAGGTACAGTATATGTTGTATATCATAACGCGTGAAAATTAATAGAATTGTAAACTATTATCGCAACGTATCTTCCTTGTTTCGTTTAAAGCTTATATATATATATATATATATATATATATATATATATATATATATATATATATATATATATATATATAGATATATCATTCATATATATATATATATATATATGAATGATATATCTATATCATGCCGGATGAACACAAAAAGTGCCTGTAATAGATAAACAATTCAATGTGGTTTTAACAATGGTTGTATTTCACAATGTATTATTTTTACATGATTGATGAAGGTCAAGCCCTAATTACTTTATAGATTAAAACAATCAGCGAGATAATGTCTACAACAGAAGATGCGCTTTTCAAGCTGAATGTAAGTTGACTTTCTTTTTCATTTTTGTTTCAATGCCAAATGTAAAAAGAAAGGCATATTTCACAAAAAGGGTATACCTAGGGACTGTATGCGTCAAATTACGATTCATCTTTAGATGTAAGTTTTATTTGTTTGTTTCTTTATTTATTTATATATTTATTTATTTATTTCCATTTGTTCGTCGTTCTCATTCGCTCGAAGCATATGTTGACTACCTTGCTCACCCTGCGATATTAAGATAAGATATTATTTGTGCACTTACATCCAGTTTTAATACTTTTATATCTCAAACAACGTTCTGAAACTGAGTTGGGCAATTAGTGGTTTGTTAGGATTTAGTTATTCCCCCGTTATGTCACACATACAAACACACGCATATGGACATACAAACACGCACACATAATTTCTGAGTATTTATGAATTAGAAATTTCATTTTTAAAAATAGCAGCATGCCACTGTTTCCTACATGTTTAACAATTTTTGTTTGCCGATCCTTCAATTCTTATAATAGTGCAGAATTTGTCAAAATTAAAGATCAATTATTAATATATTTTCTAAATCACAAGAGGAAATTTTAACGTGATATTTTTTCTCAATTTTAGTCCCAGATTAAGACTTTATCAGAGTTCATCTATTATCAAATTAATAGAACTGGCTGACACACACACACACACACACACACACACACACACACACACACACACGAAAACAAGCACACACGCTCACAAACGCACACACACACACATACATACATACATATATATATATATATATATATATATATATATATATATATATATATATATATATATATATATATATATATATATATATACATAAACACACATATATTGTCTTGTCATTCTCTTTTGATTTGGGTGCGAAGATCAGGTATATATGTGACATTGTCTTCATAAAATTGTGGATTCTCTAAGTCGAGAGATATATTGTTCACGAGACATTAAATCGTTTATGACTGATATAATTGCTATAATAGGTGCTGCTTCTTTACTTGCCGTCTTTCCATATAATTTTGTCATGACTATTGACTTTTTCTCATTCAAGATATATTTCCACCTCGGTTTGATGACCACTTGAAAGAGCTTTTTGGAATCCCCATCATACCCTCGACCAGGCTCTCTTCCTGCCCTCCCCCCTCCTGCGTAACCAGTTCATTTTCTGAACTTTTTGGAAGATAATTCGTCAATTGCTAAGCAAGAGATCTTAACATAATAACCGGAAATGATGTAGATGAATATAAATGGAATGCTTTCATGTTTCTGGATTGGATACTTGTATATCAACTTGAACCTCTTTTATATCAAACAAGATTTTGTCTAACATAATATTTGTGAAAAATGAAAGTTAGTTACTTTATTCTTAACAAAACTGTTGCACTTACTTTTCTATCTTTTATCTAGTTTTACAAGGAACAGAAACGATGTGCGAAAAATTGAAATGTGAGTCGCTGTTTAAATTAACTTCTAATTTAAAAAGAATATGATCAATATAGCAGGATATCCAGACCTGTAATTTGTTGATAAAGTAGCAGGATATCCAGCCCTGTAACACGGTGACATAATACAGCTACAATACATCGATATTGACGCTACTTCTTCTAGAGATAGTAAACAAAATGCAACACGAAACACAGCAAAACAGACAGAACTGACGAAACACAGCAAAAGAAACAGAACTGGCGCCTGCACCAACATCAATTTCAACAATCTTGTTACAGCAACAACAACAACAACAAATGCTACAACTACTACTACTGAAACTAATATTACTACTACGTCTCTCATCGGGACTAGAGCTACTAGCAGCAGTGTTCGGGCTGGGAAAAAATGAAAAATTACTACTGTTGCTACAACAACAATAACTACTACTTCTACGACTACTGCATCTACTTCTATCACACCCACAAGCACCAATAAAACACACTGACGGTTGCTTCTTGTCAGTTTGATATTTTCATACACTATGTGCAATCTGTACCATTTCTACAATCCAGACGTAATTTAGCTCAAATGAAATTTAGCAGTACCACAGCGTAGGCAAGGTTATTTAATACTTGAATCTTACGTTACTATTACTACTGCTGTTGCTACTACTACTACCACTACTACTACTACTACTACTACTACTACCAGAACTACTACTGTTTCTATTGTTGCTGCAATTATTATTATTATTATTATTATTATTATTATTATTATTATTATTATTATTATTATTATTATTATTATTATTATTGTTATTATTATTATTATTATTATTATTATTATTATTATCATCATCATCATCATTATTACTATTTTTATTATTATTATTATTATTATTATTATTATTATTATTATTATTATTATTATTATTATTATTATTATTATTATTATTATTATTATTATTATCATCATCATCATTATTACTATTTTTATTTTTATTATTATTATTATTATTATTATTATTATTATTATTATTATTATTATTATTATTATTATTATTTTTTAATTATTATTATTATTATTATTATTATTATTATTATTATTATTATTATTATTATTATTATTTTCATTATTATTCAGACTAATACTGCTATTTTCAGTGGTAGTGGCTGTCCTGAGTGTTGCTGTATTGGTTTTATCGATACTCGTCGGCATAATCTTTGTGCTCTTTTTAAGGTAAGACCACTATACTATATATATTAATCCAGTTTATACATGCATCTATAGCAGTTTCATTTCTTTTTCTTTTCTTTGCATGGCTGATTTTTATTTATGGACCACAAACCCTGGTGCTGCTTGACAAAGCCTTTGGGGTATAGGGAATGAAACCTCTGCTACTAAGCAACAGGCTTCATTGTAATTTATAACAAATAACGTCATGGCTTCACACAAATTTGACAAATATTATTCAAAGATTTCAGACTGCATAAGGTACTGAATGCATGAATGCAATATGACTATCCTGTGAGTACGTAACACGGTTTTATCGACATAGCATTACTTAATAGATGAGAATTTTTTCTGAAATATTCTGATTAGATTGTATTAGAGTCTGGGTCTTGAAACTGGGTTGTGTGTTTGACATAAAGAAATTGTGTCTTCCTTTCAGAGGCAATGTGGTCTTCGTCCCACATGATGAGAAGAGACGTTTCAAAAGATCCAGCATTGCTCTGAACACCTCTTTAGATTCGTATAAAAATGACCAGCAACATATGAATGATACGAATATTGTTCGTGATGAATACGTAGACTTGGATGATCCTTACAGAAAAGCAAACCAAACACAGCTCGATGCCCCGGCTGCAAGTATTGGACGAAACGTTGGAAGGCTTATTAGCAACAAATCCGAAAAGAGCCATGGCAATACTACTAGCGGCACCTATACTGTTGGAATTGACTCTACACATGCCAGTCAGGATACCGTCCCTAGACTGCTTTCAAAACATGATTGTGGCACAGAAGTAAAGGGGCTCAGCTACTCCTTTGTTGACATCACAATTAATAAAGATAATGCCGAGTTTACCTATGACAAAGCCAAAGCTGTTCCGAATAACTTCGATGAATCTTCAAATCCTTGGGCGTTGAAGGACAACGTGTATGATCGTCACAAACGGAGTAAAGAGGTCTATGACGTCACATATCATACGGATCATGTGGCCATCCGTTCTAATAACTATGATCATGCTCAGACTCTTGGAGGAACCGGTAGAAAGTGAAAATTAAATCAAAACACTATGAAATAGTATGGCAAATGGTACGGCAACTTTCACATTGTTTCGCTGAGACTTTCTAACTAGATAACATTGTTATTTTATCATCACTGTAATGAGATCTTTACACTTGTAAATTGTCAGTATTGGTTGATACAGAATGCAAATAATGAGTTAAAAGTTAAAAATGTGTTTGAACTGAATTTTAAGTATATGTCTTGTCTGATAAGAAAAGACGAGACTCATATAAATGTTTGCACACAAGTTTTTGATCTGAGAAAACATTTATATACTTAGCTTATACTTCTTATAAATAAGTGTTATGTATATCTTGAAAGTTGATTGATAGATGGCAAGTTTCATTGGTGATGGGTGCACACACTTTGTGATCTGAGTGAAAAAAATAAATTCTTTTTGACCTAAACGCCTTGTGCCATAATTTCATTTTGAAAATTCTTAATATTATAGACAGACATGTGTTGCTAACTTTAAGATAGTCTTTTTTGCAGCCAGCCTGTTCTTATTAATTAATTTGAATTTGCAATTATCTTTAAGCGAAATGATTTGCATAATGTAAAATTGAAAATTAAGATTCCTTCATGTATCACCTGGTAAAATTTGTATACTTAATTTATAAAGCCTATATAGTCGACCTACATCGTTTATTTGCATTAGTGAAAATAGACGGAGAAATAAAAAAGGCTGGTCTGATCAACATAAAAATCGCAAACGACACTCAAAATACACTAAGACTACCAAATATGCTTTCAAAACTTTCTCAACTTGATACATCTTACTAACAAACACACA
This sequence comes from Potamilus streckersoni, assembly GCA_016746295.1. Classification (NCBI taxonomy): domain Eukaryota; kingdom Metazoa; phylum Mollusca; class Bivalvia; order Unionida; family Unionidae; genus Potamilus; species Potamilus streckersoni. The sequence continues at coordinate 351,483 of JAEAOA010000204.1, read as the reverse complement.
CACACACTCTACTTATGCGTAGAGCTTTCATATTGCGCACTAATTCACACAAGCAAAACATCGACCAGATGAATTTACCGTTATAATTTTGAATACCTGCTATAAGTCTATTCAAACATACGCCGTTACTTTCTTTTAGTAATCCTTCACTATACTCCGCCGATCGTATGAATAGGATTAGTCCAGGGGCAATCAAGAAATGTACCTATTGATAATGAATTAACAAGGGTGAAGAAATGTTTGCGTCATTTCATGTTATTTTTGTTTAAATATTTCTCTAACAATACAAACATTGGTACAGATCTATGTCGAACTAAGAATTCGAGATAAACACATATTACAAACAAACGCACAAATAAATAAAGGAACTTGTGATGTTTGTTTTACAAAATAATTCCAAAATTATACGATGTCAAACCCAATTAGTTTCTTCTCTACGTTTCAATTTGACGCCATTTTATTATAAATACCACGTCTTACACTTACTTGTTATTCATAATGCTTATTTATGGTTGAAAATATATGATTGTAAAAGGAATTTCATTTTACAACAATTTTGATATGTGGAAAAGCCAGTTCCATGTAGAGAACTTATCAAAATATACTGACAGTTATGGACATACGTTTGTTTATTTTTTGTCATAGTCAAAAATGTTATTCAACGCTGAAATGTAGCATAACGGTTATGAATATCAAGTCTCAATAAAGTTAAGAACAAGAAACAAACACAGCCCCCCCCCCCGAAAAAAAAAAGAATAAGTTTATCATCATGCCATCTGTAGATATCTCAAAAAACATTCTTACGTTGTGCATAAAGAAAGAATCTCATTAAATAAATATTATCCCAATTCAATCCTTAATAGCAAAAAAGGACTCTCTTTTCACTTTTCATGTAAACGTCGATGTATATACATGTATTTATATTATATATTATTTGGCCAAGTGGAAAATCTCCCCCTTAATTCCGTAAAGTCTCCACATGTACAATTCTCTTTATTGAAATGTGTGAAACTCACTTGAGCCAATTCTTGTTCAAAGAATTCAACAAAATCAGAATATTGTCACAGGTAAACGTTACATTCATTGCACGCAAGAACGTTGGAAAGATTACAGACTGTTCAATATAGCCGTTATTGTACCGAGGCAGTTTAGAAAGATTGCATTCTTGGCAATATGGTTCCATTGCACACAGCAGGTTAGAAACATTACACATATGTCGATATTGGCTCCATTTTCACACAGACAGGTTAGAAAGGTTAAGAATTGGGCAAATGACGGAATGATATGGATTAATGAAGGTATGAATCCGTTTTCATATCGCCAAATCAGCACATGAAATATTATTTCACTGCCAAGACAGCGAGAATTAAATTTGCTGTGTGGCCTGAGGCTAAATAACATTGCGTGACATGGACTGATCTGGGCAGGATTCGAAACTACATTCCATTTATTACTTGTCCATCACATTAATCATCGAATCATT
>JAEAOA010000204.1:302500-347500 GCA_016746295.1 Potamilus streckersoni | reverse complement strand
AATGAAACTTTCTGTAAATTATATACTTGATCTAAGTTGCCAATCTCTACCCCCCTTCAATGTACGTACTGTACTGTAGTTTCGGTTCAAGATGAAGCAATGTTCCAAAACCATAGTCGGAAAATAGTTAGCACTGATTAACCATTAGGTAATTAAGTAAATAATTAAGTAAATCATTTAAGCTTTGCTCTACGGCAAAAAAAGTATATTGCGTCACAAAATTTCCCTTCTTGAATAAGAAGGTTGCAAAGTGGATAGTAATGGTCGTGGCCTTAGTGTAGATGGTGATTGTCACGGTCTACCTAGGTGGACGGATGTTTATCCAACTGACACTAATCCGGTGTTTGATCTGTGGATAAACGCCGCGATCAAGAAGCCAAGCGAGACGTAGTCGCTAAAAAGTTCTTTGCGCAGAACAGGGCATCATAAATTACACCTGGGTGCTAATCCTTTAGTAGGATATCAAAAGAGCCATTTGCAATAAAATGGTAGGCAAATTAGATTGACAGTTCCGCTGATTTACAACTTGGGAACGGTAAGTCCACCGCATCCAATCAGAATTAAGCTAGTGGGTGGGCATACCTCTAAGTTTCGAGGATATCAAACTGACTCCATCCCAGAATTATTTAGTAGACCGAGGCAGATTACTAGGTGATTGAACGATTAAGGCTACTCCGAGATACGCACTCGTAAATTTGGCGTGAATCGCAGGGAAAAGATAGCGAACAGAGGAAGCTTCAAGAAGGAAGCTTTCCGGGTGGGACAACTTCAGTTAGAAGGAGAGTCCCGAGAGTCTGAGAGAGAAGACTGAAGTAAGACTGTCGGTACAGTCAGGGTCGACGGATTGGAGTCGACGGTTCGACGGATGTTGATCCAGCGTCGACGGAAAGGGAAGTGGAGGTGGAGAGGAAATTAGAAGGAGCAAAGGAGGAGTAGAAGTGGAGAGGAAAGTTGAAGGAGTAAATGAGGAGTGCAGGAGAAATTTAGAGAGACAGATGAGTAGAACCAAGGAAATTCTCACACTGATTCAGATGATGAAATAGGCACAAAAGAGTCGAGCGAATGGTAAGCTCGCATGTTGAAATTTTATTATTAATTAAATTGTTTTATTTAATTCCACCCCTTTGTACTTTTGTATTTAACTATTTAATTTCACCCTTTAGTACTTTTGGATTTAACTGTCAGCATTGCTGTCTGGGGGGCTCAGAATCTTATTCACGTACTTAACTTCTGAACCATATTCGAGCCTGGGTGGGTGCCATACCTAAATAAAAATTGAAAACACCCCACCTCATTTTCTTATAACCAAAACCATACACGGGTATAAAAATAATTAATTAAACCTTGTAACCCTCAAGGGTATAACTAAAACCCCCGTAACAGTTATAATGCACTGGTAGCAGTTCAATGATGATGACAATAATAATAATAATAATAATAATAATAATAATAATAATAATAATAATAATAATAATAATAATAATAATAATAATAATAATAATAATAATAATAATAATAATAATAATAACATTATTATTATTATTATTATTATTATTATTATTATTATTATTATTATTATTATTATTATTATTATTATTATTATTATTATTATTATTATTTAGTTGTTGTATCATTTATTAGCAATAGCACGAGACTGCACTTGTGGTATGTAGAGCTTGGAGCATAACCCTCGGGTACGGTAAGTCATGGGTTCGAACCCGGGCTAAGTCATACCAAAGGGTTTTAAAAATGGTACTAGCAGTTGCCTCGATTGAAGCTCAGCGTTAAGAAGTTTTTGCTAGGACTAGTCAACCCGATGTCATGATAACGTGTCTAGGTGGAACACAGTGCTACGTGTCTGAGACATAATGCCCCTGTGCTAGACATCACTATAAAAACTGCAGACATTGTAGCGTTATGCCTGTAATTTTTTAAAGCTACGTTAAAAATCCAAATCACACAATAATCGCAACATTAGTAAGAGTAGTTGCACCAGTTGTTTTCATTTTATTTCTTTCCTTGTTGTTGTTGTTATAATTGATATTAGTGGTGGTGGTGGTTTTTGACAGTATTGTTGCCGCTATTTAGTTTAATTTAACTGCGCATTTACCGCGAAGTATCCTGACATCATCGACTGCAATGAATCCCATACAGTTTTATCAGATCGGTACCTCAGTGTATGATGTGGTCGCTGTAATGTCCATTAACTTGTCATGCCACTCATCTGCTTGATTTCCAGTATTTTTTTCTAGATTAGTAAGTGCGTGGTCTTATTCTCACAAAAATATACGTTCAAGGAGCTATTCTGCGATTCATAAATATTAATACTGTACCACAACTAGAGGCAAATTGTACCAAATTATTCAAAATCATAGTTTATACAATTTCGGCTCCTGTTGCAGTTTTTCCTCATTATAATGTAAACAAAAACGGCCTCTCCATGGAAAATAAACTTTCAAAACTTATACATTTGTTTTATTGTTTGTATAGGTAAGGTGGCAACAATGACCGTTAATGTCTTCTTTTACACGATGAGCTGTTTTGACGGGTGCCATTTATTAACTCTAGTCGTATCGAAACCCCTTAGTAGCGCAAGCTGTTCAATCCAGTGTTTTTCGGGGTTTAATTTACCTGCACACTGCGAAAAAAATTTGATAAACTGATATTGGCACACGTAACTAATTGCATAATAGGAACGTTCATTTAGGTTTTACTTTTGTAAACCTGATTTCTTCAGCGTTTGAAATTCTAGGAAAACGCTCCTTGCATTGGAAGTGATTTCTGCTTATACTAGACATCAACATGACAAAAAAATCCCTTATTTTGATAATAATATTTATTTTTCTTTGCTTGTAAAAAATTTAAATAGATTACACCATCAGTCCTTCTTCATACTGATTTGATTTTATCTCCTTTTTGTCAGACTAGATTATATTCTCATAAATGACTGGAGTTTATTGCTAGCAACTGGACTTTAGGGATGATAATGGGGATTACTTTGTTGCTGTTTTTTGACGGTCTTTTCAGGGGGAATTTAAACATCAGGAGATTTATAGTTTCTTTGATTGCTAATTTATGTATATTTGCTATGGACAAACCTGCAGAGACTTAATCTGAAATATACTTTTATATAAATTATATCTATTGTTTCAGATTTATGTAAAAGTTTGGTCATTTATATGACAATATTTGTTTCAGTTACCTAATGTACTAAATGACCATGTACTTCATTAGATCAAACATTGTTCACTTTTAATTATATCTTTACTTCTGTTTTATCATACTCGATTGACCGTATGAGGGCTTAGGTGTATAATGGAAATTTTATCAATATTCAGATTATTTTATAAGGACTTAAGCCAATTACGTAATCCATTCCTTCTTCTTACTTCGCTATTTTAACTTTGTTACTGGTATTACTTATTGGCAAATTATCATCATGGAAAGTAAGTTGTAAGTCTTCATCATTTCTAAATCTTTTGAGTAGATCTGTTCTCGTGTTCGAATTGAACACTTAGATTCCCTTAAGTGCTATATTTATCACAACAACATTCTACTCTTGCTTGTGAAATTTTATGAACAAACGGTGGTCAATATCTTTTGATATCGACATATTAATCACATTCATGTTAAACTTCTGAGCGATTTACAATACCTCCATAAAATGTTAAATTCAGTGCAATGTCGCAATATGCGTGAATAGAACTTGTTTAATTATTATTTTGTGTTTTTGACAGTTTTGCCTACATCTCAAGGTCTGCGCTAGGAAATTCAGATCGATATGCGTCTTCCATAGCTATTAAATATTTAGTTGTGTTTATCTTTATTTGAGTGTTGTCATATTCTTATTTAAGTGTGCTGGTGTGAGGATTATATACATCGCTTGTGCCTTATAAATATTATATATTTCGCAAGTGTTTTTGTATTGATTGATGAAAAACCGCGTAAGCTCTAGAAATTTCAAAACGATGGTACTCCGAATCATGTTTACCATTTCGCAAAATCAAATTACATCGCAAACCACAAGGATATAATGTAAAGAAATAATGTGTTTTTGAGTCACAATTGCACATAACCATAGCCGGAAATACGTAGCCTCCACGTAGGAACCTTTATTTGTTGTAAATTGTTTTGAGAGGTTTGACAACTGGCCACATAAATTTTCCTTTGTATATATCAACTGAAATTACCTTCTGAAAATTATATCATTATTGTCATTCTCGTAATAATTATTGTCAGCTTAAAAATTATCATCAATGTCGTCGTTATCATCGTACCCGTCTTGATGAGTTTCACGATGACCATTATTTATTGTCAACGTCACCATCATGGTCAGGATAATGATCAATATCAACTTTTTCATCGTCAAAATTAACAACACATGTTTGCATACCGAGATCTGTAGTTAAAAAGTGAACCAACGATGTCTCTCTATATGCCCTATATTGCATCACTATATACCGTATACCGTATTACTATAACTTATATACTGTATCACTAAACTATTGCATATTGCAGCATTATGTGTTGTACAGTGTAACACAAAATGTTCTATAGCGTATCAGTATATGTTGTATATTATATCACAATATGTTGTATACTGAATCAGTATATGCTGTATATGGCATCAATATGTCATATAGTGTATGATTATATTTTGTACAGTGTATAAACATTTTTGTAGTGTATCAGTATATGTTGTATAGTTTATCAGTACATGTATGGTCTAATAGTATATTTTTTATAGTGTATCCGTATATGTTGTATAGTGTGTCAAATGTGTTTTATAATGTATCAGTACATGTTGTATGGTGTATCAGTAAGTAATTATAATGTATCAGTACATGTTGCATAATGTATCATTATATGTTGCATAGTGTAGCAGTATATGTTGCATAGTGTAGCAGTACATGTTGTATGGTGTATCAGTAAGTAATTATAATGTATCAGTATATGTTGCATAATGTATCATTATATGTTGCATAGTGTAGCAGTATATGTTGCATAGTGTAGCAGTACATGTTGTATGGTGTATCAGTAAGTAATTATAATGTATCAGTATATGTTGCATAATGTATCATTATATGTTGCATAGTGTAGCAGTATATGTTGCATAGTGTAGCAGTACATGTTGTATGGTGTATCAGTAAGTAATTATAATGTATCAGTATATGTTGCATAATGTATCATTATATGTTGCATAGTGTAGCAGTATATGTTGCATAGTGTAGCAGTACATGTTGTATGGTGTATCAGTAAGTATTTATAATGAATCAGTATATGTTGCATAATGTATCATTATATGTTGTATGATGTATCAGTATATGTTTTAAAGTGTGTGAGCATATGTTGTACAGTGTATCAGTATATGTTGTATAGTGTATCAGTATATGTTGCATATTGTGTCAGTACATGTTTACAGTGTATCAGTATCTGTTGTATAGTGTATCAGTACATGTTGTATGGTGTATCATTATACGTTTTATTGTATCAATATGTTGTATATTGAATCACTATATGCTGTATATCGTATCAGTATACTTTGTATGTCATATCGCCTGAAAACTCATTATTTATTCCGAACAATGATCGCCACAGTTCTTCCTTGTTTCGTGTAAGACTTGTGAAACTGTTTCATACCGGATGAAAGTAATAAGTGTATTATATAAGCACATCGGTATAGTTTAAAACAATGGTATTATTTTACTACATATTGTTTCTCACGTGATTACGGAAGATTGCGTCTTAATTTTGTTTTAGGATAAATATATTGACGTGGTAACCTCGATAATATAAGCTGTTCTTTCTGAAACTGGATGTAAGCTAATGTTATTTTCATCTTTTATTCTATGGCAATTGTAAATTGAAAGGCACATTCTGGAAAAAAAGAGAATACCTTCTGAGGTGTACGTCGAATTATAATTCAACTTTAGAAGTAAGTTTTATTAGCTTCTTAATGTATTAATTTATGTAGCTATTTATTGTGATTTCTTTGTCTGTCTCTTTCTCTCTGAGCATCTTTTATCTACTTTACACAAAAAGCATTAAGATTAATATGTACACTAAGATTTCTGTGTACATTAAGATTACTGTGTACATCAAAATGCTGTGTACTTTCAGAATGCTATGTACATTAAGATTACTATGTACATCAAGATTGCTCTGTACCTTAAGACTATTGTGTACATTGATATTACTGTGTACATTAAGATTACTGTGTACATTTAGATTACTGTGTACATTGAGATTAATGTGCACATTTAGATTACTGTGTACATTTAGATTACTGTGTACATTGAGATTAATGTGTACATTAAGATTACTCTGTACATTAAGATTACTGTGCACATTGAGATTACTGTGCACCTTAAAATTCCTGTGCACATTAAGATAACTGTGTACATTAAGATTACTGTGTATATCAAGATTATTGTGCACATTGAGATTACTGTGTATATTAAGATTACTGTGTACATTAAGATTACTATGCACATTGTGATTACTCTGCACATTGATATTACTGTGCACATTAAAATTCCTGTGTACAGTAAGGTTACTGTGCATATTGAGATTACTGTGTATATTAAGATTACTGTGCACATTGAGATTACTGTGTATATTAAGATTACTGTGCACATTGAGATTACTTTGCACATTGATATTACTGTGCACAATAAGCTTACTGTGTATATTAAGATTATTGTGCACATTGAAATTACTGTGTACATTAAGATTACTGTGCACATTGAGATTACTGTACACATTAAAATTCATGTGTACATCAAGATTACTGTCTACATTAAGATTACTGTGTATATCAAGATTATTGTGCACTTTGAGATTACTGTGTATCTTAAGATTACTGTGTACATTAAGATTACTATGCACATTGTGATTACTCTGCACATTGATATTACTGTGCACATTAAGATTACTGTGCACATTGAGATTACTGTGTATATTAAAATAGTGTGTATATTAAGATTATTGTGCACATTGAGATTACTGTGTACATTACGATTACTGTGTACATTAAAATTATTGTGCACATTGAGATTACTGTGTATATTAAGATTGCTGTGCACATTGAGATTACTGTGTATATTAAGATTACACTGTATATTAAGATTATTGTGCACATTGAGATTACTGTGTACATTAAGATTACTATGTACATTGACATTACTGTGTACATTAAAATTACCGTGCACATTAAAATTTCTGTGTACATTAAGATTACTGTGCACATTGAGATTACTGTGCACATTAAAATTCCTATGTACATTATGGTTACTGTGCACATTGAGACTACTGTGCACATTAAAATTCCTGTGTACATTAAGATTACTGTGTACATTAAAATTCCTGTGCGCATTGAGATTACTGTGCACATTAAAATTCATGTACACATTCAGATTACTGTGTACATTAAGATTAGTGTGCACATTAAGATTACTGTGTACATTCAAATTACTGTGCACATTCAGATTACTGTGTATATTAAGATTACTGTGCACATTAAGATTACTGTGCACATTCAGATTACTGTGCACATTGAGATTACTGTGCACATTAAGATTAATATGTACATTATGGTTACTGTGCACATTGAGACTACTGTGCACATTAAAATTCCTGTACACATTCAGATTACTGTGTACATTAAGATTACTGTGCACATTCAGATTACTGTGCACATTCAGATTACTGTGTACATTCAGATTACTGTGCACATTGAGATTACTGTGCACATTAAGATTACTGTGCACATTCAGATTACTGTGCACATTCAGATTACTGTGTACATTAAGATTACTGTGCACATTCAAATTACTGTGTACATTAAGATTACTGTGCACATTAAGATTACTGTGCACATTCAGATTACTGTGCACATTGAGATTACTGTGCAAATTGAGATTACTGTACACATTCAAGTTACTGTGTACATTAAGATTACTGTGCACATTCAGATTACTGTGCACATTGAGATTGCTGTGCACATTGAAATTACTGTGCACATTAAGATTACTTTGCACATTAAGATTAATATTAAATTAAGGTTAGTAAGTACACGAAGAAATACGGTGTATATGCCTTTACATCCAGTTTTTACAGTGTTCTAAAACATCACCCTGAAACTGAGTTTGTTAATTTGTGGTTTGTGAGGACGTATTTATTCTTTGCTATGGAGTTAAATGGCTACCCTTATCACACACACAAACACAGACAGATACACACACAAGCACACACAAGCAAACAAACATACACGCAGGCACATATACATTGCTTGAGCATTTTTGAATTAGAAATTTCTTAATGCAATATGCCACTGTTACCTGTAGGTTTAAAAATCTTGCTATCTCTGCTCTTACTGCGAACCGATCCTTCAATTTTCATAATATAATTCGATAGAATTTATCAGAAGCATTCATTTTTTTTAATCAACAGATTCGAAGAAATTTGGTCTCAGAATGAAGTCCAAGAGACAGATGTTTTCAAAGATTCTATCTATCTGTCTATCTATCTATCTATCTATCTATCTATCTATCTATCTATCTATCTATCTATCTATCTATCTATCTATCTATCTATCTATCTATCTATATATATATATATATATATATATATATATATATATATATATATATATATATATATATATATATATATATCTGTGTGTGTTGATAAATAAATCACACAAACACAGTGTGCAACCAATTTCGACTTATAGATTCATCAGACTGAATTCAAACTAAAAAATATCTTTGTTTACGTCATTAAATACAATTATATAAAAACATGATATAAAAAAGAAGAAATCATAGCATATAGTGTTAATTGTTTTAATCTTTAAAGAATAATTGCCATAGAAATATATACACAGTATGGATAAATGGCATTTCAATTCATATAAATATATACACAGTATGGATAAATGGCATTTCAATTCATATAAGTATATACACAGTATGGATAAATGGCATTTCAATTCATATAAGTATATACACAGTATGGGTAAATGACATTTCAATTCATATAAGTATATACACAGTATGGATAAATGGCATTTCAATTCATATAAGTATATACACAGTATGGATAAATGGCATTTCAATTCATATAAGTATATACATAGCATGGATAAATGGCATTTCAATACATAAAATATATACACAGTATGTATATATGACATTTAGATACATAGAAATGCATAAACCTGGATCCTAAAGATATATCTATTAAAAATAATATTAGAACGTTATGAGTAAATAGAGATAAACAGTTTTGTTAAGTACTGGCATTTTAATTACGTCCCTCCTATCAATTATTTAGGAATTTTGTTTGATATTATTCTAATTTATACAAAAACTTATATTGTGAAAGTGATAAACTAATTTCATACAAGTAAGTTTAGTAATCAATTTAAAATGAAGAGGCATTACGATTCATTATTTAAAGGATATTTATTCATATTATTGTAAGTATTAAGAACATCATGTCTTTTAAAAAATAATTTAAGTTGCGAAGGAGTATTGAACAATATTCAATATTATATCATGGTTTATAAGCAAATAATACATTATTCATAATAAAAAATATTAATGAAACTTTATATATCTCCGTTAACTTTACATTTTGAGAATCGTTCAGTATTCCCTGATATTGCACTCCTCGCGTCACATTCATACTATATACACGAGTAAAATGGAAATATTTTCTAATGTAAACAATTTTTTATGGATGACCTAAAGTTGATATTTCATGGACTACCACATACCAGCAAATGTATCATAGACCGACACATGCAAACTGCTTTGGCACATTCTGTGCTAACTTTTCATACAATGTTTCAGATTTAGGCTAGATATAGACGCCATACACGGTCGTCACAATAACATGCAAGAAATAAGACATAAACTGTCTTCTTTAACTGGTAATAAAATGACATCATTATACTTACAATTTTACATCCTGAATTTCCTCGAAATTAACTTTCGTACTCAAGGGTTTTCAAGGTTGATTACACATTTTAAATTGTACTGCTATTTTCGAGTATTTTCCAAATGCAGTTACATCATACATAAACATTAAATTATACAGCGTCTTTTCAATAATAGCAATTGAAAGGCTTTATAATTTTCCCACATTATGATTTGAATCATTCAATGGCAGAACAGAAATGCGCATGCCGATGTCAACAAGCTTCAGCATAATTAAATTGGTAGACACTGATGGAATCCTATGTAAATTACTTCATGCAGATAAATCCAGACCATAATCACAAAATTGCGTCGAGTGGACAAAAATGCCAAAACTTATTCATTCAAGATCAAATGGAAAAGTAGTTGCAATGCGTATTTTTTATTTTACAATAGAACTCCAAATTGTAATTTTAAGTAGATCAAACGCCATTTTGTTTCGAAGCTTAAGTCTATCGCGCGACCAATTTCAAATTTGTCTGGACGGAGTTACGTGCGCATTAATAATGTTGTGTACTGATGCAACTACGCTTGTATTTTGTGTTTGAAAAACAGCATGCATTCGGTTACATTATTTATTGTAGTGTATTTTTATATATTTAATCATTAGGAAGAATAAGAAAAGGAGCATATAATAAAAAACATTTACTGCATTTGTAAATGAGAATATGAACTCGTTTTGTCGTATGGATATACTGCACGACCTTGGAGAGAGAGAGAGAGAGAGAGAGAGAGAGAGAGAGAGAGAGAGAGAGAGAGAGAGAGAGAGAGAGAGAGAGAGAGAGAGAGAGAGAGAGAGAGAGAGATGGGTTAATTGACAAAATGATAAAGAAAAGCCCAAAAAAATAAATATTAAAAATAAATATTACAAGAAAGAAAGCTAGACAGTTACGAAGAGAGAGGGATAGGTTTGAGTGGTTGACAGCTATTTGAGATGAAAGAGAGACAGGATGGGAAGACAGGGGATTGGAAGACAGATACAAGAAGATATTTGAAGATGAAATAGAGACAGGGTAGAAAAATATAGGAGATTTGAATAAAGATAAAAGAAGATATTTGAAGATATATAAAGACAGAAAGGACGGATAGGGACGGGTGACATACGCTTACGCTTGTGTAGAAAGTAAGAAAGAAATTTTTAAAAATCGGTAATTAGACAAATATATGACTTAGAAAAAGTGACAAATAAATTAAACGATAACATAATTAATTTTCTTTGGGTTTTAATTTCAAGTTGGATTTTATCGAGCAAAAGACGAACGTTAATATCACTATATTTTTTTTATCGAACCTAGTGCATTTAATTTTCGATCTTTTGATCTAGTTCTACAAAGAACAAAGGCAATGGTTAACTGTACAGATACGGGAACAGCATTACCAGGTAACTTGTTTTCTAAATTAATTTGTTACATATAAGCCAGTGTATATATCTATCAAGAGGTCAATTTATGTAACCATCACAACTACCACCACCATTAGCACTACTACTGCTACTACTATTCCCATCGAAACTGGACGTACCGAAAAGCACTGAATTTGTATTGAACCAGTTGAAAAGATTCATGTAACATATTTTATACAGTTCATATTAAGGAAAGATGAAGTACTACTAAAGTGTTACTACTACTACTACTACTACTACTACTACTACTACTACTACTACTACTACTACCACTACTACTACTACTACTGTTACTACTACTTTCACCACCACCATGTCAATAATGACCACTATAATGTATTGCAGCTGAAATGAAATTCAGTAACAAATACCACAAACTCTACTATTGGTCTTAATACTTCATGTTCAAGTATAATTTGTTTTTAGCTCACTTTTATTCTGCTATCACTAACGTTATTACTACTGCTGCTACTACTATAACTACTACCAGCACTACTACTATTACAACTGATACTACTCTCGTGACTTTTACTGCTATTTTATTTTCAGTGGGAGTGGCTGTCCTGAGTTTTTCTGTATTGGTTTTAGCGACAATAGTTGGCATCATCTTCGTTCTTTTTTGCAGGTATGATAACTTTACTAATTTCATTTATAGATGAGTCTATAGTTTTTAGCAGCTTCATATTTATTTTGTATTAGTTTGTATCCTTCATTTGTCACTTAACGACCATAACCACTTATGCTGCTTTTCAAATCTAATTGGGGGCAAGTTGATTGAAACCTGTTTTCGTGAGCAGGATATCCCAATGGTGATTCCTATAAAAAAGACCGTCACGTACTCAGGAAATTCGATGATTTTTAATCACAGATCTCAGATTGCATAAATTGCATATCCACGTTACCAACCTGTTACCACCTCACACGACTGTAGCAAAGTAAGATGGCATAATGGATGAGAAAGCATGGTAGCTCTATCTTTCTGAAATTTTCTGATTAGGTTGTGTTATAATCTTCTTCTTGAAATTGAATTTATGTGCATGTACATGAAGAAATATTTTCCTAATTTTCAGAGGGATTCTGATCTTCGTCACACATGATGGGGAGAGGCGTTTTAGAAGATCCGCTACTGCGCTGAGCGCCGCTTCAAATTCGTCTAAAATTGACCAGGAACAATTGAATGAAAAAAATATCATTCATGGTGAATACGTAAACTTCCAAGTTTCTAACAAAAAAGAAAATCAAACGCAGGTTCAGGACTCCGCTGGCAGTAGTGGTCGGAACATTGGGAGGCATATCAGAAATAAATCCGAAAACAGCTTTGGCAATACCACTAGCGGCAACGATATTGATGGAATTGGCTCTGTACCTGCCAGTCGGATTACCCCTAGACTGCTTTCACAACAAGTTTGTGGCACAAAGGCAAAGGGACTCAGCTATTCCTTTGTTGACATCACAATCAAGAAAGATGGAGACGAATTTGAATATGAAGAAGCCAAAGGGTTTCTGGATAACAAGGATAAACCTACAATCCCTCCAGCGTTCAAGGACAATGTGTATGATCGTACTAAACGGCGCAACGAGGCCTATGACGTCACGTACCTGCCAAATAATGCTATCCGGTCGATTACCTACGATCATGCTCAGACCCAAGGAGGAACCGGTACACCGTCGAACTTGAAGCAAAATACGATAAAATAGTTTGGTAACTTTGCAATTCTTAACTCACTTATCCCTGTAGTGTCAGTAGTTTTTGATTACAGAATGCAGTTAATGAAAACAGGTTACAGTTTTGAATTGAAACTGAAATTTAAACATATGTCTTGCTGATGGTAATATTTTCTTTTTTGTTAGAAAGGATTTCTATATTTACAGCTTATTTTTACTGAGGAGATTATTCAGTATACGATATATTTAATTTGACTAAAAATACAAGGCAATAACACCTATCAAGCTCACGAAATTCAAAATACACACACACACACAAAAACAACACCAACACGTAGAAAATTTAAATATTCTGATGGAATATTAACAATCTTCAATATTATGTCAATATATAATATATTTAAAATAATACGTTACTGATAATAAAAAGATATTAATAAAACTGTTTATAAAGTTGTATTTATGTATGTATGTATGTATGTATGTATGTATGTATGTATGTATGTATGTATGTATGTATGTATGTATGTATGTATGTATGTATGTATGTATGTATGTATGTATGTATGTATGTATGTATGTATGTATGTATGTATGTATGTATGTATGTATGTATGTATGTATGTATGTATGTATGTATGTATGTATGTATGTATGCATGCCTGCATGCATGCCTCCATGCATGCATGCATGCATGCATGCATGCATGCATGCATGTATGTATGTATGTATGTATGTATGTATGTATGTATGTATGTATGTATGTATGTATGTATGTATGTATGTATGTATGTATGTATGTATGTATGTATGTATGTATGTATGTATGTATGTATGTATGTATGTATGTATGTATGTATACATACATACATACATACATACATACATACATACATACATACATACATACATACATACATACATGCATGCATGCATGCATGCATGGAGGCATGTATGCAGGCATGCATACATACATACATACATACATACATACATACATACATACATACATACATACATACATACATACATACATACATACATACATACATACATACATACATACATACATACATACATACATGCATGCATGCATGCATGCATGCATGCATGGAGGCATGTATGCAGGCATGCATACATACATACATACATACATACATACATACATACATACATACATACATACATACATACATACATACATACATACATACATACATACATACATACATACATACATACATACATACATACATACATACATGCATGCATGCATGCATGCATGCATGCATGGAGGCATGTATGCAGGCATGCATACATACATACATACATACATACATACATACATACATACATACATACATACATACATACATACATACATACATACATACATACATACATACATACATACATACATACATACATACATACATAACATACATACATACATACATACATACATACATACATACATACATACATACATACATACATACATACATACATACATACATACATACATACATACATACATACATACATACATACATACATACATACATACATAGATATATATATATATATATATATATATATATATATATATATATATATATATATATATATATATATATATATATATATATATATACCTAAACACATATACATATACTGTTGAAAAGAAAGAAAGTTGATTGACAGATGGTAAGTTCACGTGGTGATTGCTGAACATACATACTATTTAGTTAGAGGACAGGTCTTTACTTTTATCTACAGTACAGAAACACAAACTACATTATACATTGTACGATTTAGAAACAAGTGAAATGAAACACCGCCCTAAAGATATGCTAGGTTTGTCCTTATTTTCTGTAGCCTTGAATCATGTTTAATAACCAGATATATTTTGAAATGAAATAATGCAGAGGATGAAAAAGAGTGTACTATTTTTTTAAAGTAATATCAGATCTATTGAGTCGGTGGATGTATTTTTATGTAAATAAAATCTAATATGATGAAATGTTTCTTTATTTTATTTCTATTTCAAGCTATAAATTTGCTTTTTCTTTTTTATCGTATTGTAACACGTTACTATGCAAGTTGCTTTTCATTGTGCAGTGTGTGTGTGTGTGTGTGTGTGTGTGTGTGTGTAACTGGTGAAGTACGTGATTTACTGGGGTTTTTTTTGTTAAAAGCCGGTTTGGGGAGGAAGGGGTAAGCTGGCTTAGATAGTGTTTAACACTGACCACCTATACAGTCTATATAGCAAAAAACAATGAAAATGAAACTTTAAAGATCTTAAAAAGATCGCTTGTGTTCTAGATTTCCTCGAATTTGGTGAAATATCCATTACATCATGGCTTTCCTCAAATTTGATGCATTCCTGTCGGCATGTGCCTTTAGAGGTTATGATTCACCAGGACCACATGGAAAGTTTGAGGCCACTAGGCCTTAGTTATATTAAAATTTAGAATGACAAAGGAAGCCCATGCAATTTACTACATAAAGATTTTAAAGACAACAAAAAGCAAAACAAAGTATATTTTTTTATTTTCAGATTTTCTTTTCTTTATAAACGCTTCTCGAGGACCATTAGCGGTGAGTGTTTTCAAGCCAAATAATTTCGCCCCCCACCCACGTGCCTCTCAGTTGGTATATATCCACACTGATATTACCAGCCATCTTTTATATACAAATACATCGTCAACAAGAAAACGAAATAAGGCTGATTTAGACAAAAAGATGCTTAAATATATCTGATTCAGTGTATCTGCATAACAAGTGACATGCGGTTGCCTGGTTTTAGTCCATACCAAGTGGCATGCGGTTATCTGGTATTAGTTCAGACCAAGTGGCATGCAGTTTCTTGGTATTAGTTCATACCAAGTGGTATGCGGTTGTCTGGTATTAGTTTAGACCAAATGGCATGCAGTTTCTTGGTATTAGTCCATACCAAGTGGCACTCGGTTGTCTGGTATTAGTCCATACCAAGTGGCATGCAGTTTCCTGGCAATATTTCATACCAAGTGGCACGCGTTGTCTGGTATTAGTCCATACCAAGTGGCATGCAGTTTCTTGGTATTACTCCATGCCAAGTGGCAAACGTTTGTATGGTATTAGTTACTACTAAGTGGCATGCAGTTTCTTGGTATTAGTCCATACCAAGTGGCACGCGGTTGTCTGGTATTAGTCCATACCAAGTGGCATGCAGTTTCCTGGTGTTATTCCATACCAAGTGGCACGCGGTTGTCTGGTATTAGTCCATACCAAGTGGCATACAGTTTCCTGGTATTAGTCCATACCAAGTCACATGCAGTTTCCAGGCACTAGTCCATACCAAGTGGCACGCGGTTGTCTGATATTAGTCCATACCAAGTGGCAGTCAGTTTCCTGGTATTATTCCCTACCAAGGGGCACGCGATTGTCTTATATTTGTCCATATCAAGTGGTATGCGGTTGCCGGGTATTAGTCCATAACAAGTGGTAAGTGGTTGTCATACCATATGTCATGTGGTTGCCTGGTATTAGTTAATCTCACGAGGTTTGACTAATCTCACGAGGTTTGATTTAGCAAATTTTCCGAAAATTGGACGTCTTCATATATGCCCTCTGCTTATTCCACTGGGTTTACTGAATATTTTCATTCTCTCTGTAAAAGATTATAAATATTGTGATATTTGAAAATAGAAAACATTGATAGAATTCAACCGTTAAATGTGTGACTCAATATTAACTCTATACGGAGGGTCATAATCGCAGCGGGTGTGAGAAAGATTAAAATTCCCATTGTCCAAATTGACCCTAGGATGTGCGGGGACAAGGCAGCAAACTATAAGCGGGGCCCCAAGCAAGTGATTTCAGTCCAAATCGCCTTGCCCTACGGCCTGGCCTGCCCAGCGTGCTAGACGCTTAGTGACATAAATTCATTTTGATTAAAAGGTTTTATATTATAACCAATCTTTAGTTTATCTTTCCTTAGTCTTAGAATTTTAAATTGGATTCTTATGTGCTTAAGCAAAATAACAACAGAGAGAGAGAGAGACAGACAGACAGACAGACAGACAGATTCCTTTTTAAATCTCCGTTAAACTATGTGTGTATTCAAACATACACTATTATTTTGTTTTAAATATCTTAAACTATGCTATGTATGAATAGCATTAATCTAGGGGAAATTATCGACTGCGTCCTACCATAATGTAATAAAATGTGTACAGAAATTAATAACATGTTGATTTTATTTCAGGTTAGTTTTGTTTCATGATTCTCAAAAAACACATACTTACCTACAGATCTAATTGAACTAAGAATACTAGATAAACACATCTCACCAAAAAAAAGTCAGCAATAGTTTATTCAAATTTATTTCAAATAGTACATGACGCATACAATTGCCTCAGGACAAAGAAATGGTAGATTTCAGAAGGTATCGTCAAACACGAAAATATGCATACATTTAACATGTAAAGTGGTAAGTTCCATAAAGCAATAGCGTCTAATTAGTCTGACTTTGATAGCACTATGTTGCGAGGAATATTTATTTTCTCAAAATTATATCTCTTCATATGTACAAGACAAAAATAAGTTTGGTTATTTGTAAACCAGAAAGTTCAAGAAACGGAATTATGCTAGTATATTTACACCTTGCATTATGTTGTGTTACATTGGTCTCTGAATATAGATACCATCAAATAATATTTTATTAAACTCTGGACTCGTTTTTATTATGCCATTTCATAGGCTTTTTATTATTACTAAGATGTTTCTACAGCAAAAAAAAATTAATTTTATAACAAATGTGATCAACACATTATAGGTATCAATTTGATTGACTGTATTTAGTACAAGTATTACATCAATAATAATCAAGTGTCAACTTATTGATCGAATTTAGGACAAGTTTTACGTAAATATTAATCCAGTATCAAATCATTGACAATATTTAGTACACGTATTACATCAATACTAATCACGTATCAAATTATTGATCGTAGTCAATATAAGATTCACATCAACATTAATTATCAAATTACTGACCGTATTTAGAACACGTTTATATAAACGTTAATTAAGTATAAAATTATTGATCGTATTTAGTAAACATTTTACACCAATTTTAATCAAGTGTTAAATTATTGACCGTATTTTAGTACACGTTTTACCTTGACCGTATTTAGCAGAATTTTTTTCATAAATATTAATCAAGTATCAAATTATTGACCGTATTATGTACATGTTTTACATCAATATTAATCAAGTATCAAATTATTGACCGTATTTAGTGGATGTTTCACATTTATATTAATCAAGAAAAAAATAAAATAGCAATAACATATTAAATAACTTGGTAGCGCGAAATTAGGATTTAGGAATGGTAATCTTATAATGAAGGTTATATTTATTTGGCAAAGACCCCTCCCTAAATATCGAAGAAAATGTCAGGGCAGTTTTAATTGTACATCTGTAGAGTTTGAACAGGCATTTGATAGAATAAAAAAGCAGCATTATGGTATGCATTTCAAAAGCATCATATGAATATAAAAAGTTTGAATATAATTAGGGCAATATAATAATAGGAATCAATATTGGCTCTCTTTACTAATTTAACTCCATTTTTGGTGCACAATAAGACAGTATTCTTTCAAACGTACTCTGTTGGTCAATTTTATATGATTTGTAGAATGTTACTGCCTGTCATGGGGTGACATATATGACGGTATTCTTTCGCCAGTACTCTCTTTTTTATACGATCTTGTCGAATATGATGGGGTGCCATTTGTGGTAACGTATACAATCAATTATAAATCTATTCAAACTGCAAACAACACAGACCCTGATCGGACATCTCATATCGGGCAGATCTAGATCAGAGCATTTTGCATTTGTATCGGACCTATAAACGAGTTCATACGGTATGTTACAAATGTTTAAATGCAGCGTTTACTAAATGAAACTTGGATCATGTTTGATAAATAGGGATTTTGTCCTGGACGAAACACATTTTGCTATTTCGAAGCAGGAAATACAAGAAAGTATGACAATTGAGTCTTCGGAAGACAGCCACTGACGGTTACATCGCAGTGTTCATGTTCAAGTTGTATTTTTTAAAATCCATTAATGTTTAATTTAAATGATAAGGCATTTTATCAGAATAAATTTTGATCGTAATGTTATTACGAAATCTACTTTGTGGTGTGTGAAATTGAGATTTAATATGAAAGCAACGTACACGGCGGTACAAACTGGATTAAACTGCTTACAATATACAATAGTGGACTTCCTTATTGTGTAACTACATAACTACAATGTTCAATAGTAGACTTCCCAAATATATAACTACAATGTACAATAGTAGACGTCGTAAATGTGTAACTAAAATGTCCAATTACAGACTCCCTAAATGTGTAACTACAATGTACAATAGTAGACATCGTATATGTGTAACTAAAATGTACAATAGTAGACTTCCTAAAAGTGTAACTACAATGTTCAATAGTAGAATATTAGACTTCCTAAATGTGTAACTACAATGTTCAATAGTAGACTTCATAAATGTGTAACTACAATGTTCAATATTAGACTTCCTAAATGTGTAACTAAAATGTACAATAGTAGACTTCCTAAATGTGTAACTACAATGTTCAATAGTAGACTTCCTGAATGTGTAACGACAAGGTCGAATAGTAGAATTCCTAAATGTGTAACTAAAATGTACAATAGTAGACTTTCTAAATGTATAACTACAATGTTCAATAGTAGACTTCCTAAATTTGTAATTACAATGTCCACTAGTAGACTTCTTAAATGTGTAACTGCAATGTCCAATAGTAGATTTCCTAAATATGTAACTACAATGGTCAATAATAGACTTCCTAAATGTTTAACTAAAATATTCAATAGTAGACTTCCTAAATGGGTAACTACAATGTTCAACAGTAGACTTCCTAAATGTGCAACTACAATGTCCAATAGTAGATTTCCTAATTGTGTAACGACAATGTCTAATAGTGGGGCCCGGAGTGGCCGTGTGGTCTAAAGTGCTTTTCGTTACGGATCACTGCCATCTCACCTCTGTCTGCATGGGTTAGATAGAGTCTAAGATTCGGCGAATGTGAATACGTGAGAAAGCTTGCCAGTAGCTTCTCGTGGGTCTGTGGTTCTTTACGCGGATTTCCCGGTTTGTTCCTCCACCATTAATACTGGCCGCAATGTATAACAAACCTATCGTTTGCTGAAAAATGGCGTTAAGCCCCAGAACAACAACAACAATAACAACAATTTCCAATAGTAAATTTTATAAATCATTTTGTAATGTGTAACTACAATGTCGAATAGAAGACTTCATACACACTTATGTAAAGCGTAACTAAAATGTCCAATGGTAAACATGCTGAACCTTGTTATAAAATGAAACTACAATGTCCAATAGCAGAGTTGTTTAACCTTGTTATAATATAAAACTACAATGTATAATATTTTACATCATAAACCTTACTATAATCTGTAACTACAATGTCCAATATCAGACTTCATAAACCTTTTTATATGTAAATACAATGTACAATAATAGACTTCATAAACCCTAATATATATATATATATATATATATATATATATATATATATATATATATATATATATATATATATATATATATATATATATATATATATAGCAGACCTCAAACTTTGCTATAGTCTATAACTAGAATGTCCTATAGAAGACTTCCTAAACCGTACTATAATCTGCAATTTCAATGTTCTATTGCTGTCTTCGTAAACCGTACTATAATCTATAACTGCAATGTCTAATAGTAGACCGCATAAACTTTTTACACGTAATTACAATACAATTACAATGTTAAATAGTAGACTCCGGTAACCTTGTTGTTATATATAACTTCAATGGGATAAAATGTACAATTGTAATAACTGGTATCTAGAAATTTGAGTTCCTCATTGGAATTTCTGAAGCTTGGTACAATTCAAATTTAAGAAATGATATAGTACTTGTAATTTTGCTCAAACAAAAATGCATCAATATTGGCAATCAGAAATGAAGCAGCAGGATGAATACATTCGATAAAATAAACGTTTACAAAATGATCATGCATACGATTTTTTTTGTAGAAAACCATATTGATATTTAATCGTTTCTAATTTAAAAATGCAGATGTTGGAAGTTGAGGGCAAATTTAAGAAGATATTATCAAATGCTATACCATACAATAATATGTAATTTTCGTATTCAGATTTTTATAAAAAATTCAATTCTTATATGGCTGTAGAGCATTTGATCTTCATCGTCGTTTGTATTACCAACATATTTTTTTTACACAAATCTGAAGAAAAATATATTATTTGCTTTAGAAGTAAAGATAAATATATTACATTATTTTTGCTAATCTTTAATGCGTACATCAAAATGCAGAAAACACCTCCATGATTTTAGTAAAACGACATTGTATAAGAAATTTTAATTTTTTACATAACTTTTTACCTGATTTCCCAACTGTGTCATTGTCATTCATGTATATATGTTAAGAATAATTTTGTTAAATATTATTACCATTTGTCTGTCAATCATATAGGCTAATATATTAATTACCATTTGTCTGTCAATCATATAGGCAAATACACTACCATTTGTCTGTCAGTCATATAGGCCAATATATTATTACCATTACAATGTGTATAATAAAAATGATCATAACTATATAAAACATCTTATTATGTATATAAAATATATAAAGTCAACGAAGAAGTAATTTTTCGTTGGAAATCTTTGCAAAAAAATAGACACAAAAATATAAGCTTAAGAAACATGGTGACTGGAAGATCATGATACTTAATATTATTCTGGCATACTGACAATAAATGGCAAATTTTATCGTATAATTGTGTACATAAAAATAAACTGAAGTTATTTATATATCGTAAAATATGCATGATTATCTACTGAATCCGACTACTACCTTTCTGCCTAACCAATTAGTTTCGACTTCACATTTGTAAAGCCAGTTTTAATTAGATAATATGCAATATCGCTTTTAAAATCAGCATTACAAAAAGCATAACTAACGATGAAAACAAAATTATAGGTACTGATTTCCGTACTTAGTTGCTAAAGCCTAATTATGTCAAGTGGATTAGATTCCGATTTCTAATCGTGGAGTCTTGAGTTCGAGTTTTTCTTTGCTTTTATTAGTTTCTTTCCTGTCAAAGGGGAGGGGTTGTTATGTTAAGGGAATTGCCGTTTGCTTGGTCTCTAACTGTTAGTTTCATATAAAGAAGTTAAAGTAAAACAGGCAAAAGTTAATTCCTTTACGTGCTTTGAAGATATGTCTATACATTGAGGCAAAAGTTAATTTCTTGACGTGCTTTGAAGACATGTCTATACATTGAGGCAAAAGTTAATTTCTTGACGTGCTTTGAAGACATGTCTATATATTGAAGGATTTATTCTTAGGCATTTTATATCTTGGTGAATAGAACAAAATGACAAAATAAAATTGAAAAGTTATTTTCACTTTTGAATAAGGTTTTATGTTCATGTATCGATATGCCTAGTCTTCAACCAATTCGATCTACAATCTCACTTCTCTAGACAAATTTGATCCTGTCTTTTCTCCTGAATGTTGTGAACTTTTTGACTTGTCAGAATGTTTCGAGTTTTTGGACTTGTTGGGCTGCTTTGCCTTTTTCGACTTGTTCACCTTGGCATAAACAGGGTTGATGTCGGCTGTTTGGATTAACTCATCTTCATTAGATTTTGTCTTAGTTTGAGTCTTATTTTCCGGTGGATCGGATAATAAAACATTATCTTGTTTTGTATCAACGTTAGATGCATCATTGCGATCGACATTCTCTGTCTTGTCATTGGCCACAACTTCTGTATCTTTCTCATCGGGTTTAAATGTTGATATGCTGCCTTCTTGCTTTTCGTCCAACTCACTCTTAGCTAAATGCGTTATGTTACTAGAGTTATCTCCCTTATCTAACTCTTGGCCATTATGGTAGGTAAAATCATCTGATTTCACGAATTCCTCAATATGGTCATAAAAGAACGAGGGAGGCAAACGTTCTCCAAATATGAGTTCACGAGACGCACGTGATACACTTTCAGGCACTATAGTTTGATTTGATTCCGATTTCTCTTTAGTGAGGCTGGGTCTCTTGAGATTAAACAATTTGTTCTGCGATCTTTCTGTTTCGTGACCATTTTTACGGCGTTTCCTGAAAAAGAAAGAACCAAATATTAGTGACTTATGTGTTATTTTGCTTTTAAAAAATACCACAAAAAGATTATGACATTAACACCCATTATAATTTTGTTAACGTTTCAAATAAAAACCACTTACTATAAGATCCAGGTCTCTTACTATAAGATCCAGATCAAATATGTTTTTCCAATTATAAAATCCATGCATTATATTTACTTGCTATTCATAATGCTTGCATTTGGTTTAAAGACTTGATTGTTTTACATTTGCTTTTAATAATAATAATAATAATAATAATAATAATAATAATAATAATAATAATAATAATAATAATAATAATAATAATAATAATAATAATAAACGGCGAAATAATAATAAAATAATAATAATAATATCAACAACAACAACAACAACAACAATAATAATAATAATAATAATAATAATAATAATAATAATAATAATAATAATTTTAACACGTGTAAATACGGATAAGAAGAAAGCTAGTTACTTGTAAAGAACTTATTACCTGCTACGGGTAATTATGAGCATAAATATGTGCTTTGTTTGTATATAACCAGTAGGATATACATTGCTGAAATGTAAGATAACTGCCAGGCATAATAAGGCTCAGTAAAAGCAACATTGAATAAATACAGATAAGCAACATTGAATAAATACAGATAAGCAACATTGAATAAATACAGATAAGCAACATTGAATAAATGCAGATAAGCAACATTGAATAAATACAGATAAGCAACATTGAATAAATACAGATAAGCAACATTGAATAAATACAGATAAGCATCATTGAATAAATACAGATAAGCAACATTGAATAAATACAGATAAGCAACATTGAATAAATACAGATAAGCAGCATTGAATAAATACAGATAAGCAACATTGAATAAATACAGATAAGCAACATTGAATAAATACAGATAAGCAACATTGAATAAATACAGATAAGCAACATTGAATAAATACAGATAAGCAACATTGAATAAATACAGATAAGCAACATTGAATAAATACAGATATGAGAAAGGTATTCAGTTTTTGTAAACCAAAACAAACAAAAAGTTAAAAAAGCAATTCCGTAAATAATAGCATTAAAATTGCATAAAAAACAATCTCACCATCATGTCATACGCAGAGATATCTCCAAAGCAATGTTTACATTTTGTGTCAAGAATTAGATGCACACAATAAATACTGTTCTAGTAATCTTTTGGCTGGCAAGTAATGACTTTCTTTACATTTCCATGCAAACTTCAGTTAAAATGGCATTCCATTTTTCTCTTCAAACGTTCATATTTCGTAGTAGCTTGCAACTGTGTATATTTACTTCACAAAAGTTTGAAATTTCAGCACAACAAGACAGAAGGAAATAAAATGTTTTGTCTTTGAAATATTAAATCTACTGCCCTGTTGGGCCAGTGAAAGTGTGCAAAGTACGTTGCATATCACTTGTGGTTAGGTCAACTTTATAGTGCTTAGATATTTACACGTACTTAAGGTGCTTACGAAATGCTAAGTACTCATTACTAATTAATCCCCATCTCATTATTGAGCAAATAGAAAAATCTGCAACTAATACCGTGATGTCTTCTCCTATATTTGATACACGTGAAACCTACATGAAAAAATAATCGTTGAATGTTCAATACAATCAGAACTCTGTCTTAGGTAGATGTGATCTCTGTTGCTCACAAGCAGAATAGAAAGATTCCATGCTGGGCGATTGATGTAATTATATCGAATTGTGGTGATGTTCATTTGTATTTATATCACCACCTCCGAACAGGTAAAATGTGCTTTTGATTGCCAAGACAGCTAGAGTGAAAAGTTATGGGTGGTTCAAAGCCAAACCACAATGCATGGCCGCTTATTACTACCACAATTATCCTAATCACTGAGTCATTTTGTGATCAGTTAAAAGAGTGGGTGTATCTGTAATTTGGATTCTTATCCTAGCTTTAACAATTTTTTTCTGTTATATTGCTACGATGTCTGCATGGTGACAGTTGACAGTGATATCCAGTACTGGATATAATGCCGCAGACGAGTAACACGATGTACCAACCGGTCACATTATCCAGACATTAGAATGACCAGTCCTAGCACTAACCTATCATGCTGAGCGCCTAACGAGGAAGCTGTTAGTACCAATTTTAGAAGTCTTTGGTATGACTCGGCCGGGATTCGAACCGGTGACCTACCTCATCTGAGATGGAATCTCTAATCACTAAGTCACCGAAACGGTGTAGTTCAAAGAAAAATCACTAGTATGGCAGTAGACAGAAGGTGTACACAGAAACGTGCTAGAAAAACGAATGGTCAGATTGTATATGAGATAGTGTACTAATTATAATTATTACTGTATATAAGAAATCAACTGTTTGGTGATAAGCTACACGTATTTCTATGAATCTGTATTTCGTACATAAGGTATAGGCAATCAATTGTCAGATGATCAGCTGAATAGTTTTCTATATATCTTCGCTTATTACACTGGAATACCTACCTTAGTACTAGAAACAGGATCAGAACCACTATAATAACGATAATACCCACGATGATAATAGCGATGCCAGCATACAGACCAGCTGAAATAAATAAACGTATACGAATTAAATTTCATTTGAATTATAGCTTTAGACCAGGACGGATTTGTGTATTCTACCACGTATAATTAATCTGTTCATGTTAAAAAGTGTATCTTTGTTGTATGTGAGTACTGCAGTACAACAACAACAACAATGACATCAACAACCACTACTACTGCTGCTACCTACTACTACTGCTACTACTACTACTACTACAATAATAATAATAATAATAATAATAATAATAATAATAATAATAATAATAATAATAATAATAATAATAATAATAATAATAATAATAATAATAATAATAATAATAATAATAATAATAATAATAATAATAATAATAACGAGGATCCTAAGTTAATGATATTGCTAACATCTAAACGTGCCTAGGAGCCGCGGTAGCTCAATTTGTAGAGCATCTAAATCCAAGGGTCGATGGTTCCATGCTACTCCAATAAATGTCTCCACCCCATCCCGAATCTGTGCTGATACTGATATACGACAAAATGTCACCTGTTCATTAAAATGTGAAATTTGCTGCATGTAAATCATTAAGGAATAAACCTGCGTACACCTTAGACACATATTGGTATGTGCCATATCCAACGCGAAATTTCAAAATGGCCATAGGACAGATAGTTGAGCTATTCCACGTGGATTTAAAAGTAACCAGAAATAGGATTTCCTCCAGAAATATAAGGTATATGTCACCAAAAGAACCCTTCAGCCAACGTTATCTCCACAGCCACGAGAAATACCGGTAAGTGTTTAAAATGTATACCGATATGTGCACAGGTACTCGACGCGAGCTTGATGTTAAAAAAACAAAAAACAAAACAATAATCTTAAGGAAAATGTCATACAGTGACACAAATATCATATTACCCCCATGACCCGTTCTGACATTGGGCTCTCTCTCTGTCATACTATATAAGAGACAAGGTTTGTAACTTCCGAACACTTCGTTCCACCCATGACCCCAGATTCCCTTTTCTATTTTCGTCTCTAACGGTATACGATCATATTCTATGGCTTGTTTTACGCATGAGATATGTTTCTATCCATCAAGCCATCGCTGACTATTCTACGTTGCACCAAACTGAAGTTACGGGCTCCAAAACGTGCGAATTTCGCGAATTTTGTCACAGTGGACACATCTATGCTCAGGTATAACCTTTTGAGCCAATCATATTTCCCCCTTTACGTTTGTGCCGCAAAGTATACATGTTTTGAAACTAGAGTTTCGCTTATATGGGATGTATGCGTGAATAAGAAAATGTCAAATTCTTTCATGGAACAGGATTCCTAATGTTGAATCGAGTTAATGGCAAGTAAAAACTTACTTTTGCATCTACCACTGTTCTTTAATTGAAGAAGGTATGCATCGTAGAGTCGAGTCGAAAACATGGTACATGTTGCTGTTTGCACCGGTTGTCGTCTGAGCATAGATGTGTCCACTCTGACAAAATTCGCGAAATTCGCACGTTTCGGAGCCCGTAACTTCAGTTTGGTGCAACCTAAACTAGTCAACGATGGCTTGATGAATAGAAAAATATCTCCGGAGTAAAACAAGCCATACAGTATGATCGCATACTGTTAGAGACGAAAATAGCAAAAGGAAATCTAAAGTCATAGGTGAAACGAAGTGTTCGGAAGTTACAACCTTGTCTCTTATATAGTATGACAGGGAGAGTCCAATGTCAAAACGGGTCATGGGGGTAATTTGAAGTATTTTTGTCACTCTGTACGACATTTTCCTGAAGATTATTGTTTCTTTTCTAACATCAAGCTCGATGCGAGTACCTGTAGATATCTGCAACCAAAGTGACTGCAGATAATTGCAGCTTGTAAGGAATAGGTGATATCAGCCCCTACCCGAAAGTCAATATCGTCATAAATTAGAGGTTTATTTATCGCTTAGTTCCATGTTTGCAATGCAAGCCAAGGCAGGTTCTTCATTATGTCTTTGGGAAAGGCAATTTGATCCCATTTCCTCGGGATGATGTAGTCAATAATATTAAAACCGCTGTTTAAAAAGAAATGGCAATGACTAAGTTCAACCCAATAGGCCAATCCCAGTTTGGCTGTAATGCCATGAAATAACTTAGGTCCCAGTTTGATTTCAATTCCATGAAAAAACTAAATGTAAATAATATTTCTGGGCTGGAATTGGGTCTGTCATAGGTTAAAACTCAATATGTGAAGCTAGTTACATTCAAGTGAGCAACATTTCTTTATAATAATAATAATAATAATAATAATAATAATAATAATAATAATAATAATAATAATAATAATAATAATAATAATAAATAGAGGATCTCAAATGGGTTGTGATTTAATATTGAATTTATGAAAAGAGTTGAATAAAAGATGGACATTATTTAAGTAGTTTCATAAATTTAATATTAAATCATTACCCATTTGAGATTCTTTTCATCACATAATTTTATTTCAGTATAAATTTTTTGGGTAGAAGGAAGAATGAATAATTTCATTACTTATGACAGCCGCTGTACCTTTCATTTGTTGTGCGTAAAAAAAAATAGTCCCAAACAAAGTTGAAATAGTAAAAGTATATTATACATTTTGTTAACTATGAATCCAAATAAACATAACATTTTACAAAAGACAAAACATTTGTCAACACAAAATGTCCAATGCGTGTGATATCACATTATTTGATACGGTCACAATACCCGAGTTGGTATACACATCACAGTACCAGTGTTTACGTTGAAATTCTACAACTAAACATTACATTAATGCGATGTTGTTTTGAAAAGAAGATTACTGGATGCAGAAATACACATATTTACTATAATGCATTTGTGACAAAATATTTACAGTATCAAATTTTTGAAACACTAGTCTGTAGAGAAGACATAAACAAATCTCTTTTTGAGCCATACTTGCATCACATATTTACCGCGTAAATATGCTGTGGTTGGATAAAATTCTGTCAGTTGGGGATACAGATTTATATCTACATTCTTCTGTGCACAAGGTTGAGTTTATGTAAGTCACATTTGAGCCAAGCTTGTATATAGGTTGGATTTCATTCTACAGATATACCGAACCTCAAACCCAATCCCCACCGTCACTATCATCTGAGCAATACCCGAAGATTTAGTTATTGTTATTGTTCATGTCCTGGAGATTTTGCCATTTTTAATGTTATAATATGTTATTCATGACAAAACAAACCCCTGTTGGGGCAAATTGGCAATATTAAAACAGACGAGACCATTTTCCCCAATTCCTTTCGAATAAAAATGGCAAACAAAAATGTTTAATGAAATTATAAACTCCAGAGAGCGAAGTTAAAAGCATTTTCACCACGATCGCAGCCAATCAATAAAAATAATACACAATAATTTCATGGGTTTATTTGGACCAATCAGAATCACATAAAATGCTTACATGTTGTAATGTCAAAAATATGAAACTGCACACTCTATTGGCAAAATGTACCATATATATATATATATATATATATATATATATATATATATATATATATATATATATATATATATATATATATATATATATATATATAATAATAATAATAATAATAATAAAAATAATAACATACCTTTTCCTGCCGTATCTTCTTTCGCTTCTCCAACAGTACCATTAACATCTGGATGTGAAGGAGAGGAAATAAATAAGTAAATAAATAGATAAATAAATAATATTCAATAAACTACCATAAAACTGTAATATATGCAAGATTTCTTGTTCAGTGACGCTTGTGAAGGATAAAAAGTCTTCTAAGAATGACAGAGATTTGTTTCTATACACCTGGTGTTTTACGTTATAACAACACTAGTGTGCTATTTAGTGCTGAGTTAGTGTTTTATGGCATAACAACATAAGTATGCTTTTTCGTTTTGAGTTGGTGTTGTACGGCACGGCAACACCAATGTGCTATTTGGCACTGATTTGGTGCTCAACGGCACGATAATACAGTTATGCTAGTTGGTGTTGAGGCAATTGGAGTAAATTGCCTTGCCCAAGGGAACAACATGGTAGGTGACCCATGCTGATCTGACTGGAGGACTCGAACCAAGACATTTTCAGCCGATAGATTAGCACACGAACCAGCGAGCCAGAGAGCCTTCAACAGACGGAAAAATCGAATCAATAGTATGCCTAGTTTTCCAACAAACACAGATTGCAAATTGCGAATAAACTACGTACAATTTTATCACAATGTCTGAAAATTGTGTAGTCGACTTACTTTACTCCCCAACCCATCCCATCCCATCCCTTCTATGTGCCTACTAGATTTGCGGTGCAGAATGAAACATTGCAAAAGAAAATTGGAAGAGACAGAGAATAGTGGAAAAGTCTGATCAACTCAGCCATGAGATAACTAAGTAGAGACATCGTATTATTACGTCAGAAAATAATTGCCTGAATACGAAAGTAGAGTAGATAATCTAGGACATATAGTGGTCGTAACTTCGATGGAGGCAATAAACTGGCACCAGTTTATAATAATAATAATAATAATAATAATAATAATAATAATAATAATAATAATAATAATAATAATAATAATAATAATAATGATAATAATAATAAAATATTGCATTTCGTTTATTTTGATCGCTATTTCGTTGCCTTTATTGTTGGTTGTGGTGATGATGGTTTTTGGGATTTGATGGTATTGTTGCTGCTAGGAAGTTTCACTTACTTGTGCATTTTCTGGGCAGTATCCTTATATCATCAACTGCAATTATTCCCGTACAGTATTGTCCGATCTGTACCTCGAAAATAACATTGTATGATGTGGTTGCTGAAAGGTCCACTAACGCCTCATACCATTCATTTGCTTCATTTCCAGAACTTTTCCAGATAAGTAAAGAATCTTTTTTATTCTCGGAAAGATAAACGTTTAAGGAGCTGTTCTGCGATTCATGTACATTCATGCTGTACCAGAACTGGAGGCAAATCGTTCCGAAATGTTCTATAACAGAGCTTACTAGATTAGCACGCCTGTTACCGTTTTCACTCATATTGACGTAAGCAAAATGACCTCTCCCTGAAAAAAAAAACAACAAACTTGTATAACTTAATATGCGTTTAATTTATTGTTCATATAGGTAAAATGATAAATATGATCATGAATGTTCTGTCTTACACCTTACAAGATGAACTGCCTTGACTGGTACCATAAATTTATGAATGTTCTGTCTTACACCTTACAAGATGAACTGCCTTGACTGGAACCATAAATTTATGAATGTTCTGTCTTACACCTTACAAGATGAACTGCCTTGACTGGTACCATAAATTTATGAATGTTCTGTCTTACACCTTACAAGAGGAACTGTCTTGACTGGTACCATAAATTTATGAATGTTCTGTCTTACACCTTACAAGATGAACTGCCTTGACTGGTACCATAAATTTATGAATGTTCTGTCTTACACCTTACAAGATGAACTGCCTTGACTGGTACCATAAATTTATGAATGTTCTGTCTTACACCTTACAAGATGAACTGCCTTGACTGGTACCATAAATTTATGAATGTTCTGTCTTACACCTTACAAGATGAACTGCCTTGACTGGTACCATAATGTTGACGCGTGTACTATCAAGTCACCTTAGTAGCAGATGCCAATTCAGAATGTTGATTACCGAGGCTATAAAAGTGTTTGAAAATATGTATTGTCACACATTATTGATGCTCGTAGTAATTGATTACATATTCAAAATTATAAAAAAAAATGTTTGTTATGTGTAAATTTGCTTGCCAGAGAATTTAGGATTTTCAGAACATAAGGATTACTTTCTTCCCCAATGATACAGCGAACCTTTAAGCACATGAAAAAATAATTGATTGCCAAGTAATAAGCAAAGAGGCAATCAAAAGACTGAAGTAAGGAAAAGAAAATGTGCATATTCAATATTATAACAGTGGAATAAATTATACATTAAACCAAACAAAATGATAAAGAAATAGAGGGGATCTTACAGTCATTATAGGTGTGATCGTGGTCAAGGACTCCGGAAGGACTACTATAGTCCCATATTTTCCAGTAAAAAAGGTTAGTTGTTGGTCGGTCCCAAGTGCAGAATCCATTTTCAAAATCACAATCTGAATCATAAAATGAAGAAATCATAAAAAGTATTTCAAAGACAATGTTTTCAAGTAAACCAGTTAGATTTGTATATTGCAGGTGATAATCATGGATGTCTATCAGTGTTACAGGGCAGGTAACATATACGTTAGATTAATAATCAGAGGTCTGTTTTCACCAGCATAATGAGAAAGAAAACTATTAAACAAAGTTTATCAATCAAGGCTTTCAAATGAATAATGCGATTCACACTTCCATTGTACTCCCACCAACGGCTAGTTATTGTTTAATATTAATTACACTTCAGATCTCACCCCCACCCTCCACACACACACACACACACACACACACACACACACACATATATATATATATATATATATATATATATATATATATATATATATATATATATTCCACCTTGCATCAACCTGTAGAGCTCATTTCATTGCGTATAGAATTCATTTGGAACGCTACTATGAGGTTCATAAGTGTATAATGATCTACCGAGCATCTTAGTAAAGACGATAGCCATGACTCTCGCGTTTGTATACATTAGCTAATTCTGGAATAGATCAATTATATTTTACATTTTAACCTCCTCTGTTGCAATCACATTTCTGCCGCCCTTGCATTTCTTCCGTCTTGAATAGATCGATAGCAAATATTTTCTTTGTTGCATTTCAAATGATTCTTACCTTGACAAGAGCCTTCTCGAAGGTCAATATCATCAATGGCTATGTCACTTGCGTAACCTGGGCCAGACTCCGCTTCAATTGCCAGCATATATGGTTCATCCTTAGTTCCTATGCCAATTGTCAAAGGCAACCAAATAGGTCCTTGCTCTCCAATTTTTGTCCAAATGGGGCTCTCTGATCCGTTGCTATGGAGCTCCAGAACCCGTAATGCCCCTATCGTCTCTCCTCTCATGTTATACCACAGTGTCATACACTTTGGTCCCGCACTCAGCATTTCAGGATACAACAATCTCGCTTTGTCCTTTTCCTTGATAGGGGCGGAACTCTCCATGAATACGTAATAACCAAGATCTTAATGATAAAACGAGTATACAAGAATATTATAGAAGTAAATTAGCGTGGCTCTATAGGACACACGGTACTAATTATATGGAAGAACTGCGTACCAGTCTAGAAATGGGTGAAGAAATAATAGAGTATATACGGGTTTGATTGTCCATAATTGGTTAATAATGAAAAGTAAAATTTTAGTAAAAATATCTTTTGAAAGCTTATCCTATGTGTAATTTAAAAAAAATATAGACAAATATCATTTGAAAATTTTTAGCATTTTTTAAAGACTTCACTAAGGATTACTCAATAATGACAGCAGCACTTGATTCGCTTGGTGCAGATTCAATAACAAACGCTTTATGCACATGTATGTCAAACAATGCCGCGGATCATATGGTGTTCTCCACACAGAAGATTGCACCAAGGATAGTTGTGCATGGAGAAATATAGGTCTGATCATCAGTACCCAGAAATATTAAGTTATTGAATTTTAACTATGATGGTGTTTTCATATGTTTACTATGGGAGTTGAATTAGTACCGTGACTCCTAAAAGGAATACACATGAGATTTTTCGTTGTTGAGCATTACAAGTACGGTGCCCTAAATAACTGTTCTGAATGCTAGCTTATTTTTGCTATTGTCATTTGATCCCAGCTTTGATGTGACTGGTTTTTCCACACATGAAACAGAAAATATTTACGAATATTAAACTCATATACCATTATATCCTTATAAAGTATGCTCTCCTGAATAAGTCGATATTCAAATTGCACAGACACAAGAACTGTCGTTATTCAGTATATACTCCCTCGTAAGTCGAACTACAAATTGCAGATACAAGATCTGCCGTGGCAAATGCTCAGGAGGATCGAGTTGCATGTTATTACAATATTAGTCAATTTATAAGCAAATATATGATGCCCTATAAACAGCTGCAAAGAAGGATCTTGGATTTTTAGATACATTTCCGCCAACTGGATAATTAATTTCTCCACGCAAAAAATGGCGCCGTTTGTCAACGATTTTCAAAGTGGCACGCCGAAGATCACGTAGCCACGATTGTCGCCGAATGAAGAAAATGCACAATGTTCCTTCTGTATTTTTTAAAGGTTGACTATCATAATTGTTCTTTAAAGTTTAACCCAGATAATTGATAACAAGACCCGGTTTAAATCTGTTCTATTCTGACCTAACCATTTAACAAAGTATTTGAACCAAATCCTAGCGACGTGGTACGAAAGGAAAATATTTGTGTTGAAAATTGAATCATATAAAAAACAGAAACAACCACAAACATTAAAATATAGTTCAAAGGTTTTTCTCTGCATAGTCGTTGATTGGTGTCTGTGGCTCGATGTGTTCGAGTAATGGGTGTTTTAGACGTCAATAGATGATCTAGGTCAACGTCTTCTATACCCGACGTCTCAACTAATCTACCCGTCATGTCAGTACAAATGCATTTACTTAAGCCTGCAGCGGGATTTTGTGCGGAACTTAAACACCACAAAAGAAGATGCGGACTAAGATAATGTATTCTATGTTGGTGCTTGGACCCAGAAAAGGAAATTCCAGTCAAGGGATTGTATTATTTGTCTCCCCATTAGAGAATCTTGTGATTGGTATTTTCTTATCTTGATACAAGCACCGATATAGATTAAGATTCTCACCCGCTTTTTTCTAACTAAATTAAAATAACCCTGCACTGATGCAATTTAGTTAGCAGATTCAAAACAGAGTATTTATCAGGTACTATTATTGCTTCTCATGCCGTATTAAGGTCATCAAATTTTGTACTCTTTATGAAAATCTGATTAATTATATATGCAGAATCTTGCCATATGTGTCTCTCTTAGAAAAGAAAATAAAATCAATAAAATTACAATTGTTATGCGTTTCAAGTATCGAGACATAAACGACTCGAGCCACGTGCTATTATTTTTCCAAGTACTGCGCATCAAGACAAATATGTTGATGAGATCAATGAAGTGATCTTGTCGCTTGTCGACCCTAAGAACACAAGTTCAAAGCATGAGAAAATAGAATCATACAAATATATAATATTATTACTGTATTTTTACATTTAATCGACGGATGACATATCTAATTAACAATAAACATTGAACATACTTTTTACTTTAATTAATATATTTTTTTACCTTAAATTTTTATTTTTAATAGCCCTAAGTTGAGAAATGTTCAATGGTATGCAACAGTACGATACTGTGCAATACATTATGCCTTATTTATACAGTTCTAACGAAATAAGTAGCAACATGAGAAAATTTCTATTCAAGACCTTCTTGGAAATTTATATTTTCTGTTCTAGAAATATGGCAAGTGTTGCTTCACTAGTGCAGTAATACAATACATGGAAATCTTTTTTTGTGGAATATAATATTTAATGATGAATGACAGGCATTGGTTAGCAGCTGCAGGCATTTTCATTTGCAATAGCATTGTTATGTTTGGCTCAGCCCAGGCGGATTGTGGGTGTTGGGCAAAGATAGAAGAAACCAGTTGACATAACATATTTCTGGTTTACCACGGTCTTGCAGTAACTCTTGAGGGAGCTTGTTTTTTATGGTTAGTGATGTGCGTTGCCTGTGTGTCTTCAGCCCTATCAAATAACTCGATTTGTTTGTGTAATAACATGCATGCGCGCGCGTGTGTGGGTGTGTGAAATGTTATGTATAGTGTGTTGTTAAAGTTGGAGAGACTTTCAGTTGCTTGATGAGTGAATTTGTTTTTGCTATATATCAGTTCTTGTTGTTGATAATGATGATGTTGGATTTTGCAACAACTCCGCCAGCAGAAGACCAGAAGATATATACTTTTTAAAATAAATCCTAGCTAGTTGACATTATGCTTAAGGGGGACTCAGAGACCCAGACTGAGATAGGGAAAATAAGGTGAGTTAAAGAGGTAGATTTCTATGTCGTATGGATGAGAAAATGTGTTTGCTGCCATCAGTGGTTTCATTGCCCTATGTCCACAAATAGCATCTACAAACGCGCGTGCGCGTGTTTGTAATTCTAGTTTACCGCGGTTATCTTGGCTATTTCATCTCGCAGCTGTTGTTCTGCTTCAGTTATTTTCTTTTCATATCAAAGAGTTTGAGTGTTTATTATAATTATTCTATTAAAATTATTAATAAGGAAGCGAATATTTCGACAGGCTAGACCTATTCAAGTACAATACTTTCACGCACAACCTACCAAGCATTTTTCTTTACTGGTACAAATGCTATACAATCATAGAAACTATACACCGTGGTAATATTGTAATATTCAAGTATTTGGCAATTGTGCGTTCCTGTAGTTTGGCAATACGTTCAATTAAAAACATATTTGTCTTTCATTGCTTACTATTTCTTTACTTTTGCTCCATGACGTCATTATTTGTGGTGCTGAAGTCAGGTCTTGTTGTCGACTCCAGGTTAAATATCCTCGTTTCCCACTTGCGGAGTATCATTGTTCGGAATTCATATCGCATAGAAATATATCGAAATAGCATGACTGATTTTTTAATGCGAGCAAGTTAAATTTAGTCAATGGGCACACTTTCATGGCTGCCAACTACGAGACCCTATGCATGTCGTACTAGGTAGTATGTCATTTTGCGAGATTTTTTGTCGAAATCCTTTCCCATTTTTATAGGACCTGAATCAGTAAGATACAATCTAGCTGAAATATTAAAAAAATGCACGGAGTCCATCAAGCCATCAATCATATCTTGTGTTACACTTATATGTGGTTTAAAAATCTGGCCTTTGTAAATTAACAGTCTCGTTCCCTCATGGGATATGAAACTGATTTGCAAGTTTGCATTAAAATAGTTTCCTTAATGGTGTTAACCCAAATGGTCTCAATTGACCCGTCACCCAGTATTGCACCAACTCGAATACGACAAGACATTATCTTTTCATCTAACTACGTCAAATATCTCATAGTGTTTTTAAATTACTGTGATAGATTTTGTTTCATTGTTATTGTCAATTGCTAGAGAAAATATCCCCCGCCCAGTGTTTGCGTTGATCATCTTCAGCAGCTTTGTTCAGCATTTCGGAATAAAACTCGAGCTTGGATGCCAGTGTTATAGTATTGTTAAAAGTCTAATATCTAATTAATTTATTTTTTATCACCTTCACTTTCACTGGTGACATATTCACAACATTTATTATCTTCCACTGATGACTCATTAAAGTCGCTGACTTTAACTTTTTTGCGCAATAACATACAATGCCTTCTCTGCTTTGTATTACAAGCTTTGTAATGTTTGCGTTGTCAGTCTTTATACACAATCTCTAAGTCAATTAATTAATAAAATATTTCGGATACGTATTTGGATAATCATACATCTCCTGTCCCACTTGAATAAATCCGTATGACTTTTTTTAAGATAAATAATTATTTCATCTTTTCTGTGACGTCACAAATATGTTCTTCTAAGGCAATCTAATTCCAGCATTAGATACCATGATAAAACTTTTAAAATACTATAAACATCAATGGACAAACTTTTTGCCATTATATCATATATACCACTTAAAGTCTTGACTATAAAATATTCTCCCAAAACGTAAATGATTTATATACAATAAAATCTCTTTAAAATATATCCAGTATATTCATGTCAAATAATAATATTTTCTGCTAGCTGTATATTATTCTCAAATATAGTTAACATTCTTCTCGTAATTTGTTTTATTCTTTTGCAGTAAAGTCACAATAAATAATAACCGCTGATAGCTGCAGTGTATTGGTCTGAGAAAGGCACTTTGTGATAACTTCGCTTATGACATCCCTCCCGGATGCCAGTAGATCTTGCTGAGCAAAATCATTCATATTTGTGAAGAGCATCCACAATGACACCGCTGTTTTCAGCATATACAATGAAGAAATTTCCTGCACCTTCAGTTAAAGTGTTTTAACAGCACAGCGTCCCACATCACGCGTAAATAATTCACCCGTATATGACGTGAGGGGTAATATACGGCGATGAAATTTACCAAAATTTAAAACGCCAATTATAACACTACTGTTAGAGTCACAGCATCAAATGGGATTTCTCCGTACTCTTCAAAACAGCATACTGTATGATG
Source organism: Potamilus streckersoni (assembly GCA_016746295.1). Lineage (NCBI taxonomy): Eukaryota > Metazoa > Mollusca > Bivalvia > Unionida > Unionidae > Potamilus > Potamilus streckersoni. The sequence goes on along the minus strand of JAEAOA010000204.1, from coordinate 309,375 downwards.
CTTATGGCAAGAATGGATGATTACAGCTAATGATTTCTTGATCAAAACAAACCTTATAAAATTAATATGAAACTGAATCAAAATATATGTATAGTAGCATACCGTTGCCGTAGGTGTGGTCCACAGTCGGCCCAGTGTCAGGCGTAGAAGTTTCCCCCCGGAAGCGAAGCCAGTCTGAATCATCTGCTCCTGCCTGCTGCCAATTACACAGGTCTCGCTCAAAACTACAAACTGAAAAAGCAGGTTCCAATAAGTTAAAAAAATTGCAACTTTTATTGGGTTCACAAAAATATATCATAATTCAATTAAATTTCAAGTCCATGTATTTATATTTATTACATAAACATAAACCTTATTTGAGGTACTAAACACTTAAGATATTTTATATAATCTATACTTGCAAAGATACATTATAATATTAAAATAGGTTGCCTTCAGGCTCGTCATGTTAAATTTGCCATGCAGTTTGATCTCTTTTATTTTTTCTATTTTAATAAAGAACTTCACATTAAAATTTATAGTGAGTAAAACTCCCACCCCCTAATATATTGAATCGTTCTGATAGATAAATATTTCCATGGCAACCTACTCCACCATATATGTATACGTATATCAATCTATTTGATGTCCTTTTTAAAAGAGAAATACATGTATATCTGTGTACATTGCTGTTCACATGCATGCATGTATATTGTAATAGAAACGTATTGCAATTATTTCGAGTGAGTCTAATAAAATAAGATATAGTGTGATCAGGCTAAATCCTGTTGAATTAGATATGGATTATCCTGGCATCAAAAGAAAGAATATGGGCTACATCCTCCTGTAAAACTAAGATGTCGAAATTGTTTTAGATTGTTGTTGTTGTTGTTGCTGTTGTTGCTGCTGTGCTTAACGCCATTATTCAGCACACGATAGGCTATACATGGCGGCCAGTATTAATGTTTTAGATTGGATTTTTTCTTTGTTTTATAATCTTATTCTAGTATGAACGTCAATGCTTAAGACTATACATTCCAAGATTTTACATGCAATATGTTAACGCTACCAAGATAATGGATGCAAAGAAATCATTCAATTGTAATATTTTGACAAGTTTTAGAATTCACAGAGTACAATGGATGCCGTGATGGTTCAGTTGATAGAGCGTCCCACTCTTAATCAAAGGATCGCTGGTTCAATACCCGCCTACGTCAGCTCTAGTTAGCTGCCTCCATGTGTTCTTCGATATCCACTCAGCTCGCACTTTCTTGCATTGATATAGTCAATAATATGATAAAAGTAAAACAAACGGAACCAAAAATAACGTAGTACAGTGTGTCGCAAATTTGTTCAGTTCAAGACACTCATATCACATACACACGCACACACACATATACACACACTCACATACACACACACTTTATATAATCATGTTTTTGTACCTAAACAAGAGCCTATTGTTAGCATGATGTCATCAACGCTAACCCATCCCGAGACACCACCTGCTGCGCTTCCTTCAAATATCAGGTAAGCTTCTCCATGGTTTATGACGTCAACATAAACCTGTTCCCAAGAGTTTTTCTGGTGATTATTCCTATAAGACCACACACTAAAATCAGGTCTTCCTGACTGGATGATATTCACAGAAAGAGTTAGTCCAGTGCCTCCGCTCATTATAAACCTGAAAGTCAAACATCTCTGAGGACCAGGAGGTAAACGAACACTGCGCATGCCAGAAGTCCTTGCTTTAAAGCTGATGGAAAAATGTATACCCATCGCTTTCTCGGGGGCTGCAATGTTAAAATCGTGTATGAAAAGGTAAGCAAGCTTGCTAAAGAAATAGTTTAAAACCAGAATTAGCACAAAAGAAGCAGGACGTATTTACGACAGAAATTAATTTAACTACTAGGCAGTGATGAAAGATGTGGAAGTATGAGAGTTCTTTTAAAAATGTAATTGTTTATGTACATATAAAGAGAGATGTAAATATTGCGATAATATGCACGTTATTGCCATAACAGTAGACAAGCAGACTGTACTAACACACTATATGGCATTGAAAAATTAATCCAAATTTTGCAGTCGTGGTAGCTTAGGGTAGCAAGAGGAAGAGAGCAATGATTATAAGACCAAATACGTCTACTATGTAACAATTGAAGGAAACAGAACTGTGCGTGCGTGTGTATATATATATATATATATATATATATATATATATATATATATATATATATATATATATATATATATATATATATATATATATATATATATATATATTCATTTTTTTCTCCGTTAACTTTACATGTCAGAATCGTTTAGTATTTACCAATATTGCACACCTTCATATTTTCATATTACAACCCACGCGCTCATTTCAAAGGAACTTCTTTCTAAAGTAAGCTATCTTTTATGAATGAACTAAAGCAGATATCTCGTGGACTGCCGCATATCAGCAAATGTTTTATAGACTGACACCTACAAGCTTCTTTGGCACATTCCGCGGTTACTTTCTTGATACAATGCTTCAGATTTAGACTAGCTATATACGTCATACAGCATCCTCAAAATAATACGTTATACACATAAAATGTCTTGTTTAGCTGTTTTTAAAAATGGCAAAAATATACTTACAATTTTACATCATGAAATTAGCAAACAAATATACTTTCGTAGGTCTGTAAATCTGAACTACATGAGCCATGTCATGGGTTCTCAAAGATGCTTACACATTTTGAAATTGTACTGCAATTACGAGTATATTCCATGAGCAGCTACATTCTCTGTACTGCACCCAAAATGAAAAAAAAACGTTAAATTCCACAGCATCTTTTCGATAATTGCAATGGAAAAGCTTCATAATTTTTTCACATTATGATCTGATTCATTCAATGACTGAAAAGATGAGCGCATTCCGATGTCAACAGACTTCGAAACGATTAAATTGACAGAAGCTGCTGGAATCTGATACAAGTCACTTCATACAGATAAATCCAGATCATAATCAAACGATTCTGATGAATATACAAAAATACCAAAACATATTCATCCCCGATCAAATGGAAAATTTGTTGCAATGCGGATTCATTAACAATATTACTCCAAATTTTAATTATAAGTAGCCAAAATGCCATTTTCTTTCGAAACTTACGTCTAGCGCGCGACTAATTTCAAATTTCCATCAATGCTTATGTATTTAGTTTGGAATACAGCATACATTCAGTTACTTTGTTTCTTGTAGTGTATTGTTGTTTAAATATTTAAGCCTTGGGAAGAATAAGAAATGAGCATTTAATAACAAGGTTGCTGTATTTGGATGTGAAAATATGAACTCGTTTTGTCAGATGGATATACTTGATTCCCAAGGTCGTGCAGTATATCCATCCGAAAAACTCGTTCATATTTTCCCATACAATTGCAGTAACCTAAAAATATTATCGACATACTTGTGGGGTCGAAAATTGAAGTGTTCATTAGTTGCCAAAACGGAGAACCGCTGCCATTCTGTATCCATCCGCAAGTATCAGTCTCAAAAGCACAATCTATAAAAACAAAAAGTCCAAAAGAAGATATATTTACGCCTTGCAAGTCACAGATATATAATCCTGACACATTCTTTGAATCTACTAGATTAAAATTAATAATATAATAACTAAGACAGAATATTGCGTGGTGTTGACTGATTCACATGAAATTTAAGACAAGCAAGTGCATAAAAATTACAAGGAAAATAAGAGGAGTGCTGAAAGTAAATCTTGATCTTGAATCAGTCAGATTTATTTACTTATTTTCAAGGATAGAACAATACACCGACTATATTTATCTATATGTTAGTACTTCTGTTATATACAATATATATATATATATATATATATATATATATATATATATATATATATATATATATATATATATATATATATATATATATATATATATAATTTAAATAAAACTTGTCCGTTGCAAACAATGTTGAAACCATATAGGAAGCAATGTTAAACAGGATTTCTTAGATTTAAATTAAAACAATATTCTACATTAAAAATCAAAGACGTGTGAAAACAAAAGCAAGAAAACAAAACAAATAAAGAGACACCAATGTCCAACAATTTCATTTTTGATCATGGTTGGGGAGGAACATGGAATATTCTTTTGAATCAGAGTATATTTCTTTTACCTGAAGTTAATTTTTTATCCAGTCCGATAGATATAAAACATTTCTTTTATAATTACAACAATAATTGTTCGTTTAAAGATATTGTAGGGCCGAAAATTCCTGTTCCGAAAGTCTCAGTCCTCCCTCCCCTGTAATTAAATGTTCGGTCCCTAATGAACAGAAACAAGCTTGTGGGATGTTGCTATGAAATTAGTTTGGAAAATATGTGAAGTTTAACACCTATGCAGGTTCCTATTATGAACGAGACATCATCGATCGACACAGTGTTATCCGCTTCTAACAAACTCTGAAACACTTCGCTGGTTTGTATTTCCATCTGTTCTGATTTCCATGTGTTTTCTGTTCCATTATATTTTCCTAGCAAAAGTGGCGCCATTCTGTCTAAAGGTTGTAGATAAACTCTTAGCACAGATATCGATGATGGAAGTGGCGAGGAATACCGGAAACGAAGGCATGCTGGACCTGACACTGACGTCACGGGTCCTATCAAATTAGAGTTTTCTCGTGTTGTAAAGGATAAAGGTACCCGCCGGATATAACCCGAACCACTGCGTAGCAAACTGTCCTGTACATTTGGGATCAATGACGTCGAAATTCGTACACAAGACCATGCCAAACGGTTTTCCGTGTAACTGGAGCAAAAACAAGTCGGGTTATCGAAATCGCAATCTGAAATTTAGAAAACAAGTTTCTGGCTTAAAATGACGAATCATATTTTTTAATGATATGGACCTTGAAGAGCAAAATGTAATAGTATTTTACATATACCCGATAAAGTAAAAAGTTGTGAAGGCTTTAAATTTTAGCCTGTTTACCTATTGCTTTGTGACAACCTCTACCTATTTGGACACTTGCAGATTCAAATACTTAAGATCACGTACGATAAACATTTCATTAGAAGGTGAATTGCAAATCAACTGGATTATACATTACTATTAATTACAAATCTCGTCACAGTAACGTGTGAAAACAGTGATCTTAATATGTATAGTTGCCATAACATCACGTTCAGCATATAATATCCAATATTACGAGAATGATCTGACAATACACACACATACTCACACACACACACACACACACACACACACACAACAGCCACGCACTAATCTTTTGGCATATGGTACAGTGACAACGAATCTAATGATAAAATATGATTGCAGCTGTACTGCACGCATCTTTTGTAATAGTACAGTCACAACAAACCTAATCACACAAACACACACACACACACACACACACAAACACTGTATGGAAGCTACTGCACGGATCTTATGGAGTATCAGAGACGGACTTACCATTAGGCAAAGGTCGGCAATTGCCTTAGGCCCCAAACTGTCAAGGACCCCGTAAAACGCCTCATTTAATGATGGTTGCAATTTGTTGTCTTCCTTTTCACCAATTAATTATATATCTAAAACGTCGATACGCTGTGTGAAGACTGCTGGCATGTTACAAGTACATCTTTCTCGAAAAAAGGACTAAAAAGCGGGAGAACAAGGGTTGTGGAGGGCCAGATGTCTATGTGTGCCTTAGGCCTCAGAATGACTATATTCGCCGCCGTGGAATATTGTATATCCACAACCAATCTAATGACACACACTCACACAACCAATCTAATGACACACACTCACACAACCAATCTAATGACACACACTCATCCAACCAATCTAATGACACACATTCACACAACTAATCTAATGACACACATTCACACAACCAATCTAATGACACACACTCACACAACCAAACTAATGATACACACTCACACAACAAATCTAATGACACACACCGTCACAACCAATCTAATGACACACACTCACACAACCAATCTAATGACACACAATCACGCAGCCAATCTAATGATACACATTCGCACAACCAAACTAATGACACACACTCATACAACCAATTTAATGACACACACTCATACAACCAATCTAATGACACACACTCACAGAAACAATCTAATGACACACATTCATACAACCAATCTAATGACACACACTCACACAACCAATCTAATGACAGACATTCACACAACCAATCGAATGACGCACACTCACACAGCCAATCGAATGACAAACACTCACAGAAACAATTTAATGACACACATTCATACAACCAATCTAATGACACACACTCACACAACCAATCTAATGACACACACTCACACAACCAATTAAATGACACACACTCAAACAACCAATCTAATGACACACACTCACAGAAGCAATCTATTGACACACATTCATACAACCAATCTAATGACACACACTCACACAACCAATCTAATGACACACATTCACACAATAAATCGAATGACGCACACTCACACAGCCAATCGAATGACAAACACTCACACCACCAATCTAATAACACTCACTCACACAACCAGTCTAATGATATACACTCACACAACAAATCTAATGACACACACTCACACAACCAATCTAAACACACACAATCACACAACCAATTTAATGACACACACTCATAAAATCAATCTAATGACACACACTCACACAACCAATCTAATGACACACATCTAATCTAATGAGACACATTCACTCAACCAATCTAATGACACACACTCACACAACCAATCTAATAACACTCACTCACACAACCAATCTAATGATAGACACTCACACAACCAATCTAATGACACACACTCACACATCCAATCTAATGACACACACTCACACAACCAATC